>QANU01092089.1:384304-501547 GCA_003254905.1 Nissolia schottii | reverse complement strand
GGTAACTCTAGATTAGGATTAATTCGAGGTCTTGTGCTTAATGTTTATTCATGATTTGTTCCGCCCTTGATTAGTAATATAGCGATCGCATGTTATTGGTTAGGGTTAATTCTAGGTTGATAGATCTTGACGATTGTAGGATTTATTGATTTAGGATTTGGGAACTTTTTGGGAAACTAATTAGATTTAATTAGGTTGTGCAATTGGAACATAATTGATATAGGTTTTTAATGCTGAGATCTTAGTTTTAATTCCTATATTAATAAATGCTTAGGGGATTGACGATCGTAGTCTCTTAGGTGAATTGCGTATTAGTTAGAGATTTCAACTAATAAACAACATCCCTCTTATGAATAATTAATTAGGAACCAATGACAATTAATCCTTGATCTAGAAACACCGTATGCAGGATATTGCTTTTTTTATCATTGTTAACTCACTTTTATTTTGCTTTCTTTTTATTATTATTCATCAATCCAAACCCCCCTTTTTAATTGCAATTTTAATTGGTTCTAATTGCTTCCTCAAGAGACGACCTAGGTTAGCCCCCTTTACTATGTTTTTGGGGTTAATTTAGTTTTATAAATTATTATTTGATTGCGCACTGAAATTAACGACGTTTTGGTGTGTGTCAACCGTCAAGAGAACGCTCGAGGCGGAATATGTATTCGCGCTACGAAGTACAAAAGTAAAGATAAGAAGCACGAAAACCTAGATAAGGAAAAGACTAGGAATCCCCTATCACCTAGTAAAGTAAGTAAAGCTACTTAGGGTTAGGAAAGATGATAATAAATAGTAGGGAGTTAGTATGCATGAACACGTAGAGACCCCCCTGAGTGGCCCGGTCCATAAGCGAGATAAAGAAGTAAACCCTACGCTAAGGTATCCCACTGAGGACGAAACGTTCTCACCCTCACTTGCTTGTGATTCCAGGAGCGGACGAGGGCTATGAGAAGTGGCAAGAGGAACTGTGAACGGGCCGCCTGTATTTAGGAGACAAGACCTCAAGGCTGAGAGGACAAGCTGGAATAGTGTGGATCTTTTGTGTAAAGAATGAACTATGTATTTTGATAGATATGCTGTGTATATGTAAACTGTTATGTTAGTATGTGACTTGCTGAAAATACATGTAATGGACCATGTGTTTGCTTCTTTATCTGATTATGTTGTGATCGAGTAGTGATCGTAAGCCCAAGGCTCTATCGCTTGTACTGTATACATTTCCTGTTCACGCACGACTCCTACTTTATGATATGAAATGAAAAATTTAAAAATGGTCCATATTTTCTCTAACCAAGTATTTCTAAAATTAATAAGGGACTATAAGTATTCCCACCAATTAATTAACAACCTAGTGAGCATTGCATACAACTTAGGTGTAAGCAGTTAACTAGGGGTGTTACACACATCTAATCTTGAGCTCATTTCTGTTTTTGTTTTCCATCATCAGTAGGTGGACGTTTTTGGATAATCATCAATGTCCACTTTCTTATTGTGAATTGATCACCATCATTGTCATGTTCTTAGATCCACATTTGGGAATGGAACATTCTGATCAAAATGAGGAGAAAGAGGTAATGATAATGTTTTAAACATATAAGAATGATCTTAATTAAGTGATATTTATGCTTTTGATCCGTGTATTCACCAAAAGGTTTGGATGTTTGTGCATTTGTCTTGTTAATGTTTGTGCAATGGCATTTACTAGCAGTTGTGTATTTTGTGATTGTAATGTTTGTGCGCCTGCACTGTTAATGTTTGTGCATATCTCTTGTTAATGTTTGTACTTGGTCACTATTAAAGTTGTGCAATGACATTATTTATAGCTCTCAAATATGTGTATTTTTTTATTTTTGTGTTGTTTCTTGCTAATGTTTGTACACTCACATAATTTAAGTTTGTAGATTTGGTTTGTGATTAGCATAATTGACAAAGAGCTGTGCATTTTGATACGTTGGATGTTGTTAAAGAATTCTATAGCAACTATGCCAAGAAAATTGGCTTTACTTGGAGGATAAGGAGTACCACATTTACTGATGACAAACATATTAAGTATCAGATCCTCACATGTACAAGAGAAGATTATCAAACTTCTAAAATACCAAGCTCTAACAAGACTAATCTCACTTCCACAACAAAATATGAAGCAAAGATTTTTGTATCAAAGATAAAAAAAATGGAGGTACCGAGTTATGGGTGATAAGGAAAGTTGTTAATGTGCATTCATATGAGCTAAGTCCTTCGAAAGCAAGGTTATTCAAGGAAGATAAAAGCATTAACATGCAAGTAAAGCGGATGATTGAGTTGAAGGATAAAGCTGGTGTTAGAGTAAACAAGACATACCAAACCCTTGTTCAACAAGGTGGTGGGCATGAGAAATTAAATTTCATTGAAAAAGATGTGAGAAATTATGTGAACCGGGAGGGTCGTGTTGTTCGGGATGAAGGAGATGCAAAATCCTTAATGGAATATTTCTCAAGGGTGAGGGTCAGAGTCGTAACTTTTGGTATGACAGTGAGGTTAATGAACAAAATCGAATAAAAATGTGTTCTAGGAAGATGCCAAGAGCCGAGTGACTCATGAATATTTTGGTGGCACGGTCTCTTTCGACACCACATATGGAATAAATAGATATCACATGTTGTTTGGTTCATTCGTCGAAATTAACCACCATGGGATGTCAGTGCTGCTTGGTTGTTCATTGCTATCGGGGGAGGACACATCAACATTTGCATGGTTGTTTGAATGTTGGATAAAATGCATGTCAGGGAAGCAGCCAAATGGTATATTGACTAACCAATGCAAAGCTATGCAAAATGCAATTGAGATTGTGCTGCCCGGTACACGTCATCGATGGTGCATTTGGCACGTAATGAAAAAGATTCTAGAAAAATTGAAAGGGTATAAGCAATACATACAGATCAAGTCTGAACTAAAAAATATCATGTGGGAAAAATTGTCTATGCAATCTTTTGACGAACGGTGGTCTGAATTCTTGACAAAGTACAATCTTCAAGATAACGAGTAGTTGGATGATATAGTTTTTCAATTCTTGATGATATAGGCATTAAATTATGATACTATTACTTGTTATCAAAAGTTACTAATGTTATTAATGTTTGTACATCAATATTGTCATACTCTGTCAACTGATTTTTGTTAATAGACTAATATGTGTCGTGATGCTGCTAATGTTTGTGAACTTAGTATGATTAACTTTGTGCATAAGTGTTCATAATGTTTGTGCATCAGCACTATCAAAGTTAATGCACTGATTTTTGCTAACAGTCTAATATCTGTTGTCACTATGTAAATGTCCGCACCCTTATTATAGTAAAGTTTGTGCATATGGTTTCATAATGTTTGTGCACAAGCACTATCAAAGTTTGTGCACTAATTTGTTCTAGCAGGCTAATACTTGTAGTCATGTTGTTAATGTTTGTGCACTTATTATAGTGAAGTTTGTGCATAAGCTTTCATGATGTTTGTGCACTAGCATTGTCAAAGTTTGTGCACGGATTTTTCATAGCAAGTTAATATCTGTTGTCATGTTGTTAATGTTTGTGCACTTATTATAGTAAAGTTTGTGCACTATCAATGTTTGATATAGATACTATGTTTTGTACACTTATTATATTAATGTTTTGTGCATTAGGATTATATAATGAATGTAGTAGATGGGTTCTGATATACCTAAACAAAGAATTTTGGGCTGGCATGAGAAGCACACAGAAAAGTGAAAGCATGCATTCATTTTTTGATGGATATTTGAATCCACAGAGAAGCATGGAACAATTTGTTAAGCAATATGACAATGCACTTGCATCAAAGGTTTAGAAAGAGCTTGAGCTTGACATTGCAAGTTTCAAGACCACAATCTCCGTGCGCTACAACATCTACAATTGAGAAGCAATTCCAATTGGAGTACACAGATGAAAAGTTTTGTGAGGTCCACAATGAATTTAGAGTTGAGGTTAACTGTAACACACTAGTTAAAGATAAGCAAGGCACCAAATTAACTTATGTTGTAGCAAAAGAAGTTGAGGTGAATGGCAAGATAAGATAGTCATCATATGATGTAGTGTTCCATTCAGACTCTTATGATGTTAATTGTTAATGCCATCTGTTTGAATCTAGGGGTACCCTATGCTGCCATTGCTTGTGTACGCTTGGTCTTAAAAGAGTGAGGGAAATCCCTCCCAAGTACATATTGACTAGTTGGAGCCAAAATATTAAGCAGAGGCATAACAAGATAAACAATAGTTGTGACATTAGTAGGATGGGACCAATAAAGGACAAGTGTGGTGGTCTATGTATCCATTTCTACAATGTTGTGAAATGTGTTGTAGCTATGGAGGAGGGAACAATTTTTCTTCATCAGGCATTAGATATGGTAGAGGTGGGATTACAATCACACCCTAAATATGTAAATTTAGGGCAAGACCGTAAAGCCCAGACATTTCAGGAACAGCTAAACCGCAATGCTCGGAATGTCTATCTAGAGAATTTCCTACTTGCTTATGTTCTTAAATGTTTTTAAAGATGATTATTATTATTATTATTGTTGTTGTTGTTGTTATTGTTATTATTATTATTATATGAACGTTTTCATGACTATTGTGTGTGTGTGTTGCATTTGCATGCCATGGTTACAAACTGTCCCTAAGCTCGGAATTTATAAAAGTTGCGCATTTTCATGATTAGCACGTTAGGAAGCTTTCGTAAGGGAACTAGTTCATTGTGTGCCGATAACGATTTTTGGGGTCTCTACATAAAAATTTGTGTCAAGCTCCCTTTCTCTCTCAGTCTTCTGCACTTAAATACCCCTTTGGCAAATGAACATATTCCCACCGAGAGGTAACTTCCAACTCTACCACGTTCTCTTTCCAACTATCAATGATGCCTTCATGGTGTAATCTCCAGTTCCACTATGTAGCACCAACCATCTCACTACGACTAATGAAACCGCCCATTCTGACAACCGCTCTTTAAATAACTTATCTATTAGTCATTCTTTCACAACTATATTCATAGTTCCTTCTTGCCTCAGCTAAAATCTTACATTGCAACGGTTCCCTAGTTGTGAGATACTTTGGCTCTTATGATCCTTTCAATTGATGGTAGTTATCTCTTCTTTCCTGGTCGTGACATCCTTCTCCTAATTTCTTCGGCTAAAGTATATTTCAAAATTTGAATTTTGAGTGTCAACAGTTTGCTAAGTGTTTTAGGAATGGATCTTTCAAAACTCGAGTTTGCGAATACATCACATGTGAAGGCAAAGAGGAATTTACTACCAAAGTAACAAAAGTATTGTATGCCATTGCCCCCTTTATTGTGTTCTTGTGGAACCCTATAGTATCTGATACATTGATGAAGCAGAGGGGAAGAATCTGGATTTAGGATCCAGGCATCGCATAAGTGAGGTAATATCCAACTTAGGGACGTAAAAGCAAAGTACTTCTTGGGAGACAACTCAAGGTTTTAAATTTTTGCCTTTATTTTTCTTGTTCTTGTAGGTAGTTGCATTTGCATATATAATTTTGGGTTAATTATGTTTTTAGTCCCTATAAAATTTGAAAGTTTGGTTTTAGTCCTTGTATAAAAGTTTTAATCCCTGCGAAAATTGAAAGTTTGGTTTTAGTCCTTGGAGTTGGATGGGAGTTGACTGTGCTGACGTGGACGCTTATGGCGCTGACGCGGCATGCCATGTGGGATACCACGTGGCATAACCCAANCTGATTTTCATTTAAAATTAAAAAAATACAAACAGCCCCCTTTACCCATACCCCCACCCCATCCCAACCTCTCATCTCTCTCTCGAGCCCCCACCGACCCCACCCCCTCCGTCGCCGTCGTCTCTCCCCGCCGCTCCTATCCGTCGCCGTCGACCTCCTCTCATCTCTCTCTCGAGCCTCACATCTCTCTCTATCGAGCCTCTCATTTCTCTCTCGAGCCTCTCATCTCACTCACACAGCCACCGCCTCCCTCCTCCGCCCTCAACCACCAATTTGACCCCTCCTCATCTTCATTGGATGCCAACAAGCATGCCATCACCGTCGTCGCAGCAACCGCCGTCGTGGCTGAGGCTGCTCTCGCCGTAGCACACGCCGCCGCTGAGGTAGTCAGGCTCACGAGCTCCATCGGTGGCGAAAGTAGTGTAAGCAGTAGCTACCGTAGCGCGTGTTGGCCAGCGTCGGTGGCCGGAGGAAACCGTCGCCGTCAAGATACAGTCGGCCTTTCGTGGTTACTTGGTTAGTTTAAATAGTAAAATTTCTTTTTTTTTATTTATTTGTTTATGCGTTTTACAATTATGGTCATGCTTGTTTCCCAGGTTCGAAAATTATTGGTCTGTTTTTATTTGTTGGTTGGAAACTTGGAATTCTTCTATGTTTATAGCATGTCAGCTACTAATTTCAAATTTTCGACTCTCTTCTCTTCAGTTACTAGTACTACTACTACCATGGAGTATTTTTTTTTATCTCTTTTTTCTATCGTTGAAAATGGAATTTTTTTCACCGTTTTTCTACGTAAACAAACAACACTCAAATACCGCCTCTTTTTCAACAGTTATTATGGCCACTAAAGTGAAAACAACATGTTTGGTGTTGGACCGTTGGTCCCCTTCCCATCAATTCTCCACTCACGGCACCCCACCCCACCAGGCCGAGAGAGATATGAGAGGCTCGAGAGAGAGATGAAAGGAGGTCGACGGCGGCGGAGAGGAGCGACGGGGAGAGACGACGGTGGCGGAAGGGGTGGGGTAGGTGGGGCTCAAGAGAGAGATGAGAGGTTGGGATGGGGTGGGGGTATGGGTAAAGGGGGCTGTTTGTATTTTTTTAATTTTAAATGAAAATCAGAGTCGGGTCAGGTCGGGTGGGAATCCAGGTATGGGTCAAAGGATGAGTTTTTGGGTTATGCCAGGTGACATCTCACATGGCACGCCGCGTCAGTGCCATAAGCATCCACGTCAGCGCAGTCAACTCCCATCCATCTCCAGGGACTAAAACTTTTATACAGTGACTAAAACCAAACTTTCAAATTTTACAAGGACTGAAAACATAATTAACCCTTTAATTTTTCATGTGCATACTTGCCAACTTTAGCTCAAATTATGTTTTGGAAATATTGCATGATCTAAATTTGGAGGTTGGCAAGTATGTCACTCGCAATGTATTCATTCAATGTCATGTTTTTGTTTTTGTTTTGCATTCTTATTGTGATTTTTGTCACCATTCACATGTTTTTATCTCATGCACAGGGACTATGCATTATTTAAAATTAGGGTGGAGAAATTTTCATTCCATGCATTCATTCATTTTTATTTTTTTAGGTAATTTTTGCATGCATTTTAATTTTTTAGGTAGTTTAGTTTTTGTTTTAATTTAATTCAAAACAAATTGAAGAATGAGAAAAATTGTGTGCAAGTTGTGATTGTTTGTGCTTGTATTTAAAGACTCCAATGATTGAAAAATAATGTTTCATTTCTCAACTCTATAGTGACTAGGATTTTTAGTCTAGGCTATTGGAAAATTATTTCAGGAATTTATCAATTGGAAGCATTGTTAGAATTGGTTGTCACTTGTCATTATTGAGAATTTGCTTGCTTATGCTTAGTTCATTAGCTAGAAAGATGATTTACGCCATCTTTGGAACCCCATAAAAGCAGCCTTACAAACTCACCTTTTATAAAATTTAATTCAAATAATTTAACTAATGATCCACTAGTTGAACCAACGACTCGATGACCTAGTGCCTTGACAAAGTTGAGCAATAATCCCATTCTGATAACTCTTAGACTATGTGAGCTTAGAAAGTTGTTAGATGTCTTACCAATTGCTGGATTAATTTTGCTACTTTCTGTCAAAGTGAAATTGAAGTGTACAATTAGAAAGAAATGATTTAAACATTATTTTCTCAAACTCGTCTTAAATGTAGACCTATTCGCCAAATATATATCTTGCTTGCTCATTTGAACCTTTACCCATTTTTTGTCGTAACCTACATCATATCTAGCCAATAGTCCAAACACTAAACTATCCATTCTTTTGTGAAAGATTGAGTACAGAAATGACAAATTTGATTAAAGATTAAAAAAATTCAAAATATATGTTACGAGGAGGAAAGCTCATGGTTATGCAACTAAGGTTGGTGCACCAACAATGGCAGCAGCTGAGTCTGAAACGTGAGTGGTAGTTGTAGAGAAAATTAGAGAGAATGGAGAAGAGAACTTTGGAGATTGGTGTGAATAATTTCTGTTAGACTGAGATGAAATGAGTTACTGATTATATACATGAGTCAGAAGCTTGCATAACAAGTAAGAACTCTAACTAACTCTAGGAGTGCTAACTAACTAAAGTACCTGTTAGTTATAACAGTCTAAGGTGGAGCATGTATATTTAACATTTCGACCTTGCCATTTAAGAGTCTGAACGGCCCTAGAGCCAATGGCTTGGTGAACATGTTTGCTACTTGTAGTTGAGAAGCAATTGGGAGTAGCTGCAGGATCCCTAATTGTACCTTGTCCCGAACAAGGTGACAATCGATTTCAATATGTTTCGTTCTCTCGTGAAAGACAAGATTAGTGGCAATGTGGATGGCTGATCTGTTGTCACAATGAGTGAGCACAGGATGAGAATCATCAACCTGCAAATCCGGAGCAGATACAGCAGCCATTGTGCTTCAAAAGCAGTAAGTGCCAATGCTCTGTATTTGGCTTCTGAGGAGGATCTGGAGATCACTGACTGCTTTTTGCTCTTCTAAGATATAAGGGAAGAACCAAGGAAGAAGCAAAATTCACTAACTGATCGGCGAGTGTCCAAGCATGAACCCCAGTCAGAGTCGATGTAGCCATGGATAATGCCATCGGAGTAGGAAGAAAAGAAAAGCCCTACTGCTGGTGCCTGCATGATGTATTTAAGTACACCGTGGTCAGCCTGCATATGAATATCAGTAGCACAATCGAGGAATTAGCTCAGTTTTCCAACAACAAAGGAAAGATCAGGGCGTGTATTGGTTAGATAAAGTAGTTTTCCAACCAATTTTCTGTATGCAGTTAAGTCTTCCAAGGGCATTCCAGTTTGTCTGCTGAGTTGAAAGTGATAGTCAATGGGTGTAGAGGATGGTTTGGCATTGAGCATGTCATATGCTTTGAGGAGATCAAGAGCATATTTCCTTTGGTACAAGTGAATTCCTTTCTTAGATAGAGCAATTTCCATTCCCAAGAAAAATTTCAGTTTCCCCAAGTCTTTGATCTGGAATTTGTCATCAAGTAAAGACTTCATAGCTTGGATTTCAGCCAGGTCATCACCTGCTAAACTAAGTCGTCCACATAAACTAAGATGACAGTGAAACCAGTGGGGTTTTTCTTGCTGAAAAGAGAGTAATATGCTCGAGATTGCTCGTAGCCTATTTACAGTAGGACTTCAGTTAGCTTGGCATTCCATTGCCTGGTAGCTTGTTTCAAACCATAAAGGAACTTTGTAATTTGAAAACCAAGGCAGGGTTGGAAGTGATAAGGCCTGGAGGGAGCTTCATATAAACTTCTTCATTAAGGTCTCCATGAAGAAAAGTTGTGTTTACATCCAATTGATGTAAATGCCATCCTTTGGCAGCTGTGAGAGCTAGCACCATTCTAAGAGTTGTCATTTTCACCACGGGGCTGAATGTCTCTTGGTAGTTAATGCCATGTGTTTGTGTATATCCATTGGCTACTAATCTGGCCTTGTGCCTTTCAATTGAACCAGCCTGCTTGAACTTAGTTTTGAACACCCATTTGCACCCAATTGGCTTTTTTCCATTAGGCATCTTAGTGAGAATCTAGGTACCAGTCACATCTAAAGCTTGTAGTTCAGCATTAGTTGCATCCTTCCAACAATCATGAATGATAACCTCTTGGTAGGTTTGTGGTTCATGATACGTGCCCAATTTACACAATTTTCAACTATTAAAATGGCACTTATGTGTGTATGTTTTAATAAATTATTGAACCAAATTCCCCATTTTTGTAGGATTTATAATATATTCTAAAGATGGATGCAAGCATAATTAAATGAAGAATAATCCCTGAAGAATGGAGCAAAAGGGCAAAAGAGGAAACATAAGCAAAATGATGAAATTAGAAGTGAACCGCTCAGCGGTGACCAAGGCTCGCTCAGCGCAGAAAAGACAAGCACCGCTCAGCGGTGTACCCTTGGCCGCTCAGCGGTGAAGCCCATCGAAGCCACTTGCAGTCGTCGCATTTATGAAGCCAGCTGGAGCCACCTTGTCATGGCAGCACTGCCCTGACATGTCGGTGCCGCCCCTGCAAAAAGCTGCCGGCACATTTATTACGCCGCGTGAAATGATGATGCCGCTCAGTGATAACGCCTGACCGCTCAGCGGACAAGCCTTTACCGCTTAACGGTGGTACCTTAACCGCTGAGCGGTACCCTCGGATTTTGCCTATAAATAAAGGAGGCCGTGCCATTCAAGACAGCATCCCCTCATACATCCCTTTCCCCCACTAAACACTTCATTCTTTTGTACTTCAAAGCTTAGGTTAGTTTAGCAACAAAGAGGAGGCCTGTTAAAGAGCCAGAAGATCGAGGAAGCTCGGCGGGCCGCTGTCATGATAGCGTGATAACGTGTCATGGTAAGCGTCTAAACCTTGCCTCTGAGATTCTCTTGTAAGATGGATTTCTAATCCTCTTGTTGTTGGGATTTTGATGAGCATTGTGGTATGATTGTATCCATGTAAGTTTTGCATGTGAATTATTCAGTTTCTATGATTCGCGTGTATGATTTTATACTTAATGCTAGCTTTTGTTTAGTGTTTTAATTCTTAATTTGAGACTTATTTGTATGAACGAAAGTTATACTAATTAAGTTGTAACCAAGTTAAGACCAATATTGCTATACTAAGCTAGATTCTAGGCTCGAAGGTAGTGAACGAAAGTTACAATCATTAGAATCGGATCTAAATCAATTCATCTGATCTTAGTTGCCATAACTGGAATAAGGATTAGCCGTTTTAACATCTGGATTAATGCTGGTGTACTTTGTTAAGTTTGTGTGTGAGAGTGACAACCTAATAAAGGAAACATGTGATCTTTTCATGCGCGAAAGCGATGAACAAGTTAAGAACTGGTGGCGGGCAATCAATGAAATGATAATTCTGTGTAATAAGTAACTGGATGCATGAAACTATGATATGATTCAATTCCCAACAAGCTTTCGGATCTACCTCTGATTTGTTGCCTATTTATTTTCATGTTGTTTATTTACTTATTTAAACTATCAACAAATTATCAATCTTTCACCCTATTGTTTAATTAACTAAACTCAAGAACGGTATTTTTGCAACTCCCTGTGGATACGACTATACCCGACTATACTACAATTGGATCCCTTGTGGATCTGAAAGCCATAAAGAAGGATATATTATTTTTAAGGACTGAGAGTGTAAATAAGCTTTCAACAAAAATTGAAGTGCTTATAGGCTTTCAACAAATTTGGCGCTGTTGCTGGGGAGTTGCGTCAAAATTACATAGCTAAAGTTTTGCTTAGTTAAGCACTTGTGAATATTTATAAAATAATGTATAGTTCTTATTTTGTTATTTTGTGAACTCTCTTGTTCTAATCTTATTGGCTAGTGCAAATTGTTCTTAGCTCTTGCGAGGTAAAGCTTCAAAAGATCAACTTTTATTTGACCTTGAAATTAAAGCTACTACTCAGAAACACAACAGTAAAACAAGGAAAAAGAAACAACTAGCCAAATAAAGACAAGAACAAGAAGGAACTTCTTCATCTTCAGTTCCGTTAGAAAGCACCCAACCAGAAACAGTGGCTGACAACACGGGAACTGGTGACAATACAAGAGCCAGTGACAACAGGGGATTTGTTAACTTTACCCCTAGGAACATAATAAAGATGAGCCGAATTATAGGAACACACAGGTTACCTTAGATGCAACCTGGTTTAGTTCAATTGATGTATGTTAACCCATTTGCAGGTCTGGATCATGAGGATCCTTATCCTCATCTTACAAAATTCTACGAACTCTGTGGAACTGCGGGAATGTCTGAAGCCGATGAAGAAGCTATTTTCTTAAGGATGTTTCCCCTGACTTTGATCAGAAAAGCTAAAGAGTGGTTGTTGGACCAACCACAACATGTCTTGTCAAACTGGGATCAGTTGGAAGAGAAGTTCTGTGCAAGGTATTTCTCCCCGTCAAAATATATGGATTTAAAAACTGCAATTTTGACTTTTGTGCAGGCACTTGGAGAAAGCCTCTGTGAGGCCTGGGAAAGATACAAATCCATGCTGCGGAGATGTCCAAATCACGAATTTGATGCCAAAATGCAGATACACATCTTCCGCAATGGACTCCAACAACAACACAAACTCATGCTGGATGCTGCAGCCGGTGGACAGATAATGTCCAAAACACCGGAGGAAGCCATTTCCATCATTGATTCCATGTCCTTGACGGATCAACAAGGCCAATACCACAGAGGACCACCCAAGAAGGGAGGCTTGCTTGAATTAGGGGCAAATGATGCCATTTTAGCCCAAAACAAGCAGCTTCAACAACAGATAGACGAGGTTAAAAAAGCCTTAAAAGAGCTACCGAAACAACTCAGAGAAGCTCGCGATGCAAAAAGGCATCAGGTATTCCAGTGTGATATTTGTTCAGGTGATCACCCGTCTATTAATTGTTAATTCAAGGAAGCAGAAGTCAACTTCCTTGACAACCAGCCAAGGCCCTACCAAAGAGGGCCGAATCAATAAAATTTTTAACAGCCATGGAGGCAGGAAGCAGGACCGTCATATAACAAGGTTCCTCAACAACAGTCGTACCAACCACCTCGACCATTTCAGAATCAACAGCCGGTGTATCAAAATTCCAAACTCGAGGAAACATTTAATCAATTCATGCAGCAATCAATGTTACATCAGAAAAATAATGAAAACACCATAAGAAGCTTGGAGATACAAATAGGGCAGTTGGCAAATGATGTGGCGGAGCTGAAAAAAGGAAGAATCACGGCAAATACAGAACTCAATCCAAGAGATTCCTGCCGAGGGAAAGGACTCCAAGATGAAGAAGAGAACTGAAACGAAACAGGCGTCGAGCTAACGACGTAAAACAAGCGTTTCCTGGGAGGCAACCCAGTGTTTGTGAGTTTTTCATTTTAGTAGTTTATTAATTTTAAGGTGTTAGCATATAAGTTTTTATGAAACATGGTGAAAAAGAATGGTAAAACTCGAAATGAACCAAGTCAGATTCAAGAGGCCGCTCAGCGGAATCCATGAATAAGCTCAGTGGTCTGACACCGAAATTAGCATTCTGTTTTTCAAATAAATCAAGAATTGAAGGTTTTTATCTAAATCATGTAATTAGCTTAAAATTCTGAGTGCTAATCTTTTTCAATTAAGCTTACTTGAAGCACTTGGATTTTGAACCTAATGACTGATTTTAAACCTTTTAAACAATTGTCTGAGAAAGGTGCACATGATTTAATTTGAAAGCAAGATTCTTAGCTGATTTAGAAATGGGAAAATTTTTTTGAGGCATAGAATCTTTTCAAAAGCACCTTCTGATCAAACCGAACAATTAAAAAGAACATATGTTGCATTTTGAATCTAAAAATATTGTGGGAATGTCTGGCCACAATAGTGGGAACTTCTGACGACAAAAAGTGGGAAATTCTGTCCGCAGTTGCAGGAAATTCTGTCTGCAAAGGATTCAAAATGAAAACATTGTCTTTTGAATTTGATCATATGACTTCTCTAACGCTTACTATGTTAGTCCTTGGAAAAGGAATTTCTAATTATTTTGCAGGCCTCAAAGCAACAAGAAAAACTTTCCAAAGCATTATATTAAGAGACAATCAATTTGGGACAAACAAAGAGGAAGAAGAGCATGATTCTTCGGAGAAGATGAGCCTCTATACCCTCAAAGCAAAGGTAGCCCAAACTGCAAGGAGGCTACAAGGAAACTCATTCACCATAAAAAGGGATCAATTCGAATTTTCTAGCAGCTTAATTAATTTTCTTTAGTAAGCTTAAGTTGTGCTTAAGACTTGTTTGTTTGAAAACAATACTGAGTAATAGTTTATTTGGAATTGATGCATGAACACATGCAACATATGAATTGAATTGTTCAGTATCCATAATAGACCTTGGTGAGTACATACATAGATACCATAAACATGTCGATGCATTTCTACTTGATTGTATAAACATAACCTTGAAGATGTTTTTAAATCAAGGAAATGAAACCTAGCCATGTGAGGGAGTATAACCTATACACTAAGTGAGGAAAAAGAGAGAATCACCATTGTTTTTTGCACAATTGAATTTGTTTGAGTCTCTGATTTTAATAATTGTATGGAAATAATGGGAAATGATCAAGGCATTCTGTTGATTAGAATTTAACCCACTTGGCCAAATAAAGCTTACCATAATTAGGAACATCCTTTGGTACCTATTTGAGCCTAACATAATAAATTTCTTGGTTGTTTCATAATCCCTGAGCCTTAAAAGAAAAACAATGATCTCCCTTAAAATCCAGAATTAAGAGAGCATTCAAATTGGATTATGTGCAAAGATCCAAGTCAGGGGGAGATAAGGGTAAACAATAGTGGGAGCATACAAAAGTTGAATCAAAAAGAACAGAAGAAAGAAAAAGACGTAATCTTTATCTCAATTATAAAAGAAGAAATGAAAGAAAAAGAAAAAGAGTTGAGAGAGAAAAATAAAAAGGGTGAAAACAATGTTGTGAATGAAAAGAATAGGTGACAACAGGAGTTGGTTTTCAATACTCTCTTAATTGACAAAATTGAATACTCAGAACAACCAAATTTTCCTTGTAGCCTGGCCCCATTACAACCTTTACAAAGTCCTTCTGTGATCCTTTCATGACCATACTAATGATTTGATTGTGGGACAGGTAACAAATTTAATTGCTGTGATTCAATGGTGACATTGAGCAAAACACTCACCTTAAACTGGTCCACTGACCATTGTGCGCATAAAGATAATTTCCTTGATGGACAAGACATTGGATAGTGTGATTTGTTTATAGCATTCAAGTAATTATGCATTTGATTAAGGTTAAGGTTGCTCTATGATATCTCACAGGTCTCAAGCATGAACTGTCTGAAATATTTCAATTCATTGCAATAACTGATTGTTCATGAAGCATTGATCTTTTGTAAATAATTCTATTACCTCTTGTTTGAGGACAAACAAGGTCTTAAGTCAGGGGGAGTGATAAGTGCCCAATTTATACAATTTTCAACTATTAAAATGGCACTTATTTGCGTATGTTTTAATAAATTATCTAACCAAATTCCCCATTTTTTTTGGATTTATAATATATTCTAAAGATGGATGCAAGCATAATTAAATGAAGAATAATCCCTAAAGAATGGAGCAAAAGGGCAAAAGAGGAAAAAGAAGCAAAATGATGAAATTAGAACTGAACCGCTCAGCGGTGACCAAGACTCGCTCAGCGCAGAAAAGACAAGCACCGCTCAGCAGTGTACCCTTGGCCGCTCAGCGGTGAAGCCCATCGAAGCCACTTTCAGCCGCCGCATTTATGAAGGCAGCTGAAGCCACCCTGTCATGGAAGCGCCGCCCTGACATGTCGGCGCCGCCCCTGCAAAAAGTTGCCGGCGCATTTATTACGCTGCGTGAAATGATGACGCCGCGCAGCGATAACGCCTGACCGCTCAGCGGACAAGCCTTTACCACCCAGCGGCGGTACCCTAACCGCTGAGCGGTACCCTCAGATTTTGCCTATAAATAGAGGAGGCCGTGCCGTTCAAGACAACATCCCTTATACATCCTTTTCCCCCACTAAACACTTCATTCTTTTGTACTTCAAAGCTTAGGTTAGTTTAGCAACAAAGAGGAGGCCGGTAAAGGAGCTAGGAGATCGAGGAAGCTCGGCGGGCCGCTGTCATGATAGCGTGATAACGTGTCATGGTAAGCGTCTAAACCTTGCCTCTGAGGTTCTCTTGTAAGATGGATTTCTAATCCTCTTGTTGTTGGGATTTTAATGAGCATTGTGGTATGATTGTATCCATGTAACTTTTGCATGTGAATTATTCAGTTTCTATGATTCGCGTGAATGATTTTATACTTAATGCTAGCTTTTGTTTAGTGTTTTGATTCTTGATTTGAGACTTATTTGTATGAACGAAAGTTATACTAATTAAGTTGTAACCAAGTTAAGACCAATATTTCTATGCTATGCTAGATTCTAGGCTCGAAGGTTGTGAACGAAAGTTACAATCATTAGAATCGGATCTAAATCAATTCATCTGATCTTAGTTGCCGTAACTGGAATAAGGATTAGCCGTTTTAACATCTGGATTAACGCTGGTGTACTTTGTTAAGTTTGTGTGCGAGAGTGACAACCTAATAAAGGAAACATGTGATCTTTTCATGCGCGAAAGCGATGAACAAGTTAAGAACTGGTGGCGGGCAATCAATGAAATGATAATTCTGTGTAATAAGTAACTGGATACATGAAACTATGATAAGATTCAATTCCCAACAAGTTTCCGGATCTACCTCTGATTTGTTGCCTATTTATTTTCATGTTGTTTATTTACTTATTTAAACTATCAACAAATTACCAATCTTTCACCATATTGTTTAATTAACTAAACTCAAGAATGGTATTTTTGCAACTCCCTGTGGATACGACTATACCTGACTATACTGCAATTAGATCCCTTGTGGATCTGAAAGCCGTAAAGAATGATATATTATTTTTAACGACTGAGAGTGTAAACAAGCTTTCAACAAAAATTGAAGTGCTTATAGGCTTTCAACAGCTCACTAATAGAACTAACAATTAAGGAATAATATGCATGCTGAGTGGAAAGAGCAGAATATGACAGTGCATGAGAGATAGGATGCCTCACCAGGGATTGTGATTCCAAAGTAGGAGTGTTAGAAGGGACTATATTGTAGTGAAAGTCTTGCAGATAAGCAGGGGTTTTTGGTTGTCTTTGTGATCTTCTAAGGGTGGTAGGTGGTAGGTGTAATACCCTTGCTAACTGCCCACTTCCATGGTAGTAAGCAATGCTCACAGGGTTGTTAACCGTTGTGTCGGGTTACTTTCAGCCCTTACTTTAACTTCACAAATATCTTATACACAGAAATATGGACCATTTTGAAAATCCTTTGTGTGCTGTATCAATCTATAAACTAGGAGTCGTGCGTGATTAGAAGAATATATAACAACAGTTGCTAATAACCGCAGTAGAATAGTAAGAGCATGTGTATATAGATATAATTACAACCAAGGTCCCAAAGCATAATTACACATAGCCATAGTAATAAATATTTACACAAAGTGTAGAAAAGTCATATAGCATCATACAAAACATGAAACGCCTTATCACGTTCGTTGTTAACTCGCTCCTGCTCCGATCCACATCCCTCGGTTGTCTACCATACGTCCCTTGGGTCGATTTCCTTGCTGTGCACACCTGGATCCATAACCGAGTGGGGGTGAGAACTCTTAGTCCTCAGTGGGGTTCCCTAGCACTACCTATTGTTCATTTACTCGGTTATCCTTTAGGCCGTCCCTACTTGTTATTATCCATTCTAGTCCTGAGCGGCCTTATCTAATTTACTAGGTCATGTAGGTTCTAATCTTTCCTTTACCTAACCTTGGCATCGGGGCATTCTCTATACTCTTATACTATACTCGTAGATCGTGTTCTATATTCTCATGCTATTTTCATATCATGTGACCTTTCTAGAGGCCGTCTTATGGAACCGTGGTCCCTTGACGTTGCCTTTGCACATACACATCCTGAACATGTTCTATATACATAATCATCCACATATTCCATGCACATACGTCATGTTCATGTAGCATATATATATATATATATATCATATCTCCGTATCACATAGACATATCATATTCATGCCTGAGGTTGACTTGCTCGGAGGCAGCCTCCTCCGTATCATATCATGTTCATATTCAAATAGCACCTATACACATCATTGTGTTTACGTATCATATTGAAATATCATTAGCACATATACATACCATTCCTATTCACATGTCATAGCATATTCATATTTCATGTATGTATCATATGCACGTGTCATGTTCATGTATGGCATATTGAATGCTTGAGGGTTCCACTTGCCAGGGGGCAGCGTCCTCCGTGTCGTGTACATGTCATGTCATGTCCTTATGCCTGTGTGGCATCTTGCATGCCTGAGGAAATCTACTTGCCCAAGGGCGGCGTCCTCCATATCACGTCAATGCTTGAGGAAATCCACTCGCCCTATGGCGGCGTCCTCCGTATCATGTAAATGCTTGAGGAAATCTTCTCTCCCCATGGCGGCGTCCTCCATATCATGTTTGAGTGCAGGATGTCATGTTCATGTCGTGTTTGCATGTTCGTGTTATGGTATGCTCGTATCACATGCATATCATGTCATCTTATCCATGTGGCATGTCATAATACCATATACATATCATGTTGGCTAATGCATTTAGCAAGTCATAAAGTCATATACATCATACATCAACAATTATAATCCTATACAATGATGTAAGTTTCTATACTTGTTGGAACATGTAGAAAAGCTAAAATCTCAAGTCCTACAGATGTCATTCGAAGGACTAGCCGAGTAATTCGAACGACACTAAAAATTCGTTCCCGGTTTATGATTTTAGCAGTGTCATTCGAATGTGCATTAGTTCATTCAAATGAACTGCTCAAAAAGTGCCAGAACGCGTACTTTTTAGGCTTATTCGAATCCCCGTGGTAGCGCATTCGAATGAGCTTGCGAAAAACTTCTCCGAAACGCTGTTTTGCTCATATTTTCTCCAGTGGCAGCATTGAAAACTTATATATACTTTCCTTATGTTCCAACCAGCACTGTTATACTTTTCTAACCATAAAACTACTCAAAACCCCTTTCACAACTTACTCTCTATATTTTTCCCAGGAAATTTACCAAATAAGTTTCTCAGACATAAGCACATAAAATAACATAAATATCCACATAGACAGTGGGCATAGGGTTACCCACTTTCCAGGCGCGATAGGAAGTTGTCAGAAACGACTCCCGAGAGCTTTAGGATGATCCTGCTATTGTTCCTAAGTCCGATGGAGTGATCATTGTAACATCCCGCTTTCTCCTTAGCAGAATTTCGCTAGATAATTGTCCAAAATATTTCTAATTTTAGTTGAGCCGTTAGAATCATAAACTCTTATGATGAAAATTGTTTGTAGAAATATTTCTGCACATTTTCTCAAAATTCTCAGACACTAGAACGAACACTTTCTGCCTTTTGCACACAACCGCGCGTCTAAAGTATCCGAAAAAGGGTACGGCTACAGACGAGCATTCATAAATGCCTAAGTGACCCTAGAATATTACTTGGAAAAAGTTAGGAGATCACAAGGACGTGATCAGAATATTTTTAGAACAGCCGTACGCAAAGTACCGGGACAGGAAACGCCAAAAACCTGATCAAAATTGATTTGCCGGAGCCCGTTAATTCTTGGCCACAAAAAGTGGCCAAGACACAAAGCCTTGCACGGTTATGGAGGGGGCCAAATGGCCTAGTCAAAGAGTCAAAGATGACTCATTGTGGTGCTTAGGTCATGCATGACATAAGCAAGGGTATTTTGGTAAATTATGCCCAAGGGCATTTTGGAAAAGAGATTTTCGGCCCAAGGCCTATAAATAAGATCAGAATTTTGAGGAGAAAAATTGGAAACCTTGGCCAAACTCTGTCCAATTTCACATTCAGTCGTTTTACTGTCCAAAAACCCTAACCCGGAGACTTTTCCTCACAAGACCTAACTTAAGCCTCCTAAACCCTAACCTCAAATTCTTCTAGCATCTTGAAGGACTCTCTTATACATCTATTCTAAGGTTAAGATCTTGGGTATAATCAAGCAAGGTGGGATTCTGCACAAACTGGCTGCAGCAAGTGCATAAACGTGGGTAAACCGACATAATTACTGTCTGTGTGATTTAAGATGTGTTGAGCTGTGTTTTATGTTAGAAATACATGTGGTTAGGATGATGTTTATAGAACTTTGATGTATATATGTTTTGATGTTTGTCTGGATCTGTTGGGCTGTCTGTGATTTTGTCAGAATTTAGGAAAACTTAAGACTGAAATAGGCATATGGCACGTTTTGAGAGGAACTGTATGCTGGGATTTTTATCATGAAAAACTAAGGTAATTTTTGAGTTCTACACGAAATTTTGAGTAGGGATGTCAAGTTTTATAATTTTTGGAGTCCCCGATGAATTTCTCAGCAAACAGGCAGAAAACAGGATTTTTATGAAAAAGGGCAAAACGGGAATTTCAGATCTTGGGACTGAAAAACTAGGTTTGTTTTCAGGAGATATGGGTTTAGAACTATCAAAAACCTTAAGGGCAAGTCTTGAGTCCATTGGCTTTTTGAGAAAAAGGGCAAAATAGCAATTTCGTGAAGTGAGGATTGAAATCTGAATTTTTAAGTATGAAAAATGATCTTAGGACCATCAAGAACCTTGGGGTAAAGTCTTGGACTTCTTCGGTTTATGATTGCTATTTTCTGACAGAAATCAGACGTCTGTTTTGCTAGTTGCTAGATTTATGCTTATTATGTTCAAGAAATGTTTAGTATGAGATTATGTTTCTTATATATGATGGATTTGATGTTATGAGATTGGTAAAGTTAGTGACAGTGCATGATTGGTATCCATGAGTTATGTGAAGTTAGTGATATTATATGAACGATGTTATGAGTTATATGGTATAACGTGGTAAATGTTTATGATGATAGGGACTTATATACTAGTGCCATATGATGATGATTGTGGGATACGAAGTATGTTAGATGCTTATGATAATGAGATGCTATATGTTAGAGTATATGATGATGATCTTGCAATGAATATGATGAAGATGACGACATGAAATATTGAGTACAATTGCTATGTATATGACCTGTATATGACACTATGACATGCTTGATGTACATGACAACATGATATGATATGACATGAACATGACATGGAGGACACCGTCACAGGGTGAGTGGATTTCCTCAATGACATGGAGGACGTTGTCATACGGCAAGTGGATTTCCTCATTGCACTTAATATGATATGGAGGACTCTGCCCTATGACAAGTGGATTTCCTCAACCCACAATATGACGTGGAGGACGCTGTCATATGGCAAGTGGATTTCCTCATTGCACTTAATACGATATAGAGGACGCTGCCCTATGGCAAGTGGATTTTCTCAAGCCTTCTACATGTTCGATGTGAATATGATATGTCTATATGATACACACATATGATGATGGGTAATACATGAAGATTATGATATGTGATTTAACGGTATATGTTACATGAATATGATATGTCTATATGATACACGTATATGATGATAGGTAATACATGAAGATGATGATATGTGATTTAACTGTATATGTTATATGAATATGATGATATGTGCCTTAGCTGCATAGATGATTCAGGAATTAGAATAGAGAACAGACGACCTAGATAAGAAATGAGAGATTCCCTCAGTCACCTAGTAATCATAGGTAGCTGCTCAGGCTTAAGATAAATATTAATAAATTGTAGGGATGTAGTATAACTGTGACACTTAGAGACCCCTGAGTGGCGGAATCATAATTGAGAGTAAAATGAGCAACGACGACAGAGGTTTCCCACTGAGAACGCAAAGTTCTCACCCCAACTCTTTTATGATTCTAGGTAAGCACGACAAGGACGTCCGCGTGGTACGCAAAGAAGCAGACTCGAAGAAGATGAACTGAGAAATAAGATAGCAGGGACTTGATCAAAGATGTTACGATCAACCCTTAGTTAGTATAGTTCATATTTTACACTACTGTGAGGAAGTACTTGTATGTAACAAATACGATAATACCTATGTAAATGCTTGTGATATATGCTATGGGCCACTTGTATGCTTATTGTTTGATGTTGATATGTTAGGATAATTATCAGTGAAGTAGAAAGTTTTAACGTTTGCTCTATAAATTCTATCTGACGCACGGCTCATATTTTATGTCATATACATATAACGGAAAGTTTCAAAATGGTCCATATTTTCTAAGTAAGAAATATTTTCAAAGCTAAAGTAGGGGCTAAAAGTAACCCTAACCAAAGCAGATAACAACCTAGTAAGCATTGTTTGCGATGTACACGTAAGCAGCTAGCTAGGGTGTTTCAATCATCGTGCGCACAAATGGACAGAGTAAGAGCATAGCAGACCAAAATTTTAGAAAAAATGGCACTGAGGCCGTTGGTATTTATAGGCACCAGGGGGTGGCCTTTAGCTTCCATGAGAAGCTTTGCTTTTTCACTTCTTTTCCTTTTTTTTTTTCAAAATTATCTTTTAAGTTTAGTTACCCTTTTGCCCTTCCTTTAATTTTTATTTCCTTTTATATCCTAAATTTTTCCCTTTTTGCCCTTCACCTTTTTAGTTCTTTCCCCTTTTGTCCTTTTCTTTAATTTGTCTATATTTTCCTTTTACTAACGTGGGAATTAATTCCCCAAACCAGGTCACTTTATTTCGCGATCATGTTTGATCGCGTTTTGTCATTTTTCGCTCGTGTTCGGATATTCTAAAAATATTCCGAGCACGTATCCGCGATTTACTAATTTCACGGATCCCAGAGGCATGTCCGGTTAAGGTATTCGTGAATTTATTGTCCGGAGGGTAATTTTCACAAATACCTTAAGTGTTTACTGAAATTCCGATTTTTTGACGAAATTTAACACGGGCGTCGCGGTGCTCTACAAGATTAAGAAACAATTATTTGACAGGCGTTTGGAGGCGATTAATTTTCTAAATAATTTTTCCAGTCCAAATAATCGTCCTAATTATGCCTTTAATTAGGCAAAATTGCGGATTTTCGCGAAATATTTATAAGGGAAAAATTTGGGATGTTACATTCCACCCCCTTAAAAGAATTTCGCCCCGAAATTCCAGCGTCGCCAGAGTTTCTGGCTTTCTCCTACGTTATGGTTATTATCCATTGTTACTCGCTTACCTTAGGCATGATCGCCCGCGTGCTGTGCTTCTTCGACGGTTAGAGTAAATATGCGTCCTGTCCGCTGGGCTGGGGTGGCATGACAATCCCTGGCAATGTGGCCTCGTTTCCCGCATTTGTAGCAGGCATCTTTCCCTTCCAAACAGACTCCCCAGTGCAGCTTGCCACACCTCGGGCAAGGGGGTTACTTTCGCCGCCTCGGTGTGCTCCCTGAGTGCCTGGCCCTTGGGTTTCCTGCTCTGGTTGCGCTTCTTTTTGGGATGGGTCCTGGGTCTGCTTCGGCTCCTGGTGTTGCTGGTGTTGGGGTTAGGTGTGGAAAGGTCGCCTTTTACTTTGGGTATTTACGACATTATCTTGTTCGGACAACTTCCTCTTGTTCCTTGCGTTTCTGGCCCTGGTTAAGTTCCCGGCCGATGATAAGTGCCCAATTTACGCAAAATTGACCTACCAAAATGGCACTTACCTGTTCTGTTTTTAAACAAATTAGCTAATTAAATCTCCTTGTTTTGTAGGTTTATAATATATTTTGAAGATGGATGCAAGTAGCCTAATTAAAGAATAATCCCATGAAGAAAGGAAGTAAATGGCAGAATTAGAAAAGAGCTTAAAAGAGAAGATTCTGGACGAGGCACCGCTCAGCGAGGAACTACACATCGCTCAGCGCTCAAGAGCAAACCGCTCAACAGTATAACACTTATCGCTCAGCGAACATAGGTCGGCAAGCAACTTGCACCCGCGCAATAAATGCGCCAGCTGGAGCCAGCCTGGCGCCACCATCCATGTCAGCGCCGCCCTGAAAAAGCTGCTGAGCATTTAATGAAGACGCGTAAAAGTACAATCGCTCAGCGATAGTGCACCGCAGCCTAGCGATTCAGAGCTTATCGCTCAGCGATGGTACCAAAACCGCTGAGCGATGGACCCCAAATTTTGCCTATAAATAGGGAGGCCGAGACCATTTCGAAACCATCTCTTCTTCCTGCTCCAAACACCATTCTTTACACATTTTGTTGTACTTCTAAGGCTTAGTAGTTTAGGTTAGATTAGGAACAAAGACGAGGCTTGTGAAGGAGCCGGAGATCGAGGAAGCTTGGCGAAGCCATGGCCATGATAACGTGAGCACGTGTCATGGTAAGTGCCTAGACCTTGCCTCCGAGATACTCTTGTAAGATGGATTCCTAATCCTCTTTTTGTTGGGATTTTGGTCATTGTTGTATTTTGCTTGTATCCATGTAACTATTGCATATGAATCTATCCTTTTCTTATGATTTGCTTGAATGGTTTTACTCTTAACGCTAGTCTTTGTTTAATGTCTTGATTCTTGATTTGGGATTTAATTGTATGAACGATAGTTGTGCTAATTAAATCATAACCAAGTTAAGATCAACATCATTATGCTTAACTAGATTCTAAGCTTGAACGTTGTGAACGAAAGTTACAATTATTAGAGTGGGAACTAAACCATTTCATCTAATCTTGTTGCCGTAACTGGAATAAAGATTAGCTGTTTTAACATCTGGATTAATGCTGGCGTACTTTGTTAAGCTCGTGTGCGAAAGTAACAGTTTAACAAGGGAAACCTGCGATCTTGTCATGTGCGGAAGTGATGACAAGTTAAGAACTGGTGGCGGCCAATCAATTGATAGTTCTATGTAATAAGTAACTGGATGCATGAAACTATGATGTGATTAAAATTCCCAACAAGCTCCGGAACTACCTCTGATTTGTTTCCTATTTACTTTTTATGTTGTTTATTTATTTATTTTACTATTAAACAAACTATCAAAACCTTCACTTCATTGTTTGATTAAACGAACTCAAGAACGGTATTTTTGCAACTCTTTGTGGATTTGACTATACCCGACTATACTGCAATTGGATTCCTTTGGAATCTGAAAGCCGTAAAGTAGGATATATATATATATATATATATATATATATATAAAAATTTAATTTGAACGACAAAAGCGCAGATAAGCTTTCTACGAGCTTGGCATAGTTGTGACAAAACCTAAGCTGTGTCAAGATCTTAGAAAGTGGTTAAAAAGACTTTCATCAGCCGACTCTTCCAGCGTCATGCACTTGCTCACTAGGAGAGCATAATGCTCGATATCCCAATGGTTGATGGCCATTTGAAGTTCCTCCTTCAATCCCCGTTGAAATTTTTCGCATTTGCACGCCTCGTTAGGGTGCAGCTGATAGGTGGAGGAATAGCGGCACAGTCTCTCACAAATTGACATGTATTCAGCGACGGTCATATCTCCCTACTGTAAGGCTAGGAACTCAGCTTCCTTCAGATCCCTAAGTCCTTTGGGGAAGTATTTGTTCAGGAGGGCCGTGGTGAATTGCTCCTAGGTGACGGGATTCTCTTATTGTTCCAGAAGGGGTCTTGTGGAGTTCCACCAGGTCCTGGCAGCCCCTCTCAGCTTCCTTGTTCCAAAACGAGCCTTCTGCGTCTCAGTACAAGGAATATCCTCAAAGACCTGTTCCATCTCTGCTATCCAGTTGTGAAGAAGCTCTGGATCCATTATCCCTTCAAAGATCGGGGGGTTAGCTCTTCCAAACTCGGCGAACTTCTTAGCTTCCACCTCTTCAGCTGTCGGGGCAGGGTTTCGGTGTGCAGTGGCAGCCGCCATCTGGGCTGTCTGCTCAGCTTGAGCTTCGGTGCCTCGAGCCATCTCTCGAAGGATTTCGGCAAAATTTGCCAGTTCCATGGTGCGCTGTGTAGGGTCTCTCCGCGGTAGTATATCTAATCTGTGGTACCTGCACAATTTCGAGTTGATCAGTCTCAAGAAAGGCGGGTACACATGAACTTAGCATATACCACTTAGCAAAGACCTACACCGTGATCATGCTCGAAAGCATAGTGCAGTCCAGTCCTCAGGCTCCATAGGACCAAATTGCTCTGATACCAACTGTAACACCCCTGCTAATTGCCTACTTTCATGGTAGTAAGCAATGCTCACAGGGTTGTTAACCGTTGTGTCGGGTTACTTTCAGCCCTTACTTTTACTTCACAAATATCTTATACACAGAAATATGGACCATTTTGAAAATCGTTTGTGTGTTGTATCAATCTATAAACTAGGAGCCGTGCGTGATTAGAAGAATATATAACAACAGTCGCTAATAACTGCAGTAGAATAGTAAGAGCATGTGTATATAGATATAATTACAACCAAGGTCCCAAAGCATAATTACACATAGCCATAGTAATAAATATTTACACAAAGTGTAGAAAAGTCATATAACATCATACAAAACATGAAACGCCTTAGCGCGTCCGTTGTCAACTCGCTCCTGCTCCGATCCACAGCCCTCGGTCGTCTACCATACTTCCCTTGGGTCGATCTCCTTGCTGTGCACACCTGGATCCATAACCGAGTGGGGGTGAGAACTCCTGGTCCTCAGTAGGGTTCCCTAGCGCTACCTATTGTTCATTTACTCGGTTATCCTCTAGGCCGTTCAGGGGGTCTCTATGTGACGTCATTACACTACCTCCCTACTTGTTATTATCCATTCTAGTCCTGAGCGGCCTTATCTAATTTACTAGGTCATATAGGTTCTAATCTTTCCTTTACCTAACCTTGGCATCCGGGCATTCTCTATACTCTTATACTACTGCAACACCCTAGCTAGTTGGCCTATGCTTAAGTCATAGGTTTCCCTGGCTAGGTAGTTGAATGCTGGGCTGTGAACTATTACCGTTCTAGCTTATCAATTGAAATTAGGGTTACTGAAAATGCGGGCCAATTTGAAACTTCTTTTGCAAATACATGTATATGGAAAGTAATGAGCCTTGCGAGTAATACAACGGATGACGACATAACTAAAAGGTAAGAGAGTACGAGTACATACTTGTAGTGTGGAGCTCTATCGGCGGAAGATGCACATAGGGGCCCGAATATACATAACACACCATTTTATTATAATACATAAGTTTTATACAAATTATCGTTCAGGTGGGTAATAATATACATACATCAGTAACAAAACATACAAACGGAGTAACTAAAGCAACTACGTACACGAGCGGCACTACTCGCTTCATGTACGACACAAACCCTAACTCTGCACTCAGGTCCGGCTCGCATCCACCTACTCGGAGTCTCCTAGACGCTCCAGAGGCTCCTCCTCCTCACTAGTGCTCAGGTCTGTCACCGCCAAGAAGCCGCGTGGGGCGAAGCGATGTGGTCGGACGGTCAGTATCCTCTTCCGTGCAGTGGTCTGGCAACCTCGAGCTCGAACCAGCGGGGTGTACGCACCTAGATCAGTAGCTAGCGTCGAGGCGGGTGTAGGCGTCTGCTCTGGCTCCGAAGGAGGCATCTCCTCATCGCCGTTGAGGCGAATCGGATCCCTCCTGCTGCTCCCCAGACGCTCGTTCACCCAAATAGGGTTCAGCGGCGACGTACCTAGGGCTCCAAACCTCTGCCTGGGAGGATGATCAGGCTTGTCTGGTACGCGTGCGGGCGCGTAAGTGCTCGTCTCCAAGAGGGTATCGATGCGGCAGTTGCGCATGCGTGTGCGCGTGAATAGCCAAACATCCTTGGCCGGTGGTGAAGTCATGGATGCAAGCTGGATCCATAATCGAGTGGGGGTGAGAACTCTAGGTCCTCAGTGAGTCTCTTGTGGCTGCTAATGGTTCATTTACTCGAGTATCCTCTAGGCCGCTCGGGGGGTTTCTAAGTGATCATGCATACTACAAACCCTACTGATTATTATCTTTTGCTAAGTCCCTGAACAGCTTTATCTAAATTAACTAGGTGAATAGGAACTAGTCTTGCTTACTATGGCTACGTGCTTATGACTCTTATCTTTCGATTGTAACTAAGCTACTCGTCTCGGGTCGTTCCCTTGACGATACATAATGCATAACCTATATAACTACATACATACTTGCATACATACTGACATACATACATAATTATCATCATATCATCAATCATCAATTCATTCATTTAATTACATAGTGCATGAGGGGGGTCTGGGGATCTCTTATGCGCTCTGTGGCTGCGTCCTACTTAGTCCTTGCACCTTTGTAGCCGTGGCCTCGGACTACAACCTCTTTTTGCCACTATTGCATCGACCCGGCAGCGTTCTTTACCGGTATAGTAGCTAACCATGCAAGGCTCCAAACTTATGAGTGGTCAGGCGTGGACACGCTTTGACCGGCCCTATGGCTCGATCTGTTTCTCTTTCCTCTGTTAGTGGGGCCCCTTAGTCATCATTTCATTCGTACAGACCTATGCCTATTTTACATGTGTGGGCCTATGCCCGTTTTGCATCTTTGGGCCTATGCCCTTTTTACATATCGTTATCAGGTCTTTTCACCTGCGTTGCTCGTAACCAATTCGTTTTGCCAAATTGGCGAGGGGCGTGTCTGTAAGACTTTGCCAAGAGAATAGGGGTTTCCTAATCATATAACTACTGACTCTGGCTAAGGCCGTCTGAATCCATGGTGTTTCGTCGCCTCTGCTCTACTTTTATTCCCTAAGGTTCAATTATGATCTTCGTTAAATTCTAGCGTGAACTTTTAATTGTCTAAAGTCGTCCTAACTCTTACGACGACCCTTCCTCATGATGCATGCTCAAATGCATAGATATGGCCTAACCTTACTCATTGGATCCCTTAAAAACATTAAACTCCCAACTCTGCCAGGTTTCATTCGAATGCTTGCTGTGGTATTCGAATGAAATCCCTCGGAGTCATTTCATTCGATTGGAATAGGCTTTCATTCGACTGAATTCCCTCAACATCCTTTCATTCGAATACGAGAGGATTCATTCAATTGAATTCCTAAAAATTCGCCTCATTCGACTGCTGAGGAACTCATTCGAAGGAAAGCTCATTTTGGGCTTTCATTCGACTAAATTCCTGTAGTATTCGAATGCTAGCTGGAAAAATCGCCTCCCGAGACTCCAGTTCTCATTTTTCACTATTTCTAAGGTTCCAAGTAGTACAGTTATGCGTTTCATTTTGCAATATTTTCCAAAACCCTTTTAAACCAATATCCCCCCAAAATACTACTAATCAGATCTTTAGTCAGATACACATTTAAACATATATACAGATAAAAACTAAACCACATAGACAGTGTGTAACACCCTAGGTTAGCAACTTATGCTTAAGTCATAATTTGCGTCCGCTAGGTTGTTATCTGTTGTGTGGGAGTACTGATAGTCCCTACTTTGCTTTGGAAAATACTCAAGTTAACTGAAAATAAGGACCTAATTTTTTTTCTTTTTAAACATAATATATTTGTCAATCTAGAGCCATGCGTTTGGACTATTTTGAGCCCCGTATAGTCGTACCACAGATAAATGCGCGCGTTGTCTGTCATACATGTACATACATAAATAATGAAGTAAACCATACAACGTGGGTCCGACAACCAATATCATACATGTCAAATAGTCATAGATACATAAATATGGTGCTAATACATCAAAGGGCGAAACATACCCTAAGCCCGATTAAACTATCAGGGCTACAAAATAGAATGCAATAAAAATACAAATAAAGCTGGGACTACTGGCAAAAAGGGTGGCCTCTAATAACAGGGTAGGAATATAGTGCTGGTCAGGTCCCGGGCTTGTCCTCGCTGAACTCCTCCTCTGGATCCTCCTCGGGGTCCTCCTCTGGATCCTCCTCCGGTTCTGACTCCTCTGGCTCGTACACCGACTCTGGCTCGTCCTGCTCGTCATCCTCCTCCATGGCTATCAGAGGATACTCCTCCTCGGGTGAGGAAGGCACTGGTACATCCGACGGGTCTCGGGGGTCGTAGGATGGGCCTGCCTCGTGGCTGGGAGAACGAGGTACGAACAGCTGGCGATAGTCTCTGGCCGTCCCCATCCGTGCCGTCTGCTGGTAAGCCTTGGGCTGTCGTAGCCTCACAGAAACTGGGTCGACCTCCACGTCCTTCTCGTACGGGATGGGCTCACCGTCAGTGGAAGTCTTTGGCTCGGGAAGTACCGGTGGCGCGACTCGACGAGGTGTGGGGCGGTTCACTACTAGCACTGACTAAAGCTCTGCCTCCTCTCCTGTCTCAGGGTCTACTGTCCTAAATCTGCTGCGCAGGATCCGCCTCTTCCTCGGCGGGGATGTCATTTATCTCGCCTGAAGCCATAAGTGAGTGGGGGGTGAGAACATTGGTTCTCAGTGGTGAACTACGACTAGGGCTTTGGTTGCTCACTTATGCTCCGGCCGTTCCGGGAGGTCTCTAAGTGTTCATGCATCTAGACAACCTACCAGTTATTTCTTGCCTAAGTCCCGGGCGGCTTTATCTAGTTACTAGGTGACAGGGAACTATTCTTTCTTAGTAAGTTCTCGTGCTTTCTATCCTCGACCGTTCTGACACTACTACTCATATCTGTATGCCCGGTGACCTTGCCCCATGCGTTCCTTATGAGCATGGTGACATGGTCGAGACATAACGACGCTTTCATCACATAGGTGTGTATGCAAGGTGATCGTGTCCCATGCGTTCCTTGTGAGCCTGGTGACGTACACAATGCCTGCGTTCCTTATGAGCCTGCTCTTGTGCACTATGCATGAACTTTAACAATTTAAGTATCTGGTACCATATACTTTCTTTTTCTTACGCATACCGACTCACCTGGGTTAGCGTCTTCTCATTCATCATCTTTTATTATCATATGCACTTTATCTTTCTGTACTGTTCTGGTTCTTACGTTCATCGTTATCTTCATTCATTAATCTTGGGCATAGCATAGTCTCTAGTGGTCTATCCTCATGATGCATGCACAACTAGATATTCATAAACTTGTTCATTGCACCTTTCGGTGGCTCATAGTGAAAACACGTCATTATAAACTTACTGCATAGACTTCTTCGTGCTAAGTACTTGTTGGAATATAATGGACCTCGGAACCCTCCTTTGGAAACCGCGCTTAGTGTCAGGGGACCTCCGCGGGTTACTCTATGGGATCTCTCAACGTCAGGGAATATCCGCGGAACCCGCTTGGCACCGCTGCTGACGCTAGCCAGAACTGCAGGAACCCGCTCAGCCGCTCTAGGGTATCTCCGTGGAACCCCAGCGGTCACTACTACTGGTACTTTTTCGGTCTACTCTCCAGGGAGTCACTTATCACTTCGGGGAACCTCCGCGGAACCCACTCGGTACCACTCCTAGTGCCCACTCTTGTCGTAGCCTTCCCCGCTCTCCAGGGATCCTCCGCGGAACCCACTCAACACCATTCTTGGTGCACACTCAACACTCTTCACGTAATCCTCTCAGCTTCTCTGGGATCCTCCGCGGAACCCTCTTAACACCATCTCTGGTGTCCACTCAGCAACTCCGTGCAACCTAATCAACTTTTGGGGGTCCTCCGCGGAACCCACATAACGCCATTTCTGGTGCCCACTCAGCAACTCCATGCAACCTAATCAACTTTTGGGGATCCTCCGCGAAACCCCTTCGGTCACCGCTACTGACCCGCTCTTCAACTCTCGACTCCTCTCAGTACTCCTTCTGCGGAAAACTCGGCGCCCAGCTCCTGGCTTATTTTTTTTTCATTCTCTTACACTCATCCCATGTTCACACCACACATTCCAACCGTACTCGAGCAACAACAGGACGTTCCAGAATCATGAAACAACATAAATATATTCAACATGCAACAATAATATTTGTACTCATGGCATTTCTAAATCTTTCTTACTCAAAACACACACATAAACATGCACATACACATACACATCCCATAGACAGGGGTGATAATACTACCCACCTATAGAAATCTTGGTGGTGGTGGTGGTGGTGAAGTTTGAAGTGAAGTCCACAAGCCTTGGTGCCTCCCAAAGCTTGAGCTTCCTTTCTTCAAGGTAAGAACCTTGCACAATGAAGAGGATGATGTTGTTCCTCTTGCTTTTTGGTGAAAGAAAATGAAACTAAAATGAAGAGACTTGAGGGCTGTGATTTTCGATTTTGTGGGAAGTGGAAGGAGAAGGAAATGTGCTTGAACTCTTGAATGTTTGGTGGTGTGTTTGAAGAATGAGAGAAAAGTAAAGGTCTCGGTTTTGAGAGCTGATGGGGAGGGAGATTACTTGTTTCTTTGGGTTTAATAAATGTGGTGAATAGTGGGAGGTATGGTGCATGATGTGATTAGGCTTTGAAGTGTAAGAAAGCATGGTGATGGGAAATGTGGAAGCATGATTTAAGGGATGATTTTTGTCCCAAAAATCTCTTCAAAAACCGTGCAGCCCTTCCTCTTGCAACAGCTAAAATTTTATTTTTTTTTCCAGTTCCGGTTCGCTCGTGTTTTATCGCTTGTAGTGTCAGTACGTCGCGCACGGTCGTCCGAAAAATATTCCGTTTATACCGTCGCGATCCTCTAATCCTTCCCTACTCAAGAGTATTAATATTTAAGGATGTTTTGTGAATTTTTCTCCGGAATAGTATTTTCCCAAACGTCCTTTTTCGCGTTAGAAAATTCTGACGACGAACAGCGGCCGTTCGGTTGCCGGCCGGACTTTCTATCGCGACACATCTTATTTCTTAGGAATATTCTATTTGATAATTTCCCATTTTAATTCTCTAATCATGATTAGAAAATTAATTTAATAATTATGTGTATGATTATTTTTCTAAGAAAAATCGGGATGTTACACAGTGGGCTTAGGATTACCCACCTCCGATCGGGATTCCGATTCGGTGACTCTGAAGGGGAGATTGTCCTCTTCACGATGGTGTGCTCCAGCTAATTTTTGGAGACTCCAGCACGAGCTCTAGATGTGTCGGAACGAAACCCTCGGTTGCCCACGGAATGTAACTTCTGAGAAGTTATGAGGTTATAAATAACCGCGCACAGTAAAATGTTATTTTCCATTTTCTTTTTTACTTTTCTTTTCTCTCTTAATGTTTTGCTGAAGCTCTGCTTCGGCTTTCTTTTATTATTATTATTATATTATTATTTATTTATTCATTTATTTATTTATTTATTTATTATTTAACTTCCTTCAGAAGTTAAGCCCTTTTATCCAGCTTCGTTTTTTATTCGATTGCGTTTTGTCCGAAAAGTCTTACTCCCGGTTGCCCTAAAAATATTCTGGACATACCGTTACAACCCATTTACTTTTCCCTTCGGTCCGGAACAATTTCCTTGGGGACCAGGGACTCTTTTGTCAAGCCGAAAAATCCTACGGACGTTTTTTAGTATCCGGGAAATTTCATTTCAAGTCGAAACTCATCCGGCGACTCCCGAAAATTATAAAATAGCTAAACCTAGTCTGTCTCTCCAATTTTCCAGGGTTTCGGAGGTTTAACTCTGCTTCCTTCGCTTCCTCGACGTTTCCCGGCCGTTCTCAGCTGTCAACGGATCGTTCACCGGCTCGTAGAAGCACGGGATGTTACAATATTCGTAGATCGTGTTCTATATTCTCATGCTATCTTCGTATCACGTGACCTATCTAGAGGTCGTCTTATGGAACCGTGGTCCCTTGACGTTGCCTTTGCACATACACATCCTGAACATGTTCTATATACATAATCATCCACATATTCCATGCACATACGTCATGTTCATGTAGCATATATATATATATATATATATATATATATATATATATATATATCATATCTCCGTATCACATAGACATATCATATTCATGCCTGAGGTTGACTTGCCCGGAGGCAGCCTCCTCCGTATCATATCATGTTCATATTCAAATAGAACCTATATCATATTCAAATAACACCTATACCAGGGGGGCAGCGTCCTCCGTGTTGTGTACATGTCATGTCATGTCCTTATGCTTGTGTGGCATCTTGCATGCTTGAGGAAATCTACTCGCCCGAGGGCGGCGTCCTCCATATCATGTTTGAGTGCAAGATGTCATGTTCATGTCGTGTTTGCATGGTCGTGTTATGGTATGCTCGTGTCATATGCATATCATGTCATCTTATCCATGTGGCATGTCATAATACCATATACATATCATGTTGGCTAATGCATTTAGCAAGTCATAAAGTCATATACATCATACATCAACAATTATAATCCTATACAATGATCTAAGTTTCTATACTTGTTGGAACATGTAGAAAAGCTAAAATCTCAAGTCCTACAGCTGTCATTCGAAGGACTAGCCGAGTAATTCGAAGGACACTAAAAATTCGCTCCCGGTTTATGATTTTAGCAGTGTCATTCGAATGAGCATCAGTTCATTCGAATGAACTGCTCAAAAAGTGCCAGAACGCGTAATTTTTAGGCTCATTCGAATCCCCGTGGTAGCGCATTCGAATGAGCTTGCGAAAAACTTCTCCGAAACACTGTTTTGCTCATATTTTCTCCAGTGGCAGCATTGAAAACTTATATATACTTTCCTTATGTTCCAACCAGTACAGTTATACTTTTCTAACCATAAAACTACTCAAAACCCCTTTCACAACTTACTCTCTATATTTTTCCCAGGAAATTTACCAAATCAGTTTCTCAGATATAAGCACATAAAATAACATAAATATCCACATAGACAGTGGGCATAGGGTTACCCACTTTCCAGGCGCGATAGGAAGTTGTCAGAAACGACTCCCGAGAGCTTTAGGATGATCCTGCTATTGTTCCTGAGTCCGATGGAGTGATCATCGCGCGCACAAATGACAAAGTAACAGCATAGCAGACCAAAATTTTAAAAAAAATGGCACTGAGGCCGTTGGTATTTATAGGCACCAGGGGGGTAACCTTTAGCTTCGTGAGATGCTTTGCTTTTCCACTTCTTTTCCTTTTTTTTTTTCAAAATTATCTTTTAAGTTTAGTTACCCTTTTTCCCTTCCTTTAATTTTTATTTCCTTTTATATCCTAAATTTTATTTTCCCCTTTTGCCCTTCACCCTTTTAGTTCTTTCCCCTTTTGTCCTTTTCTTTAATTTTTCTATATTTTCCTTTTACTAACGTGGGAATTAATTCCCCAAACCAGGTCACTTTATTTCGCGATCATGTTTGATCACGTTTTGTCATTTTTCGCTCGTGTTCGGATATTCTAAAAATATTCCGAGCACGTATCCACGATCTACTAATTTCACGGATACCAGAGGTATATCCGGTTAAGGTATTTGTGAATGTATTGCCCGGAGGGTAATTTTCACAGATACCTTAAGTGTCTTCTGAAATTCTGGTTTTTTGACGAAATTTAACACAGGCCTCGCAGTGTGCTCTACGAGATTAAGAAACAATTATTTGACTGGCGTTTGGAGGCGATTAATTTTCTAAATAATTTTTCCAGTCCAAATAATCGTCTTAATTATGCCTTTAATTAGGCAAAATTGCGGATTTTCGCGAAATATTTATAAGGGGAAAATTTGGGATGTTACAGTAGGTGGTTGCAGGGCACTGGTTCTATTTCTGGTGTAGCAGCAGAGTGATGAGGTGATTTAGATGTGTATGGTGTGATGTGTGTAATAGGTGAAGTGTTTGTGGCATCAAAGAAGGGATCAAATACTGTAAATTGAGGCTGCTGAGAAGCTAAGGGTGGTAATGCGTCAATTTGAGTAAAAGGAAAATGATGTTCATAAAAAACCACATTTCTTGATAAGAAAGTTTCTTTACTTTTCAGGTCAATGAGCAGAAAACCTTTAACCCCAGTTTTGAATCCGAGGAACACACATTTTCTAGCTCTTGGATCTAGTTTAGTTCTATGAGAACACAAAGTAGAAGCAAAAGCTAGGCAACCAAAAACTTTCAGATTTGTTAAATCAGGAACCTTATGGTAAAGACATTCAAAAGGTAACATTTGCTTCAAGAAAACACTAGCTAACCTATTTATGATGTGTACAGCATGGGCAACAACCAAATGCCAAAAAACTCTAGGAATGTTTGATTGAAATATGAGGGCCCTTGCCATTCCTAGTAGGTGTTGGTGTTTTCTTTCCACTATGCCATTTTGTTGTGGTGTTTCCACACAACTAGATTGATGAATGATTCCATGTGATGCATAAAAATCCTTTAAGATGAACTCAGCGCCATTATCATTCCTAATGCATTTAATAGTGACATTGTGTTGTGTTTTGACAAATTGAACAAATTGTTGAACCAACATAGCAGTTTCAGATTTGGCTTTCATAAGGAAAAGTCAAGTGAACCTGGTCTTGTCATCCACAACTGTTAAAAAATACCTATGTCCTCCAAGTGAACATTACCTGTAGTGCTGATAGGAAATTTTAATTTCTTTTGTTTAGCCAAATGGCAAGTGTCACAAGCTACAGTTAGTTTATTACAAGTAATGTAATTGTAATTTTTCTGCATTACATTCAACTTATCAGCAGATGGATGTCCTAACCTAAGGTGCCATAGGCTTATTTGAGTGCAGGAGAGGTTGTGTATGCTGTGAACAGGTGGTAGGGCTTGTGTTGCAGCTTTCAAGACATATAGGCCATTCTTCACACTAGCTACTCCAATCCTCTTCTTCAAATGAGTATCCTGAATCTCACACGTAGATTTAGAAAAAGAAAAAATGCATGATAGGGATGCAGTTGGCTTCGAGACTGAGACTAAATTGAAAGAAAAACTAGGGACAAACAGTACATTTGTGAGGTATAGATCTCTAGAAAACATGGCAGTACCTGAGATGTTGGTAGAGGTCTCACTACCATTTGGGAGTCTAATTTTAACAGGTTTAATTTTGTGGTATGAGTGGAATGCATGCAAGGAATGTGACACATGAGTGCTAGCACCTGTGTCTATTATCCAAGTATCAGAATCTATGCTTTCACAAGAAAGAACATAGGAGATACCTGTTGAATTGATGTTGGCCTCATGATGAGTAATTTGGTTTGCTGTTGCAGGCTGTGAAGACTGCCCCTCATGCTGCTGCAACAATGAAATTAATGCTTTGTATTGCTCAGGTGTGAATGGCCTTGGAGCATCACTTTGTTCCCTTTTAGAACCATGAGAAACAATGTTGTTTGTATCATCATCAGTAGCAGCAATGATGTTGTTGACATTTCTAGCTGGCCTGAGGTGAGGGTATTTCTGAAAATATCTCTCCATGGGATTACCTGCTTTTCCACAATGACAACAGGCCTTTCCTTGAAAGTCCTGTCCCCTACTAGCACTAGGAACAGATCCTCTTGAATCAGAATTCCTCTAATTCCTTCCTCTGCCTCGGCCTCTGCCTCTTGAATTAGTGTAAGTATTTACAATAAGTTTCAGATCACTTCCTTCAGGGTGGCTTTGCCTCTCTTGTTGTAGTAGCACTAACAGCACCCTATTTATATCTGGTACAGGGTCCATTAACATAATTTGAGACCTTGCTGCATGATATTGTTCATTGAGACCTCTCAAGAACCTTATGACATAATCCTGATGTCTATATGTTCTGACAGTCCCTAAGCCACACTCACAGTTTCCAGCACAAGCACAACTAGGGATAGGTCTGAAATTATCTAATTCTTCCCACATAGTCTTCAATTTTGTGAAATAAGTGGTGATGGTATCATCACATTGATGATGAGCAAACATGCTCTCTTGGAGGTCTGCAATTCTATATAAATCTCCATGATAATATCTTTGCTTGAGATCTTTCCATAATTCTGATGCAATGTCAATCCATTGAACACTCCTCATGATTTCTGCATCTAAAGAATTCATTAACCAAGAAACAACAAAGGTGTTACATCTGTCCCAAGCAAGATAAGTGGAGTGATTTTTAGCTGGCATTGGTGTTGTTCCATCAACAAATTGAAGTTTATTCTTAGCCTTGAGAGCGAGCCTCATAAAGCGGCTCTAAGAATGATAATTCTTTCCATTCAAGACAATGGCAGTAATAGAAGATCCTGGGCTCTCACTAGGATGCAAGAAAAAATAACTGTTTGGATCTTGATTGGAGTTTGACAGTGGAGATGTGTGATTATTTTGATTTACCACAATAGGATCAGCCATGTTAACAATGACAATAATGAGATGAGAAGTAATTTGAATGAGTTTGTAAGAGAAAAGATGAGAATCAGTGATGTAAATTTCTATCAATTTGACTCATGAAAACCTACAATAAATTCATTTGAAAAACGTGTTCAAATTCAATTCGGAGATCTCGCAGCAAATCCCACTTCCAATGTAGAGAGAACTCAAGAAATTCTTGATTGCAATGTGCAAAGAACAAGAACCGAATCTCAATCAGATGGAAATGGCAGAAAAAAAATCGCTCAAATCACTGTAAGATAATACCTGAAGCAATTCAGGTTGCAGAATCAGAAGAATACAGAAAACCTTGGCATCGATTGTTATCACGATCAATGTAGAAGAATCAGAGCACGCAGTAGAGATCTCACCAGGAGAGCTCTAATACCATGAGAAAGCTCATGGTTCTGCAACTAAGTCTAGTGCACTAACAATGGCAGTAGCTGAGACTGAAACGTAAGTGGTAGTTGCAGAGAAAATTAGAGAGAATGGAGAAGAGAACTTTGGAGATTGGTGTGAATCATTTCTGTTAGACTGAGATGAAATGAGTTACTGATTATATACACGAGTCAGAAGCTTGCATAACAAGTAAGAACTCTAACTCTAGGAGTGCTAACTAACTAAAGTACCTGTTAGTTATAACAGTTAGCAGATTGCTTGGTAGTCAAGCAACTGTTTAATCTTCCATTAATTATCAATAATACACATTCTACAACCCATGATATATAAAAAAAAAAATGTAGGGTAGTAAAAGAAATAGACAAAGCAAACCATTGTCACGTATTTGATAAAATTTGAATTGAATTCGGGCCTAGGCTGGAATGTAAAACAAGGTTCTACAATCAAAATTTCAAAATCAAAACAGTTCCTGCTTTGTAACATTTTATATAATTAATTTTAGTCATAAATCGAATCGATTCCCAAATGTTTGGTTCCAAGCACCCTAAGATACATCAACAGGAGCGACAACTTTTGCAGTTACTGTAGATAGAGCGTAACACTCTTGCCAGTCGAGAATTGCAATTACGCCCTTCCAATTAACCTCATGCACACCTTGCAGCGACAAAAATTGGAATTTCATTTAAGGATAAATTCCTCTGGAATCATTGCTACGAGGCGAGTATGAATTGCCATATCAAAGTATTTGATTCTTCAGAGGTTGTTGCTACAAGTGCATCGTGCTCAGCATGTACCATATTAAAATAATACATTCGGGCTGGACCACGATTCTTAGAGCAAAACTGCCAAAACCCAGTTCAGGAATTGGTGCATTCATTCATTCCTTCGTAACTGAAGAGCATAAATATCGCAGCATATATTCATTGGAGGAGCATGTATCGGCTAGATCTTGATGTATTTGAGTGATTGCTTTCTGCAAAGATTTTAATGATGGGAGGAGATTTCTAGAGTTCTGTTGAATATAATTCCCATGAGCTTTGCAGATCTCCTGTCATGTCAAAGATAAGATCACATATTGGACTAACTCTGATTTAAGCATAAAAAAAATAAGGAAAATGAATTTAAGCAATTGAGAAACACCTGACTCCATCTGAGAACGAATTCCAAGTGTGGGCAGTTTTCTACAAGATCTGCAAGTGCCTCAATTAATCGCTGGAGATATCTGTCAGGAATTGATCTGGCAACTGCTGGAATATCTGCTGGACTAACAGCAAAAATACATTTTTTGATGAAAGAGTCTTCATTTAGGCGAAGGCTAAGGATCAAAGCTCTACTCGGTTGATTTTCGCTGAGAGCTTCCTCAACAGCCTGTTCAGCAATGTCAGCAGGAGTTACTAATGACATCAAAAGAGGAAAAAGACTGCAGTGAAGCATGAACATCTCAGACTGCTAGGTGTAGAACAAGTGAAATTACATATGCTGCATTTTCAACCAGCTCAATTTTGATTCTGAATCGTTGTTATGGTTGAGGAAAAAAAAAATATATCATTCGTAACAAATATATAGCACAATTGGTTTGTTTTAAGGAAAATAATGTATAGAAAATTGTTTTCTGCATCTTTTTGTCTGGTGCAGGAAGTTAACCATTTTCCAGCATTTGTTGAAAAATGGAAGTATTACTTTCTTGAGCATTTTTTATGATGTTAGTCATGGATAAAAGTGTTAACAGCGTGAAAGAACCCAACCCCCAAGGAAAAATTATTACTCTTCTTCCAAGCAGAAATCAACTTCAACAATAACATCCAGGACGCAAGAAATCATTAGAGTGTGAATTGTCATATTTTCAAGCTAGTGTTTTCTAAAATGTTAACTGCACAGGACAGGACAGGACACTATCACTATAACATCATTTGATCTATATAGTCGACCCTACCTAATGAGAAAAGACTTGATGGTGTTATTTTCTAAAACATTATCTCCTACAGCAAATGGTTTCTGCAATAATGTCATATTCTTTGAAACAAATGGAGCTCTAATTCTTCTGAGTATAGCTTTTTTTAAATAGGTTTAATTTACAGTTATAAGGTAGTTTTTACTAAAAACCTTACCTTATTCCACTATTTTTAGAAGTAGAATTAACCAAATTGTAAAAAAAAAAAAAAAGGTACTATTTTACATTGTTTTTAAAAAAATTACTTTTTTTAAATTGTATTTTAACACTTGTTATTTTTTAAAAATGTGTGTTTTTAGAAGCCAATCCAAACAGGCCAAATATAGTCAGAAGAAACAGTGAAAAACTAAAAGTACCTCTGGTGTAACATTTATATCAAGGTCAGTCGGATCAAATATGAAGGATTCATCAACAGAATAAACCAAAACTCCATCAGTTGTTGCTGCAACAAAACTCCGGCCTGTTGGTGCAATTCTCAGGCATTTTGTTTGAATAATAGGCCTTCCGCGGTTAGGCAGGGATCCTGGTAAATCAAATCCTATGTTTCCTCTTGTTTGTTTGTCAATACCTTCTTCTATATCGCTGTTATCATCATCAATCAAATCTAATGGGCCAGCTTCTGTCATATTCTTGGAGTTTAAGTAGTCAAGCACTCCATCTAATGAGAGATTGAGTGTTATCTGGAAACGTCGCAGCAATACCTGTACAAAATATTTTTCCAATTAATAAAATGAACTTCCTGTGATATGTAAACAAGTTGGGAAGACCAGTCTATTTTAAATATGCAACCACACTCCATAATTTAAAACAGAGATAGACAAGGGATGAAAATAACAAAACAAGCATCAAAAATTTAGAAGGCAACAAAGAACCAGGCATGTAAGAGAGGACTTTCGGAGTGACATATTTTAACCTCAATGCATTGACACTTAGAGAAACAAAGTGGTCCAATAAGAGAAACTCCCTAATTAAACATACAAAACAAGGGTGAGTATGTCCAGAAAAGAAAGAACTTAGTGCTGTGAATCATGATCAACAAGATGAAGGATTGAGACAAACATATTGCCAACAAGGAACAATTATTCTCCTCAATCCTGGATTTATTTTAATAGATATCACAAATACGTATCAACTTTCTGAGCCTTTCAGTCTTTCATTTATTCTTAATTCGATTAACTTAATCGGTAGCCAGGTAGATGAGTGAGGCTCAAGAATCTTTACAACCGCAGCTACAGCGCAACACAAGGTTGTGCTTGGTAGGGGAAGGTGTAAAATGATATGAATCTCAATTTTTCAAACAATCCATACTAAATGGATCCCAGATTTGCGACCAATCCATTTACCAAATGATATTTAACCCTATGCAACATTTCAGCTGTAGTATTTAGAGAAAATGCTATGATACAGAAGTAGCCTTTGACAATAATACAAAATCAATGTACTGGGGCTCAACTGAAGAGCAGAAGATAACGGAGTATATAGTATGTGCTATGGAATCAGTGAAGAAGTAGCTTTCTAGGAAATAAAATTCTCCACAATAAATTAAGCTATATGCTGTGATTCTAGATATGTAAAATTCTACATGATAAGAATAGAATTATGAAGTCCACGCAAGCCAACCTGATCTGCAACATCGTACATGCAGATATATCTGCTGATGCCCCCAGCTACTATGTAGCTTCCATCAGCTGAATAGCATAAGGTTGTGAAGAACTTTCCTGAACTTGAGTTAGCAGCTGTTCTACGGTCAGTCATAACACGCCCTCCAGCAATATCTCTGGACCCTTCTATGGTGTACATCAGCAAACCCTCTATTGGATCCCAAAAATGAATTTGCCCATCTAATGTGCTGCAAGCTAGCTGCCTTCCATCGGGACGATAAACTACAGTGAGAACATCATGGGTGTGAGGAAATGTTTCAACTGCTCCTTTTCCATCAAAGACATCCCACAGCCTAACAGTTTTGTCCCATGATGATGAAGCCAAGATAGTCTGCACAAAGAAAAAAGAAATGATGTTAAGTTTCTTGTAATGCTATAACAAATGTAAAAACCATGAAAAACAAATACCAAAAGACAAATTATAGTAGCTCCCTTAATTTTCACATTTCGAGACAAATTATATTGATATTTGATAATACTATGGGCTTAGAAAATATTAATATTATATTGCAGATAAGGTCTGGAAAAATGATGTGGTAGATGTTGAAAGAATAGGTGACAAGATCATAGCATTAAAATTTGTAGTTGAGAGAGACACCTTTAATGTCATTAGTTCCTATGCACCACAAGTAGGATTAGAGGAGCACCACAAAATACGTTTTTGGGAGGATTTAAAGGCCCAATTTAGGGCATACCTTTAGAAGAAAAGATTTTCTTAGGAAGGGATCTAAATGGCCATGAGGGGAGAGAAGGTCGTGGATATGAGGGGTTGCATGTGGGATATGGAATAGGAGTAGCAAGTGCAGAGGGTAGGACCATACTAGATTTTTTGTTAGCTTTCGATTTTACAATGGCGAACACATGTTTTAAGAAACGGGACGAACATCTCATCACCTATAAGAGTGAACAGACTTGCTCACGGATTGATTTCTTTCTAATAAGAAAATTGAATCGAAAACTTTGCACGAACTGCAAAGTAATACCTGGTGAAAGTCTAATTACTCAGCATAGGGTCTTGGTGATGGATGTACATGTTTTGAAGCAAGTGAAGAGAAACAATCAGGAGAGAGGATCCCAAGGATTAAGTGGTGGCAATAGAAGGGCGAAAAACAAAGGATTTTTCAAAGAAGGGTTATGGAAGAAGTGAGTTGGGAGACACAAGGAAAGGCAAATGAGTTATGGGATAAAATGGCAAGAGAGATACTAGGAGAATCTAGGGGCCTTGGATTTAAAGGTAAAGAGTCTTGGTGGTGGGATGAAAGCGTACAAGATAAAGTCAAGACAAAAAATGATTGCTTTGAAACTTGGTCTAGATGTAAGAATGCTAAAAATTGGGAAAAATATAAGACAACTAGGAGATAAACAAAAAAGGCAGTGAGAGAAGCACGAGCTAGGGCTTTTGATGGGTTATACCAATCCTTAGGCACTAAAGCAGGGAAGAAGGGTATTTACAAGTTAGCTAAAGGTAGGGAAAGAAGAGTAAAAGACTTGGACCAAGTAAAGTGCATTAAGGATGAGGAGGGCAAAGTCTTGGTCACAGAATAAGACATCAAGATTAGGTGGAAGAACTACTTTCAAAAGTTGTCTAATGATGGGCAGGAGTCTCTCCCACAATCAGATAGATTAAATATCAGTGAAGAAGATTAGGATTATACGTTTTGTCGTAGAATATGAGAAGCGGAGGTAAAAGAAGCTTTGAAGCAGATGGAGAATGGTAGGGCAGTAGGACCAGACAACAAACCTATTGAGGTATGAAAATTCCTTGGAGAAAAAGGAACATGGTCGCTCACAAAGCTTTTCAACAAGATCATGAGGTCAAAGAAAAATGCCAGATGGGTAGAGGAGGAGTGTCTTGGTTCCCATCTTCAAAAACAAGAGATATACAAAATTGTGCAAACTAAGAAGGATTAAGCTCATGAGCCGCACTATGAAATTATGGGAAAGAGTAATTGAGTGGAGATTGCGACAGGAGACCTACATCATAGAAAATCAGTTTGGCTTTATGCTTGGGAAGTCTACCATGGAGGCGATCTACCTATTGTGGAGATTAATGGAGAGATATCAGAAGGACCAAAGAGAGTTACATATGGTTTTCATTGATTTGGAGAAATAGTACAATAGGGTGCTAAGAGAGATTTTACGGAAGTTCTGGAGAAGAAAGGAGTTCGGATTGCTTACATACGAGCAATCAAAGATATGTATGACAGTGTCATAACTAGTGTAAGAACGCAAGGTGGAATCTGTAAGAACTGGTATCAATTAGAAAGAGCTTGCTGAATCTGCTGCTGATTTTATTAAGTAAAACAGGAATTCCAATGATGAATTTCCTGGCAGAACATAAAACACTAGCCCAAGGGCTGCTGAATAACAAACGAAAATGAGAATAATAGACTGGGAGTTAATGGATCATTTGGTCCCCTTTATTCTGTCTAAAAACCTGAATGCCTTCCCTCTTCCCTACGGTTCCCTCATATACGACTAGAGAGAGAAATAATCATGGCTAAATCTTTATTTCCTTCCTATTTTAATGCAACTAAATTATTTCCCTGATTTGCTAACAATTTGGTTCAGCTCAGAATCATTTCTGATTTGAATTATCTCCTAATCCCTTCTTTCCTTTCCTGGAATAGTGGAATGGAAACGGAATGATTCCCTTTCCCTTTTTATTAGGAACCGAATCAGTTGCAGCTGTGGCTGGCTGGTGTGTAACAATACCCTCCCCTTGAAGAACCACCTTGTCCTCAAGGTGGAAGGAAGGGAAAGCTGCCTGAATCTCCAAGTGTGCCGTTCCGCCTCCTTCATCTTCCTCTCTTTCCTCATCCTCTAGGCTTATAATCTGGCAATGTTTCATGGTGCACTTATGGTTGTGACTCCATTTCTCGCCACAACGAAAACAGAGGCCTTTTTTCTGCCGTTCTGCCCATTCCTCATTGGACAATCTCCGCGCGTTATTAGGCTTCAAGTTAGTTACGTGGGTCGTACTCCCTCCTCCACTCAGAACCGGTTTGTTCCCCACAGATGATTCAGAGGTGTTCAGGCTCGCTTGGTATCCTGATTCTGTTCTTACTCCCACTCTGTTATCAGGGGTCTGGTAACCCCTGCTGGTTTGGAGTAGTTGGACCCTGAGGAGGGTCCTCCATTTGTGCCCCCATATCTGAAACCGGCCTCCACCCTGTTTCCGGGATTTACTCCGGATTCCCTCCATGCGCGGTTCCGCCATTTAATTGCCATGGCCTTGTCCATCAAGGCCGGTAGGTTGTTGAACCTAGCCACCTCTAATTCCGCCTGAATCTCCCTCTTCAATCCGTTGGCAAAAATACACATCAATGCTTCGGCCCCTAGGCCCTTGTGAGACCTAGCCGCGGCCTCAAATTACCGCCGGTACCTCGCCACGTCTTCTACCTGCCGGACTTCCAACAACGGCGCCAGAGGGTTAAGGGCGGCCCCTGGCTGGAACCTTTTCAGCAAGTCCTCCCTAGACCTATCCCAATGTAAGAACGGCGTGTGTTCCTCCCACCACTCCATCCATGTGAGGGCTTCTCCTTCTAGTGCTAGGGTGACTATGTCCATCTTATCTTGCAGGGCTGCTTGTGTGACCCTGAAATACCTCTCCATCTTAACAATCCACTCTGAGGCTCCTTCGCCGGAAAAAACTGGGACGTCTAGTTTCCGGTTGGTTTCAAACCTTCTGGGTTCTGGCTCCTCCCTCTTGTTTCTTTCCCCCTCTCCCTGGCCTCCTGAACCCCGACCCTCTTCCTCCTGGTTGCCATCGGTTTGCCGTGGTGGTAACCTGTCCATGATTTGCTGAAGCAGTGCCAACGTGTTCGTTTGAGTCTCCTTCATCTCCGCCTGAGACTCCCGCACCTCCGCCTGAGACTCCCGCATCTCCGCCATCTGCCTTTCCTACGTGTCCAACCTAGCCTCCATGACAGCGCGCGTGGAAACCATGCACAGTCTGCCAGGGAACGGTGCTCTGATACCAGTTGTAAGAACTGGTATCCAATTAAAAGAGATTGCTGAATCTGCTGCTGGTTTTATTAAATAAAACAGGAATTCCAATAGGGAATTTCCTGGCAGAACATAAAACAATAGCCCAAGGCCTGCTGAATAACAAACGAAAGAAAGAATAATAGCCTGGGAGTTAATGGATCCCTTGGTCCCCTTTGTTCTGTCTAAAACCCTGAATACCCATCCTCTTCCCCAAAGATCTCTCATATACTATCAGTGAGAGAGAATCAAGGCTAGAAATCCTCACTTCCTAATTAGGTGCAACTAATTTATTCTCCCTGATAACAAATCAGGTACAACAGCTAACAAATCAGATTCTCTCTGATTTAATTCAAATAATTATTCTCCTAATCCTCTCTTTCCTCTTCGGGCATAATGGAATGGTAAAGGAATGATTTCCTTTCCTTTCTTAACCAAATCAGATACATCATTGGCCGGCTGGTATGTAACATACCAGTTCTTACAACTGGTATCAGAGCACCGTTCCCTGGGAGACTGTGCATGGTTTCCACGCGCGCTGTCATGGAGGCTAGGTTGGACACGTTGGAAAGGCAGATGGCGGAGATGCGGGAGTCTCAAGCGGAGGTGCGGGAGTCTCAGGCGGAGATGAAGGAGACTCAAACGAACACGTTGGCACTGCTTTAGCAAATCATGGACAAGTTGCCACCACGGCAACCCGATGGCATCCAGGAGGAAGAGGGTCGGGGTTCAGGAGGCTAGGGAGAGGGGGAAAGAAACGAGAGGGAGGAGCCAGAACCCAGAAGGTTTGAAACCAACCGGAAACTGGACGTCCCAGTTTTTTCCAGCGAAGGAGCCTCGGAGTGGATCGTTAAGATGGAGAGGTATTTCAGGGTCACACAAGCAGCCCCGCAAGATAAGATGGGCATAGTCACCCTAGCACTAGAAGGAGAAGCCCTCACATGGATGGAGTGGTGGGAGGAACACACGCCGTTCTTACATTGGAATAGGTCTAGGGAGGACTTGCTGAAAAGGTTCCAGCCAGGGGCCGCCCTTAACCCTCTGGCGCCGTTGTTGGAAGTCCGGCAGGTAGAAGACGTGGCGAGGTACCGGCAGGAATTTGAGGCCACGGCCAGGTCTCACAAGGGCCTAGGGGCCGAAGCTTTGATGTGCATTTTTGCTAACGGTTTGAAGAAGGAGATCCAGGCGGAAATAGAGGTGGCTAGGTTCAACAACCTACCAGCCTTGATGGACAAGGCCATGGCAATTGAATGGCGGAACCACGCACGGAGGGAATCCGGAGTAAATCCCGGAAACAGGGCGGAGGCCGGTTTCAAATATGGGGGCACAAGTGGAGGACCCTCCGCAGGGTCCAACTACTCCAAACCAACAGGGGTTACCAGAACCCCTGATAACAGAGTGGGAGTAAGAACAGAATCATGATACCAAGCGAGCCAGAAGACCTCTGAATCATCCGTGGGGAACAAACCGGTTCTGAGTGAAGGAGGGAGTACGACCCACGTAACTAACTTGAAGCCTAATAACACGCGGAGATTGTCCAATGAGGAATGGGCAGAAAAAAGGCCTCTGTTTTCGTTGTGGCGAGAAATGGAGTCACGACCATAAGTGCACCATGAAACATTGCCAGATTATAATCCTAGAGGATGAGGAAAGAGAGGAAGATGAAGGAGGCGGAACGACACACTTGGAGATACTAGAAGGAGACGTCGACAGAGATTCAGGCAGCTTTCCCTTCCTTCCACCTTGAGGACAAGGTTCTTCAAAGGGAGGGTATTGTTACATACCAGCCAGCCAATGATGTATCTGATTCGGTTAAGAAAGGAAAGGAAATCATTCCTTTTCCATTCCATTATGCCCGAAGAGGAAAGAGAGGATTAGGAGAATAATTATTTGAATTAAATCAAAGAGAATCTGATTTGCTAGCTGTTGTACCTGATTTGTTATCAGGGAGAATAAATTAGTTGCACCTAATTAGGAAGTGAAGATTTCTAGCCTTGATTCTCTCTCACTGATAGTATATGAGAGATCTTTGGGGAAGAGGATGGGTATTCAGGGTTTTAGACAGAACAAAGGGGACCAAGGGATCCATTAACTCCCAGGCTATTATTCTTTCTTTTGTTTGTTATTCAGCAGCCCTTAGGCTATTGTTTTATGTTCTGCCAGGAAATTCCGCATTGGAATTCCTGTTTTATTTAATAAAACCAGCAGCAGATTCAGCAATCTCTTTTAATTGGATACCAGTTCTTACATGGTATCAATTAGAAAGAGCTTGCTGAATCTGCTGCTGATTTTATTAAATAAAACAGGAAGTCCAATGGGGAATTTCCTGGCAGAACATAAAACACTAGCCCAAGGGCTGCTGAATAACAAACGAAAATGAGAATAATAGCCTGGGAGTTAATGGATCCCTTGGTCCCCTTTGTTCTGTCTAAAAACCTGAATGCCTTCCCTCTTCCCTACGGTTCCCTCATATACGGCTAGAGAGAGAAATAATCATGGGTAAATCTTTATTTCCTTCCTATTTTAATGCAACTAAATTATTTCCCTGATTTGCTAACAATTTGGTTCAGCTCAGAATCATTTCTGATTTGAATTATCTCCTAATCCCTTCTTTCCTTTCCTGGAATAGTGGAATGGAAACGGAATGATTCCCTTTCCCTTTTTATTAGGAACCGAATCAGTTGCAGCTGTGGCTGGCTGGTGTGTAACAGAATCACAGAGGAATTCCCTATCACCATTGGTCTACATCAAGGGTCAACTCTGAGTCTCTATCTTTTCACCCTTGTCTTGGATGCTCTTACTGAACACATTCAAGGCCCAATACCCCAATGGATGACATTGTTTTAGTGGGAGAGTCAAGAGAAGAGTTAAATGGAACGTTAGAACTACGGAAACAAGCGTTGAAAACACACGATCTTCATATAAGAATAAGTAAGATCGAATATATGGAATGTAGGTTTAGTAAGAGGCGTACAAATCCAAACGTAGGAGTAAAAATTGGAGACGATCCTATACCACACATCACAAGGTTCAAGTATCTTGGCTCCATTATCCAAAATGATGGATAGATAGAGAGTGATGTTAATCATAGGATCTAAGCTGGGTGGATGAAATGGAGGAATGCATCGGGAGTTCTGTGTGATAGAAAAGTGTCACTCAAGCTTAAAGCAAAATTTTACTGCACAACTGCAAAACCAACAATGTTGTATAGGACTGAGTGTTGGACAGTAAAAAGCCAACAGGAGAATAAACTCAATGTTGGGGGAATGAGGATGCTACGATGGATGTGTGGACACACTAGACAAAATAGGATTTAGAACGATTACATTAGGGAGAAGGTCATAGTAGCACCTATAGTACAAAAGATGATAGAATCCATCTTAGGTGGTTTGGATATGTAAGGAAAAGACCATTAAAAGCCTCTGTGAGGAGAATAGATCAAGTGGCGGGTAACTTGATAGCTAGAGGTAGGGGGAGACCTAGAAAAACTATAAAGGAAACTATTAGAAGAGATTTAGAAGTTAATGATTTACATAAAAACATGGCCCTTGATAGGGCACTATGGCGTCACTTGATCCATGTAGCCGACCCCATGTAGTGGGATAAGGCTATATTGTTGTTTATTTACAAAACTCTGAACAGTTAAACATGGTTTCATAGAAGTTTCTAGTAAGTAGACACTGAAGCAACAGAAAATTGGGACCAACTAACAAATGCTACAAAAAATGAGAAGTCAATTAACTTATGCTGACAATTATTAGTGGGAAAGAAAACTAACATTTGTAGGAGAAAATATCAACCCATGAACAGGACCTTCATGACCGCTAAGCACATCCAACAAACGGCCCGTTCTCATTGACCAAACAAAAATCTGTTACACAACATCGAGCAAAAGTGTGAAAATATATACATATTATATATAAGAATAATGATATAGTCAGAAACCACCTAATTGTGTGAAATGATACCTCAAAATAATCTTTAGTGCCAGCACATATTACTTCGCCACTTTGATCTGCAGCCAGAGAAACAAACTGTCTCGAAGAAGGGGTTGTAAATGTCCTAAAATTCCGATATCGTAATAAATCCCATGCTCTAACGGTCCCGTCAAGAGATGCACTAAGCAGGCAATTGTTACTTGCCATAAAATGTAGAGCAGTAACAGCATTAGTGTGCTCAGAAAATGTAACAAAGCAAAAGCCTGAGGAAACAGTCCACACCTACAACAGAGAATTACCAAGCTTTCACTTGAATTCAATTCAATGCAACCAGTCAAAATGAATCAAGTTTCAAATCCAAGAATATCATTCATTCTCAATTACCTTCACTTTATTATCATCTGCTCCGGTAGCAAGGAGTTGTGAGTCCGGCGAATACGCAAGGCAATTTACATCAAAATAGTGACCTTGCTGCTTCAAAATGTAGCTCTCGGACCGCCACTCCCACACAAGCAACTGCCCCAGTTTGGCGCAGCCAAAGGTCAACCAGTTTCCTAGCTCATTGAAGAGAGCCGTGGTGATCTTCTCCCTAGATATAGACAACAAGTGAAGGCACACGAAATCAGGCATCTGATACAACCCAAACACTCCATTCGAGAACCCAGCAACCACGATGTCCATCCCTCTATGATAATCGCAGGCGGTTACCTTCGCAAGCGCCTGCCCAAAACTGTCCTTCCTCAACAACTCCCACTTCCCTCTGCACAAGTACCCATCCTCATCACCACTTTGCTTTCTCTTCTTCATAATGCCACTCTCCAAATTCCCCCCCACATCCCTCTCTGGCGTTCCTGGAGATAGTGGCTCCAACCCCTCAACATCCATAGCATCAACACCGCCATCTTCAGTTGTAAAATCCCAGCTAAACAAAAACCCATCCCGAGCAACCGTATAAGCCTTAACAATCCTACTAGTTTTTGAATCAACGCCGAAGAACGAACCCACAACCGAATCCCTATGCCCCAAAAGCAGGAAAGGCCTATACTTCACATCACCTTTCGATTTCTTCAGGTACAAGATTCTCGCGGTCAGGTCCTTGGACCCGGCAATCAAGTAATTTGAGTCAGGGCTCCAATCCAGCGCGGTGACCTTGCCGTTAAAATCAGCGAAAGTGCGGAGCAGCTCGAAGGGGAAGTACTCCTTCCGGAACCCTGGGGAGCGCCATATCTGGACGAGCTTTCCGGCAGCGACAGCAATGAGGTTGCCGTCGGGGCTGAATCGGACGGCGGCCACGGGGTGCTTGAAGGAGATGCGGTGGAGGACAGAGCGGCGGCGGAGGTTGATGAAGAGGCAGCGGTTGCGGTCGTCGACGGCGAGGAGGAAGGTGCCGTCAGGGGAGACGGCGATGCGGGAGACGTTGGAGGAGGATTGTGAGGGGAGGGTTGTGGTCTGGGACTTTATGAGGTCGGTGACGGCGACTCGGTTACCGACGGGTGAGATTAGCAGCGTGTTGTTCGAGATCACGGCGTTGCCCCCTCTGTAGGGGGCTCCGAGAAGATTCTGGAACCTGAAGTTCATTGCTTTGTTTTGGGTGTTGGGTTGGGGGGAAGAAAGAAGATGCTGTTACGGTAATGCCAAGGGTGCTTAGCTTTGGAGCTTTGGCACTTTCCGGGCGGAACTGATGTTAGGTTAAGTTTGGAAGGGGTGCGTGGTGGCGGGAGTGGAGGTTTATGACTAGGGTTTAGGGGTCAGCATTATGAAAAACAGCAACGTTTGACGTTCGAGGTTTTTTTTTTTTTTCCATTCCCCATATCTTTAGCAATCTAACATGAGAAATGCTACGGGTTCAAGAAATTCTTGCTTGTAGACAAATTTAACACATAAAAGTGAGTATCAATTAATAAAATAAGATTCATATAGATTTAGGATAAGACCGTAAAGCCTAAACATGACTGTCCGTAATGTTTGGTGTCATGTATCATGTATCATGTCATGTAGATTAGGGCAAGGTCGTAAGGTCAGACATTTCAGGAACAGCTAAACTGTAATACTCAAAATGTCTATCTAGATACCTCCCTACTTGTTTATGTTCTTAAATGTTTTAAAGATTATTATTATTATTATTTTTATTATATATTATGTATTGCATTTGTATGCCAGGGTTACGAACTGTTCCATGTCGCCGTGTTTGTCATTCACTAAGCGATGACTCACCTCTCATCAACCTTTTTCAGATATCATTAACGAAGACGCGCTGCTCGTTCATCTCAGCAGTTTGGACTCTTAGACTCTTACAAGCAGAGTGTAGCGTATTTTGAATTATATATATTTCGTAACTTGTAAAAAATCTTTTTATTTATATTATATTATGATGTTTGGTTATTTAAATATATTTTCTCTTTATTTATAAAGCTGCACGTTTTTCATGATTACCACCCTAAGAGACTTTCGTAAGGAAACTAGTCCCTTGCGTGCCAATAACGATTTCTAGAGTCGTTACATTATGAAAAAGTTACTTTATGTTTACTAGAGACGCATTCAAATAAGTGTTTGTTTTAATAAAAATATATATTTAAATTTAGATAATTAAAATATTTGACTTATTATTTTTAATTTTAAAAGTAATATTAAGTTAAAATATAGTTAATTATCTATTAATTATTTTAACTTATTTTGTTGAAAAAAATTTTTAGACAAGTAAACAAAACAAAATATCATTTTTTCTTTAAGTATAATTTATCTTTTAATTAAATATTTTTTTTAATTTAATAAATTATCGACAGATATATCTATTGATAATTAATTTTCGTCACTTGGGGTCCTAAATTACTAGGGAAAATAACAACAAATTTTCAATTTGCAGGTAACTTTGGGGTATTTCATGTCTAGAGTTGGAAAAGACCATTAACGATAGATTTAGACACGAAATCTTCTGATAAATCCGTCAAAAATATTTGTTGATAGATAATTTTTGTCTAATACTGTAAGTTTTGATCATACCCTTCAAAGTCTTACGTAGCGCCATTATTTCTGCACAAAAGCAACGCATTGTATTAGTTCTAATGTGAACAAGTATGAAAACAAAATATTAAGAAATTAAATGAAAATGAAACTATGTCTCCTATTTGAGTCAAACATCTTAAACATTCAACTCAAACTTCCACTTGAACCACAAATCTCTGAACAGTTTCACCATACTCCACTCTTTATTTGTCATCTCGGATGGCATTTTCTTTGCCTTTACTTATCTCATTGACCAATAAAATGGGAAGAATGGATCATCCTCAAAATCCAAAAATTTTGACTTGATGTTATCGTGGAACCTCACCTTAAAAAGCCTTGTCTTAAATCCAAGAGAAGGCTCCTCAAAAGCAATAAATATATTTTTGTCAGACTTACCCGAATGTGTTAGTACCCCATTTTTTTTTTGCCATTGGGACCCAAGAGTAAAGTAAACATCTCAAACCACACTCTAACAAACACTGGATGGATCTAAGTGGGGGCAACACCAACATGGTTTAACACTCCCATCTCAAACTCAGAAAACGACAAACACACTCCTATCACTCCACACATGGTTAAACGTCTCTTGCATATAGAACAAATGTGTGTCGCTCTCATTCTCCCAACTAAAACACACTCACTAGTGCTTCTTTGCACGACGCACCTTGAAGTCACCATCTCAGGCACCTCTTACGCCCAGTTCCTTTCTTGCACCATACTCGGCCACCTTACTCTTACTCTTATCTTAGAAGGAAGGAACAACACCTCCTTAGCATCTTAAGCATTTCTTTAGGCATCTGAGGCATTGCAAGGACAGATCAGGGTATCCTTAATCTTACATTTCACCATACCTACAATAGAGTCATACACTGATATTAGGAGATGATGACTCCAAATCTACCCAAAACCCTAACAAAAACTCTTAAAGGGATCACTACCACTATCACCAACACCAATCTATTGCCATAGATGAAACCATCCAAAATCACCACAACAATGACAACAACCATAGCAAAATTTTTTGAAGCAAATCGCAGAGAAACAGAGATGAAAACACAGAAAATGGAGAAAGGTGTCTACCCTAGAGTTGGCAAACAAAAAATTAAAAGGAAAGAATAAGAAAGTAGAGGAGAAGACTTACTTGTAATGGGGAGTAGAAGAAGCAAGCAACAACCAAAAAATGATGATGAAAGCAACGATCAGGGCTCACAATAAAAGGGACTGGAGAGCAGGAGGAAGGAAAAGAAATATGATGGAAATAAAAATGAAGACGTAAAGAAGAAAAGCTTTTAAATCTCATGGGATAGGGCAAATGCGTTTTTTTCTCATGAGAAAATAAGGGTATTTTTGCCATTAAGTACAAAAAATAGGGGCAAAAGCATCATTTCATCATCACTAGCCATCATTACCCCGATAAACAAGGTGACATGACACGTCTCTCGAAACGACATGACGTTTGGAGAGAAAGAACCCTCTTGAGTCTAGACCCGATTCATGCATATTAACTCTAAGCCCACTATTTGCACACATGAAATTGGGTTGGGAGCAACTGTTATGGGATAAAACCTCGGGCCCAAATCGCCTAATAATAATCCAATCCTAGTATCGAGAATCTGGATTTCTAACTGGGCCCATTACGGGTTCGAGTTGGCCAAATGCTACGAACGACGCTTTTTGCAGGATTAATAACAACACGTGAGGATAAATAGTGAACTAGGGATAACCACCCTAACGAAGGCGTGTGATCTCCAGGATTCGTCTAACAAATTGTCCCACAGAACTTGGCGTACAAGCTACGAAGTACACAACAAACCCTAGCATAAAAGGATGACTTGACTACAAGCTAAGTGGAAAGTATCATTCTCCATATTTCACTTACCATATTCAAATGCTTACTTAAGTGTTGGAGTGCCTCTAGAGATACTCACCCGCGTCATTCTCCCAGAAAGACCAATTATCTTAGATCTACGATCGTTCACCACGCATAACCAAGACTCATGTCATTGTAGAACAGTTTTGTCACATAAGAACTTTCGCCCAAGACTTGTCCACCAAATTAATCCAACCACATGCTTGGCCTGGCTGGTTCAAAGTCGACGGCTCTTAAATTTAGCTCACGCAATTTACCTGCAATTGACAAATCAGTCCTATCGCAGTCATAGTCAAAAGCATGTGATTGCCTTTGAAAATACTGCTTCCCCCAGACAAACGGGTTTTAAAAAAAAAAAAAAAACAAAAAGAACAGCCGCAGTGGTTAAAGAAAACAACGTAATCCGGCCGGAAGCTTGTTCAATCCCCACCATGACGTCCCTTGCTAGGCCTCTTGCCTTCATGCTTCTCCTCCTCCGCCTCTCCGCAACAGCCGCAGCGCAACAACAATCCCCAATTTACAGGTACAATTACTGCCCACACTCAAGGGCAAATTCTGTCAGCGCATCATTCCAAGCCAACCTTAAAAGCCTCTTCTCGTGGATACTCTCTGATTCAGCCACAAGCAACGGATACAACACCACCAGAATAAGCAGCAGCAGCAGCAGCAGTGATCAAGATGCCGCTTACGGGGTCTACGAGTGCCAGGCTGACATGGCCGGATACTTCTGCCAGTTCTGCCTCAATGCTGCCGTCCAGCAGCTCTCCCAGAAGTGTCCCAACAGCGTCAGTGCCGTGATATGGTATGACATCTGCATCGTCCGTTACTCCAACGAGAGCTTCGCCGGCAAAGTGAGCATAACCCCGGCGTGGAACATTACGGGGCCGGGAGAGATAAAGGACTCGGCGGAGCTGGGGAAGGCCCTGGATTCGATGCAGGGTCTGATAGGGAAAGCGGCGGAGATCAAGCAGCTGTGGGAAAGGGGAGAGTTCGATTGGAGCGCCACTGGTAAGAGGTATGGGATGGTGCAATGCGGGAGGGACCTTGACAGCGACGGGTGTAAACAGTGTTTGGAGGGGCTGTTGGGCATGGTTCCGGGGTGTTGTGGGTCAAAGGTATCGTGGATGATTGTGTGTCCAAGCTGCGGGATGAGGTTCGATAACAGTAGTTTTTACCAGTTTAATGGTCAAACAGGGGCGTCTTCTCCTACTCCTAGTACAGGTAATTTTAACCTTCGATGCCCTTTCCTTTATAATTATTTGGTTTCTTTTGTTTTATTTGTACTTAAATTGTTGCATTAAACGGCAGATTGAGTCACAATGGACAAAATTACTTACAATATGATTTGGTGTTTCATCTATGATCGATATTGTTGCATGCAGCCAAGCAGGAAGGAGGAAGTGGAGGAAGTAATTCTAAAACCTTGGTCATCATCGTCACAGTAAGTGTGGTGGTGGCAGTAGCTCTACTGAGCTGTTGCGTCTACTACTCCTGGGGCAAGATTGGGCTATTTAAAGGTAATAATCATTGGTTGCATTATTTATTCAGGGTTCTCGTTGTTACGGACTTACTAACAGCTTCCTTTGCAGATGGATCGTTGTTCCCCAACATTCCTTTAGCTCTCCCCGGACATGTTCAAAGAAGGGATTCTTTAAGCTCAGACCTTCCTACAATGCCTTTAATTGTGATTCAGCAAGCAACTAATCACTTCTCAGAGTCACGTAAACTAGGAGAAGGTGGATTTGGCCCTGTTTACAAGGTAATAATGAGTTGGTTCTGGAAGTCAAGGTAGACAAGGTTTTGCTTGCATTAGAACCCGATGTCACCAAACATGGTTGATACATTTGCTAAAGAGACAATTCATATCCCAAAAGGCCGTGAATTTGATTCTTGCTGTAGTAGGTAATCTGTACGTATTCTCGTAAGTGCTTAAAGAGCCTGAAAGCATGTCCTGACCTCGGTGAAATAATAAGTGTTGAACTTACTTAAACTTTTATGGAAAAAAAAGCATAATGTTGTCAAATCAAACTCCTCTGTTCTTTATCTTACTTTCCATCTTTTTTTGTTAGGGAACATTACCCGATGGTACAGAAGTTGCTGTCAAAAGGCTCTCGGAAACATCTAGTCAAGGTTTAGATGAGTTCAAGAATGAAGTAATCTTCATAGCTAAATTGCAGCATAGAAACCTTGTGAGACTCTTGGGTTGCTGCATTGAGGAAAATGAGAAGCTGCTTGTATACGAGTACATGCCAAATTCTAGCCTTGACTTTCACCTATTCAGTATGTTTTTTTTTAAGTCTCTGTTTTTTCCAATTTCCTTTTGCTATTTTCATTTCCTCTTTCTAGCTCCAATTTATTGCTAACAGGGGTTATTATATGTCCTAGCAGAGAAGGAGGTACTCCCATGTGGTAAAACAGTTGAATTGTCCTAGCAGAAAATAAGTTATTATATGTTCCCAATTTCAATTGTCAAGAAGAAACAATTATATTGTCTGTCCTTTAAAAAAGAGGTGTATAGGATGGTGTAGTAACAGAACTTTACTAGAAATATTGATAAATTGACAAATTCTACATTTTGTAAGATATTGAAATAACATATCCAATGAGGCCTTTCATATAAAAAAGAACGAATAATTTTGTCTCTATCTTTCAATAACAAGAACACAATGTTCGCTCATTTGTTTGTCAGGTGAGGCAAAACGAAAGCAACTCGATTGGAAATTACGAGTAAGCATTATCAATGGAATTGCAAGAGGATTGCTCTACCTTCATGAGGATTCTCGACTTAGAGTAATTCATAGAGATCTAAAAGCCAGCAATGTTCTTTTGGACCATGAGATGAATCCAAAGATATCAGACTTTGGATTAGCACGGACATTTGAAAGAGGCCATAGCCAAACTAAGACAGAAAGGGTTATCGGTACCTAGTATGTGTTATTGCTAACCTACATCATTTTTAAACACATTAATCTACAAATTGATAGAAACTATAAAATAAGACTCAATTGATGTATATTTTTTTTTCCTTTCAATTGGTTTTAAACAGCGGATACATGGCTCCAGAATATGCTATGGCAGGGTTATTTTCAGTGAAATCTGATGTGTTTAGCTTTGGAGTTCTTTTACTAGAAATCATTTGTGGGAAGAGGAATAGTGAATTCTATCTTTCAGAACACGGGCAAGGTCTTCTACTATATGTGAGTTTTACTTTACTAATAGCCTATTACGTGTTAGTAAAAGAAACAAATGTTTGAAATTGAGTTTCTAAATATTCATATTTTAATGCAGACTTGGAGACTTTGGTGTGAAGGAAGAAGTTTGGAATTGATTGATCCAGTGCTGGAAAAGCCATACCTAGCAAGTGAAGTTATGAAGTGCATACACATTGGTTTGTTGTGTGTGCAAGAAAATGCAACAAATCGACCAACCATGTCCACGGTTGTTCTCATGCTAGGGAGTGACACAATGGACCTTCCTGCACCCAAGCAACCAGCATTTTCAATTGGAAGAATGTCCAATGAAGATGATTCAACGTTAAAAAATTCCAAAGATAATTCAATTAATGAAGTTACGGTAACTAATGTTTCACCCAGATAGCGATTGTTGATGTAGCAAGATAGTTATTATGCTTTAAACAAGTCTGCATCTTAGGAAGAGGACCAGCTCCACTCTCCAAATGACAAGCATTTTGAGTTTTGAGAAATGAAGGTTACATGACACTGGGGTGCGAACTGTTGAGTTATGTATTAGAATAGAGGGCATTATCCAGAGCCACGCAAAAAACTGTATATAGGGGCTTAGGGTTATCTGCATAGCAGAGGGTGCGGAAAAACTCCTTATAATGTTATTGAGAAAATTGAGTTCTCAGATAGTCCTCTTCAAAGAAGAGGTTTGCGCCTTTTGTATTTGTAGCCAGTGGTTTATTTGGGTTAGGCGAGTGTGCATGACTTTATTGCTTTACAAAAATGATTCATGTACACCCATTTTATGCCACCCCGTACATTCAACTCCACAATATACATAATTAATGATTAGAATATGTATTCTGTATACTTTACAAATTTATAAACGTGTGTCCTGCTCGTTTTCCATCATCGTCCTCCTCTTCCTCCTCTCATCCTCTTCTATCACCTGAATCTATTTTTTTTTTCCGTATTCTTTCTCTTTATCCTTCTCCTATCACTTGAAAATTGATTAAAATTAAATTAAGATAATAAAAGGTTGATTTTTTTTGGAATGGATGAGGTTTACTTTTAACAATGGTGGTTTACTTTGTTATAGATGTTTGAGTAGACTATTACGTGTTACGAATGCTGAAGATGGTAAAAGGTTGGCAATTTCGTAATATGTGTTTTAGTGTTGTAAATGTTTGTGCACCTACATTGTTAAAGTTTGTGCACTGAAGTTATTCACAGCATAATGTGTATTTCATGTTAATGTTTGTGCACTCGTGCTGTTAATCTTTGTGCACCTATTTTGTTAAAGTTTTTGCACTGGAATTGTTCACAGTATAATATCTGTTTTTCATGTTAATGTTTGTTCACTCGTGTTGTTAATGTTTGTGCACCTATGTTGTTAAAGTTTTTGCACTGAAATTGTTCACAGTATAATATGTGTTTTTCATGTTGTTAATGTTTGTGCACTCATGTTGCTAATGTTTGTGCACCTACATTGTTAAAGTTTGTACACTGAAATTATTGACAACATAATGTGTTTTTAATGTTAATGTTTGTGCACTCGTGTTGCTAATGTTTGTGCACCTACATTGTTAATGTTTGTTCACTGAAATTGAAGCTAAATGTATGTTACTTTATTTTGTTATGCTAACATGTGGGTTAATTGTTCTTTGTAAGTGATAAGTGCCCAATTTACGCAATTTTCAACTATTAAAATGGCACTTATTCGCTTATGTTTTAACGAATTATCTAACTAAATTCCCCAATTTTGTAGGTTTATAATACATTTTGAAAGATGGATGCAAACATAATTAATTGAGAAGAATAATCCCAAAAGAATGGAGAAAAGGGCAAAATAGGAAAAGGAGCTTAAAAGAGGAAAACAGGCGTGAAGACCGCTCAACGGTAGGACAAGCTCGCTCAGTGCATAAAAAGACAAAAGGCCGCTGAGCGGTTGTACCTTGGCCGCTCAGCGGTGAAGCCATCGGAGCCACTTGCAGCCGCCGCATTAATTGCACCAGCTGGAGCCAACCTGGATTGCGGCGCTGCCCTGACACGTCGGCGCTGCCCCTGCAAAAGCTGCTGGAGCATTTATTACACCGCATGAAATGATTACATCGCTCAGTGGCTAACACACATCGCTCAGCGATGAAGACCAAATCGCTCAGCGGTGGTGCCCAAACCGCTGAGCGATGCCCATCAGATTTTGCCTATAAATAAGAGGCCGAGGCATTCATTCAAAACATCCCTACAATCCCTCATAATCCCTCCCCTCTTCTAGAATCCATTTCTTTTACAATTCTTTTGTACTTTTAAGCATAGTTTAGTTTAGCAACAAAGAGGAGGCCGGTGAAGGAGCCAGGAGATCAAGGAAGCTCGGCGAAGCCACTGTCATGATAGCGTGATAACATGTCATGGTAAGCGTCCAAACCTTGCCTCTGAGATTCTCTTATAAGATGGATTTCTAATCCTCTTGTTGTTGGGATTTTGATGAACATTGTAGTATGATTGTATCCATGTACTTTTGCATATGAATTTATCAATTTCTTATGATTCGCTTGAATGATTTTATACTTAATGCTAGCTTTTGTTTAGTGTTTTGATTCTTGATTTGGAACTTATTTGTATGAACGAAAGTTATACTAATTAAGTTGTAAACCAAGTTAAGACCAATATTACTATGCTCAGCTAGATTCTAGACTTGAACGTTGTGAACGAAAGTTACAATCATTAGAGTCGGATCTAAATCAATTCATCTAATGTTAATTGCCGTAACTGGAATAAGGATTAGCCGTTTTAACATCTGGAATAACGCTGACGTACTTTGTTAAGCTTGTGTGCGAAAGTGACAGTTTAACAAAGGAAACCTGTGATCTTTTCATGCGCAAAAGCGATGAATAAGTTAAGAACTGGTGGCGGGCAATCAATGAAATGATAATTCTGTGTAATAAGTAACTGGATGCGTGAAACTATGATATGATTCAATTCCCAACAAGCTTCCGGATCTACCTCTGATTTGTTGCCTATTTACTTTTATGTTGTTTATTTATTTACTTATTTAAACTGTCAACAACTTTACCAATCCTTCACTTCATTGTTTAATTAACTAAACTCAAGAACGGTAGTTTTGTAACTCCCTGTGGATTCGACTATACCCGACTATACTGCAATTAGATCCCTTGTGGATCTGAAAGCCGTAGAGAAGGATATATTATTTTTAATGACTGAGAGTTCAAATTAAGCTTTCCACTGGAAAGTGCAACAGCCTTCTGACAAAAGCCTTGAACAAACACGTGAATTTGGCTTTCAGATCCACAAGGGATCCAATTGCAGTATAGTCGGGTATAATCGAATCCACAGGGAGTTGCAAAAATACCATTATTGAGTTTAGTTAATTAAACAATGAAGTGAAGGATTGGTAAAGTTGTTGATAGTTTAAAAAATAAGTAAATAAACAACATAAAAGTAAATAGGTAACAAATCGGAGGTAGATCCGGAAGCTTGTTGGGAATTGAATCATATCATAGTTTCACGCATCCAGTTACTTATTACACAGAATTATCATTTCATTGATTGCCCGCCACCAGTTCTTAACTTATTCATCGCTTTCGCGCATGAAAAGATCACATGTTTCCTTTGTTAAACTGTCACTTTCGCACACAAGCTTAACAAAGTATGAAACACCCTAGCTAACTGTTTACCCGTACGCAGTAAACAATGCTCACTATGTTGTTTTCTACCTGGTCGGAATACCTTAGTCCATTATTATCTTTTTGAAAATAGCTGCTTATGAAAAATATGGACCCGTTTTAAACTTTTCATTTGCATAGGATAATTACTAAAATAGATCCATGCGTTGGAAAGAAACAAATATAACAAAGCGTATAACAGTATGGTAGTAAAGCATTCAATACATCCATTGGTCCATCATAACGGTCACATAGTTATATATACAATAAGTGAGAGATACATAACATGTACATAAACCAAAATACCATAAACATGGATCTAGACTACATAACATCAAAATACAAGGGCTACTGGAATGCTACTCAGTACGCCCTTGGCAAAAATCTAAACATCTATCTATCTCTAGGCTCATCCTGTCATAGCCGCTCATGGCTCAGTTGGCGGCTCGTCTGCCTCCTCAAAGTAGGACTCATCTTCGGTACCTGAAGTCATAAAGCAGTGGGGATGAGAACGGTAGGTTCTCAATGGAAATAACTTTAATTCCTGAGTCTTGTCTCATATTAGGTCGGACTTCAGGCCGCTCAGAGATTTCTAAGTGAACATGTATACTAAATATCCTACTGATTATTATCTGGCCTAGTTCTGAACGGCTTTATCTACATTACTATGTGATATGGGAACTACTCTTGCTTACTACGTTCTCGTGCTTATTAACAGTACGCGTACATACATAGCCGTCTCGAGCGTTCTCTTGACGGTAATGACATAATAGCAGAATCATAGCAGATATTCAGACATAACAGAGTAAACATGCTTGATAATCATGCCTAACAGAATGTATATATGCATAACAGAATAAATCTGCATAACAGAATAAACCTGCATTTGGAATATATGTTATTCCCACCATAATAATGCCTTCTGTTGACATTAGTATGACGGAATAACCTCGCACCCTCAGTGTAGGCCCTTTCTGGACCTTCCTGCGGTGGGCTTCCACCTGCCGTGTGCCCCCTCGGGACCCTTCGACAGTGGGCGGATATTGTACCCCCACCTTAGCTTGCCCCCTTTCGACAATGCAAAGGCGTGGTAACCGCACACCTCCAGGTATGCCATATCGACACCACCTGTGGCGGGCTTCCACATTCAGGATGCTTCTTTGACCTCCTGAAGTGGGATCATGGTTTGGCTCTCGTGATCACGGCCTCAGAATTTTCAGCATGTGGCATTTAGCCTTTTCAGCATTTGGCATTTAGCCTTTTCAGCATTTTCAGCATTTCTGGCCTTTCTGTACCTGCAGCATGTTATAACTTGTTTCCTATGGTTTATTTCAGAATCTTTACTTATCTCAGAGTGATTTCTAATCCTTTAACTTGGTTTAGCATGAATGCATGAAATGCTATGCATTATATCACAGACTACAGGGAATTCACAAATTCAGTACATATTCTTCAGCTATGGCATTAAGTATCAGATTATGTGCCTCAAGAGGGGTTCCATAAACATTCTGGTCTCAAGCCGCTCAGCGAGAACTCTAGTTCGCTCAACGGTTTGAGCTCTATCGCTCAACTCTGAAAATGGTTTCGCTCAGCGGTAGGAGTCTTATCGCTCAGCGGTAAGAGTCCCATCGCTCAGCGGTCTGACAACTTTTTAAAATATCTCCACCGACTTTTATCCTTTAAGAAAAATATCTTTTCAGACTTATCTTTATCCACGTGGACCTCAGATCGCTCAGCGGTAACCGCCTTTTGCTCAGCGATCTGGGTGCATTCCGCGCAGCGGCGGCAGAAAATCGCTCAGCGGCCACTGGGCGAAACTGAAAACCGTATGCACCATTTCTTCGATTCTTTCCTCCTTTGCTCCCATGAAACCCCACTTGAGTTTCACACATATTTCACACATGATAATCCTATCTAATCCAGGTCATAAGACCCTTAAGAATCATCTTCCTAAGCCCTAGCATCATTTCTAACATATATGTTCATATAAATCAAAGAATCATCAAACATGCACATAATCACATAAACACTCATCCACCATGAAGAGGTGAGGAACTAGAGTTACCCACTTCCTAAAGAGCTTGTTGGTGATGGAAGAAGTATGAAATTAATCCTTGCTTGCTTGCTTAAGTTTTCTTGCCAAGAAAGGATGAAAGCTTTGGTTATGGAGATTTAGGGTTATAGAAACTTGATGTTCTTGCTTCCAAATGGAGAGAAACTCATAACCTTGATACTAGCTTGTCTTCTTGATGAATTTAAGAGTGCATTAAGTGATGAAAGGCAAAGGATGATGATGGTTGATGAACTTTGGTGGAGCTTTGGTTGGCTTTAGGTTTAGGAAACTTAGGAAGATGAAAAATGAAAGAACTTTGGTGTATGTGTGTGTGTGGCTTCGGGTAGTGAGGGCTGGCCGTGGGTCTTTGGGCCTTTGGCCATCCATATTTTATTTTCTCTGTGTGTTTTCGGTTGTGTTCGCTCATTAACTATTTATGTACGGAAGTCCTAAAAATATTCCGGACATACCGTTGTGACCTATTAATTTTTCTTGTTAATATTTAATTCTTGGTTGAGATATTCTTGAATTTATTTTCATATTAATGTATTTTACAGACTCCTGTGAGTCATGATTAAATTCTAAGAATAACATACTACCGACCCGAACGTCACCGGACGCCACGAGATCGCAAAAATTATTATTTTTAACTCATATTACAAGAATAAAATTAATACTTGAATTTTATTTTATCTTTTCCTTAGTAACATATTCTAAATTATTTATCATGTGACATGTTTGTAAAGGAAAAACTCGGGTTGTTACAAAGTACGCCAGCGTTATTCCAGATGTTAGAACGGCTAATCCTTATTCCAGTTACGGCAATTAAGATTAGATGAATTGATTTAGATCCGACTCTAATGATTGTTACTTTCGTTCACAACTTTCAAGCCTAGAATCTAGTTAAGCATAGCAATATTGGTCTTAACTTGGTTATGACTTAATTAGTATAACTTTCGTTCATACAAATAAGTTCAAAATCAAGAATCAAAACACTAAACAAAAGCTAGCATTAAGCATAAAATCATTCAAGCGAATCATAAGAAATTGATAAATTCATATGCAAAAGTACATGGATACAATCATACTACAATGTTCATCAAAATCCCAACAACAAAAGGATTAGAAATCCATCTTACAAGAGAATCTTAGAGGCAAGGTTTAGACGCTTACCATGACACGTTATCACGCTATCATGACAGCGGCTTCGCCGAGCTTCCTCGATCTCCTGGCTCCTTCACCGGCCTCCTCTTTGTTGCTAAACTAACCTAAGTTCTAAAGTACAAGAGAATGAAGTATTTTGTGGGGGAAAGAGGGTGTATGGAAGAATTTTGGGATGTCTTGAATGGATGAACGACCTCCTCTATTTATAGGCAAAGTTCGAGGGCATCGTTCAGTGGTAAAGGTACCCTCGCTGAGTGATAAAGCCTTATTCGCTGAGCGGTAATGGTTAATCGCTGAGCGGTGTAATCATTTCACGCAGCGTAATAAATGCTCTGGCAGCTTTTGCAGGGGGGGTGCTGAAGTGTCAGGGCGGCGCCGCAATCCAGGTTGGCTCCAGCTGGCGCAATTAATGCGGCGGCTGCAAGTGGCTCCGGTGGCTTCACCGCTGAGCGGCCAAGGTACAACCGCTCAGCGGCTGTTTGTCTTTTTATGCGCTAAGCGAGCTTGTCCTACCGTTGAGCAATCTTCTTCACGCCTGTTTTCCTCTTTTAAGCTCTTTTTCCTGTTTTGCCCTTTTCTCCATTCTTTTGGGATTATTCTTCTCAATTAATTATACTTCCATCCATCTTTTAAAATGTATTATAAACCTACAAAATTGGGAAATTTAGTTAGATAATTCGTTAAAAAATAAGCGAATAAGTGCCATTTTAATAGTTGAAAATTGCGTAAATTGGGCACTTATCACTCCCCTTGACTTAAGACCTTGTTTGCCCTCAAACAAGAGGTAATGGAATTATTTTACAAGAGATCGATGCTTATGAACAATTAGTTATTTGCAATGAATTTAAGTATTTCAGACAGTTTAAGCTTGAGACCTGTGAGATATCATAGAGTAACCTTAACATAATCAAATGCATAATTACTTGATTGCCATAAACAAATCACACTATCCAATGTCTTTTCCATCAAGGAATTTGTCTTTATGCGCACAATGGTCGGTGGACCAGTTTAAGGTGAGTGTATCCCTCAATGTCACCATTGATTTCCAACAATTTAAATTTGTTACCTGCCTCACAATTCAATCCAATAGTATGGTTAGTCAAGGATCACAAAAGGACTTAAAAGGGTTGTAATGTGGCCAGGCTACAAAGAAAATTGGTTTTTCTGGGTATGCAAATATTTCTAATCAAGAGAGCAATGAAAACCATCTTCTGTCGTCACCTGTTTTTAACATTTTTCCAACTTTGTTTCTTACCCCTTTATTCTCCTTGTTCTTTGATAAGTGCCCAAAATACGCAATTTTCATCATTTAAAGAGGCACTTATTTGCTTATGTTGTAATGAATTATCTAATGAATTCCCCATTTTTTGTAGGTTTCAAATATATTTTGGAAGATGGATGCAATCAGGAATAATTAAGAATAATCCCATAAAGAATGGAGCAAAAGGGCAAAAGTGGGAAATAGGTAAAAGACGGAATCAGCATAGGACCGCTCAGCGCAAGGTCAAGCTCGCTCAGCGCAGAAGACCAGACTCGATCAGCGGATAAGTTTTAATAGCTTAGCGATAAAAGAAGAACCGCTCAGCGGTGGTACCTGTACCGCTGAGCGATCGTACCTTCAAGCCACTTGCAGCCGGCGCATTAAATACGCCAGGCGGCGCCAGCTGGATTGCGGTGCCGCCCCTGCAAAAGCTGCCGGCGCATTTATGAAGCCGCGTATAATGATTGCACCGCCACTCAGCGATAACGCGTGAACCGCTCAGCGGTGGCACCAAAACCGCTGCGCGAAGGACCCCAAACTTTGCCTATAAATAGGAGGGCCAAGGCACATTTGAGGGCATCTCATCCCATCCCACATACACCCTTCTTCCACCAAAAACTTCATTCTTCCTTTGTAGTTTAGTTTAGGTTAGGTTAGGAACAAAGAGGAGGCCTGTGAAGGAGCCGGGAGATCGAGGAAGCTCGGCGAACCACTGTCATGACGCCGTGATTACGTGTCATGGTAAGCGTCTAAACCTTGCCTCCGAGATACTCTTGTAAGATGGATTCCTAATCCTCTTTTTGTTGGGATTGTGATTATTATTGTAGTTTGCTTGTATTTATGTTACTATTACATATGAATCTATCAGTTTTCTTATGATTTGCTTGAATGGTTTTACACTTAATGCTAGTCTTTGCTTAATGTTTTCATTCTTGATTTGGGACTTAGTTGTATGAACGACAGTTATACTAATTAAGTCATCACCAAGTTAAGATCAACATCATTATGCTTAACTAGATTCTAGGCTTGAACGTTGTGAATGAAAGTTACAATCATTAGAGTCGGAACTAAACCATTTCATCTAATCTTGTTGCCGTAACTGGAATAAAGGTTAGCCGTTTTAACATCCGGATTAATGCTGGCGTACTTTGTTAAGCTTGTGCGCGAAAGTGACAGTTTATCAAAGGAAACCTGTAATCTTGTCATGCGCGAAAGTGATGACAAGTTAAGAACTGGTGGCGAGCAATCAAATGATAATTCTATGTAATGAGTAAATGGATACATGAAAACTATGATATGATATGATTCAATTCCCAACAAGCTCCGGAACTACCTCTAATTTGTTGCCTATTTACTTTTTATGTTGTTTATTTACTTATTTAGTTTATTAAAACAAATTATCAAATCCTTCACTTTATTGTTTAATTAACTAAACTCAAGAACGGTATTTTTGCAACTCTCTGTGGATTCGACTATACCCGACTATATTGCAATTGGATCCCTTATGGATCTGAAAGCCGTAAAGTAGGTATATATTTAATTTGAACGACAAAAGCGCAGATAAGCTTTCTACGATCTTGGTACAGTTGTGACAAAACCTAAGCTGTGTCAAGATTGGAGAAAGTGTTTAAATAGGCTTTCATCAAATTTGGCACCGTTGCCGGGGAGTTGCATCAAAAATACATAGCTTGAGTTTTTTTTAGTTAAACAATTGTGAATATATGTAAAATATTATATAGTCCCTATTTTTGTTATCTTATGAACTTTCTTTTACTTTGTGAACTCTTGTTTTCATCTTATTTGGCTAGTGTGAATTTTTCTTAGCAATTGCGAGGTAAGACTTCAAAAGATCAATTGTTGTTTGACCCTGAAATTGAAGCTACTTCAAGGAAAAACAGTAAAAAGAAGAAAAAGTAACTAGCCAAACAAAGAGCGGAGCAAGAGACAACTTCATCATCAACTTCTTCAACCAACCAAGAAGAAACCATGGCTGACATCACTGGAGCTGGTGACAACACGGGAGCTGGGAACACTACAGGAGCCAGTGACAATAGGGGTTTTGTAAACTTCACCCCTAGAAACATCATAAGAATGAGCAGAACCTCTGGAATGCAAAGATCACCTCAGATGCAACCTGGTTTGGTACAACTATTATATGCTAACCCTTTTGAAGGTTTGGATCATCAGGATCCGTATGCTCATTTGACGAAGTTTTATGAACTCTGTGGGGCCGCGGGAATGTCCGAGGCCGATGAAGAATCAATCTTTTTAAGGATGTTTCCCCTGACACTAATCAGAAAAGCCAAGGAGTGGTTACTGGATCAACCACAACATATCTTGTCCAATTGGGATCAATTGGAGGAAAATTTTTGTACGAGGTACTTTTCTCAATCAAAGTTTATGGATTTAAAAACTGCAATTGCTACATTTGTGCAGGCACCCGGAGAGAGTCTCTGTGAGGCCTAGGAGAGGTATAAATCCATGCTGAGGAAATGTCCTAATCACGGGTTCGATGCAAGCACACAAATCCACATCTTCCGCAACGGACTCCAACAACAGCACAAACTGATGCTTGATGCTGCTGCTGATGGACAGATAATGTCCAAAACTCCTAAAGAAGCTATCTCCATTATTGATTCCATGGCCTTGACAGATCAACAAGGCCAGTACCACAGAGGACCTAGAAGAGGAGGCATGCTTGAACTGGGAACCGATGATGAAATACTTGCCCAACACAAGCAACTCCAACAACAAATAGACGAGGTGAAGAAGGCCCTAAGCGAGTTGCCGAAGCAGATCAGAGAGGCCCGTGATGCAAAACGGCAACAGGTATTTCAATGTGAAATTTGTAATGGTGATTCCCCGTCTAGTGTTTGTCATTTCAGGGAAGAAGAGGTTCACTTCCTTGATAACCAGCAAAGGCCGCCCTATCAAAACAACTTCCAAAGGGGGCCAAATCAAAATTTTCAACAGTCATGGAGGCAAGAGACCGGACCCTCATTTAGTAAAGCTCCGCAACAGCCATACCAACCACCCCGCCCGTATCAGAACCAGCCACCAGTTTATACAAGTTCCAAAATAGAGGAGACGTTTAATCAATTTATGCAACAATCAATGATTAATCAAAAGAACAACGAAGCCTCTATCAGGAATTTGGAGATACAACTGGGACAATTGGCTACTGATATGGCGGAGTTGAAAAAGAAGAGATTTACGGCCAACCCGGAGTTAAATCCCAAGGACTCTTGCCATGAGAGGAGGGCTGATGATGAAGCAGGGAGCTAGAACGAAAAAGGTGTCGAGCTAACGACGTTAAACAAGCGCTGTCTGGGAGGCAGCCCAGTGTTTTGTGAGTTTTATTATTTTAGTAGTTTATTAATTTTAAGGGTAATTAATTTAAGGTGTTGAAAATATTTTTATTAAATATGGTGAAAATAAGAATTAAAGGTTATCTAAATCATGTAGTTAGGTTTGAAATTTGAAAGTGCCAATCATTTTCAGTTAAGTTTACTTGAAGCACTTTGAATTTAAACCTAATAACTGATTTTGATCCTTTCAAACAAGTAACTGGAAAGGTGCCCATGATTTAATTTAGAAACAAGATTCTTATCTATTTTTAGAATCAGAAAATTTTAGAGGATCTTTCAACAAGCACCTTAAGATCAATGACATGTTTTATTTTGAATCCATAAACCATTGTGGGAAATTCTGTCCACAATAAGTGGGAAATTCTGTCCACACTGGTGGGAACTTCTGACCACCTAAGCGGGAACTTCTGTCCGCAATTGTAGGAAATTATGTCTACAAAAGGATTCAAAATAAAACCATGATCTCTCTAATGCCACTTGGAAGAAAGGAAATTTTTTGATTGTTTTTGCAGGCTGGAGAACAACCAAGGAAGTTTCCTACAAACAACAAAAGAGAGACACACTTCTAGAGGATGAAGAGCATGATTCTTCAAGAAAGATGAGCCTCTATCTCCTCAACACCTTGAAGCAAGATGGAGTAGCGTAAACAGCTGAAAAGGAAGCTACTTCAAGACATTCTCCATGAACAGGGAGCACTTTAATTTTCTAACACCTTACTTAATTAATTTCCTTAGTTAGTTTATGTGCTTAAGACTTGTTTGTTTAGAAACAAAGTAGTAGTTATTTTACTTGGTTTGATGCATGAGCACATATATCATGAATTGAATTGTTTCAAAATCCATAATAGACTTTTGTGAGTACATACATAGATACCATGAACATGTCATTATGCAATTTTGCTTGTTTGCATAAACATAACCTTGAAGATGTTTTTAAATCAAGGAAATGAGACCTTAACCAAGTGAGGGAGTGATCCTATACACTTAGTGAGATAGAGAGAATCACCATTGTTTTTGCACAATTGAATTTGTTTGAGTCTCTAATTTTAATAATTGTATGGAAATAATAGGAAATGATCAAGGCATTCTGTTCAATAGAAGAAAACCCACTTGGCCAAATAAAACCGACCCATAATTAGGAATATCCTTTGCTACCCCGTTTGAGCTTAACATGAGAAATTTCTTGTTTCATAATCCATTAGCCTTAAAAGAATACCAATGCCTTCCCTTAATTTCTAAATTAAGAGAGCGTTTAAAATTGGATGATGAGCAAAAATCTAAGTCAGGGGAAACAAGGATGGGTAAAAGTGGGAACATACAAACATGGAATTGAAAAAGAATAGAAGCAAAAGAAGAAAAGTCTTATTCCCAATCTAAAAAGACAAAATGATAGAAAAAGAAAAGAAATTGGGAAAAAGAAACTAAGGAGAAAAAGGGGTTGAAAAAGGAAAAAGTTGAAGAAGAACAGGTGACAATAAGAAGTTGGTTTTCATTGCTCTCTTAATTGGAAAAATTTGCATATCCAGAAAACCAATTTTTCTTGTAGCCTGGCCACGTTACAACCCTTGAAAAGTCCTTCGTGATCCTTGCATGACCATACTTTTGCATTGAATGGTGAGACAGGTAACAAATTTAAATTGTTGTGATTCAATAGTGACATCGAGCGAAACACTCACCCCTAAATTGGTCCACTGACCATTGTGTGCATAAAGATAATTTCCTTGGTGGAAAAGACATTGGATAGTGTGATTTGTTTATGGCTTTCAAGTAGTTGTGCAATTAACTTGTCCTAGGTCTCAAGCTTCAACTGTCTGAAACATTTCAATTCATTGCATTAACCGATTGTTCATAAGCATCGATCTCTTGTAAAGTAATTCTACTACCTCTTGTTTGAGGACAAACAAGGTCTTAAGTCAGGGGGAGTGATAAGTACCCAAAATACGTAATTTTCATCATTTAAAGAGGCACTTATTTGCTTATGTTATATTGAATTATCTAATGATTTCCCTATTTTTTGTAGGTTTTAAATATATTTTGGAAGATGGATGCAATCAGGAATAATTAAGAATAATCCTATAAAGAATGGAGCAAAAGGGCAAAAGTGGGAAAGAGCTAAAAGACGGAATCAGCATAGGACCGCTCAGCGCAAGGTCAAGCTCGCTCAGCGCAGAAGACCAGACTCGCTCAGTAGATAAGCGTTAATAGCTCAGCGATAACAGAAGAACCTCTCAGTGGTGGTACCTGTACCGCTGAGCGATCGTACCTTCGAGCCACTTGCAGCCGGCGCATTAAATACGCCAGGCTGGCGCCAATTGGATTGCGGCGCCGCCCTTGCAAAAGCTGTCGGCGCATTTATTAAGCCGCGTATAATGATTGCACCGCTCAGTGATTAAGCGCCGCCGCTCAGCGACAATGCGTGAACCGCTCATCGGTGGCACCAAAACCGTTGAGCGAAGGACCCCAAACTTTGCCTATAAATAGGAGGGCCGAGGCACATTTGAGGGCATCTCATCCCATCCCACATACACCCTTCTTCCACCAAAAACTTCATTCTTCCTTTGTATTTTAGTTTTGGTTAGGTTAGGAACAAAGAGGAGGCCTGTGAAGGAGCTGGGAGATCGAGGAAGGTCGGCGAACCGCTGTCATGACGGCGTGATTACGTGTCATGGTAAGCGTCTAAACCTTACCTCCGAGATACTCTTGTAAGATGGATTCCTAATCCTCTTTTTGTTGGGATTGTGATTATTATTGTAGTTTGCTTGTATCTATGTTACTATTACATATGAATCTATCAGTTTTCTTATGATTTGCTTGAATGGTTTTACACTTAATGCTAGTCTTTGCTTAATGTTTTCATTCTTGATTTGGGACTTAGTTGTATGAACGACAGATATACTAATTAAGTCATCACCAAGTTAAGATCAACATCATTATGCTTAACTAGATTCTAGGCTTGAACGTTGTGAACGAAATTTACAATCATTAGAGTCGGAACTAAACCATTTCATCTAATCTTTTGCCGTAACTGGAATAATGGTTAGCCGTTTTAACATCCGGATTAATGCTCGCATACTTTGTTAAGCTTGTGTGCGAAAGTGACAGTTTATCAAAGGAAACCTGTGATCTTGTCATGCGCGAAAGTGATGACAAGTTAAGAACTGGTGGCGGGCAATCAAATGATAATTCTATGTAATGAGTAAATGGATACATGAAAACTATGATATGATTCAATTCCCAACAAGCTCCAGAACTACCTCTAATTTGTTGCCTATTTACTTTTTATGTTGTTTATTTACTTATTTAGTTTATTAAAACAAATTATCAAATCCTTCACTTTATTGTTTAATTAACTAAACTCAAGAACGGTATTTTTGCAACTCTCTGTGGATTCGACTATACCCGACTATACTGCAATTGGATCCCTTGTGGATTTGAAAGCCATAAAGTAGGTATATATTTAATTTGAACGACAAAAGCACAGATAAGCTTTTTACGAGCTTGACACAGTTGTGACAAAACCTAAGCTGTGTCAAGATTGGAGAAAGTGTTTAAATAGGCTTTCATCATTCTTTTCCTAAATCCTTTTTCTTTTTCTTCTTTTTGTTTTTGGATTGGGAATAATATTTTTCTTCTTTTTCTGGTTGCTTCCTTTCGTTTGATTCAACTGTTGTTTTGCTCCCACTTTTACCCATCCTTGTCTCCCCCTGACTTGAATCTTTGCACATAATCCAATTGAATGCTCTCTTAATTTAGAAATTAAGGGAAGTTATTGTTTTTCTTTTAAGGCTTAGGGATTATGTAACAACCAAGAAATTTTTCATGTTAGGCTCAAATGGGGTATCAAGGGATGTTCCTAATTAGGGTAGGCTTTATTTGGCCAAGTGGGTTAAATTCTAATGAGTAGAATGCCTTGATCATTTCCTTTTATTTCCATACAATTAACAAAATTAGAGACTCAAACAAATTCAATTGTGTAGTAACAATGGTGATTCTCTCTATCTCACTTAGTGTTGAGGTTCACTCCCTCATATGGCTAGGTTTAATTTCCTTGATTTAAAAACATCTTCAAGGTAATGCTTAGGCATACAAGTAGAAATGCATATTAACATATCTATGGTATCTATGCATGTACTCACAAAGTCAATTACTGATACTGAAACAATTCAATTCATGATTTGTTATGTTTGGTTCATGCATCAAATCCCAAGTAAAATAAACTAATATTCAACATTGTTTTTAGACAAATAAATCTTAAGCTCACTAATGAAAATTAATTAAGGTGCTAGAAAATTAAAATTGCTCCAGGTTTATGGTGAATGAGTTTCCTTGATGTAGCCTCCTTGCAGTTGTTGGGCTACTTTTGCTTCAATTTGTTGAGGAGATAGAGGCTCATCTTCTCTGAAGATTCATGCTCTTCTTCCTCTTTGTTTGTTTGGAAATGATTCCCTCTTTATACAATGCTTTGGAAAAGTTTTCTTCTTGCCTTGTGGCCTGCAAAGCAATCAAAACTCGCCTTTCCCAAAGACTTCACATAGCAAACATTAGAGAATCATATGATCAAGTTCAAAAGACAATATTTTCATTTTAAATCCTTTGCAGATAGAACTTCCTGCATTTGCGGACAGAATTTCCCGTTTGTGTGGTCAGAAGTTCCCACTATTGTGGTCAGAAATTCCCACAATGATTTTGGATTCAAAATAAAACATGTTCCTTGTTTTTTGATCATAAGGTGCTTTTAAAAAGATTTCCTTTCTTAGCAATTGTTCAATTCTAATCGGCTAGGAATCTTATTTTTAGATTAATTCATGTCGCACTATTTCTATTGAAAATCGTTGAAGGCTTAAAATCAGTTATTAGGTTTAAAATCAAAGTGCTTCAAGTTTAGCGTTGGTGAAAAAGATTAGCACTTTTGAATTTCAACCCAATTTCATGATTTAGATAACCTTTAATTCTTGATTTATTTGAAAACAGAATGCTAATTTCGGTGTCAGACCGCTGAGCGATACATGGTCTCTGCTGAGCGGTACCTGAATCTGATTTGTTTCTTTTTCAAATTTTAGCATTCTTTTTCACCATTTTTCATAAAAAAATATTTATTCTAACACCTCAAACTAATAAACTACTATAATAATAAAAACTCACAAACTCTGGGTTGCCTCCCAGGAAGCACTTGTTTTACGTCGTTAGCTCAACACCTGTTGTCTAGCTGTGTTGTTACTTCTCCGGATTATGCAATCGGTATTGGTCGGAGTTGAACCTGGTATAAACTTAGGAACAGAACATGCTAGCCAAAAACATTAGAAACAAAATAATAAAAACAACTAAGAAACTATTTACAATATTCACAATTGCTTAATTAAACAGAACTCAAGCTATGTATTTTTGACGCAGCTCCCCGACAACGGCGCCAATTTTGATGAAAGCCAAATTCCCGTGTTTGTTCAAGGCTTTTGTCAGAAGCCTGTTGCACTTTCCAGTGGAAAGCTTAATTTGAACTCTCAGCCGTTAAAAATAATATATCCTTCTCTATGGCTTTCAGATCCAGAAGGGATCCAATTACAGCATAGTCGGGTATAGTCGAATCCACAGGGAGTTGCAAAAATACCATTCTTGAGTTTAGTTAATTAAACAATGAAGTGAAGGATTTGGTGATAGTTTAAAAAATAAGTAAATAAACAACATAAAAGTAAATAGGCAACAAATCAGAGGTAGATCCGGAAGCTTGTTGGGAATTAAATCATATCATAGTTTCATGCATCCATTTACTTATTACATAGAATTATCATTTCATTGATTGCCCGCCACCAGTTCTTAACTTATTCATCGCTTTCGCGCATGAAAAGATCACAGGTTTCCTTTGTTAAACTATCACTTTCGCACACAAGCTTAACAAAGTACGCCAGCGTTATTCCAGATGTTAGAACGGCTAATCCTTACTCTAGTTATGGCAACAAGAATTAGATGAATTGATTTAGATCCGACTCTGATGATTGTAACTTTCGTTCACAACGTTCAAGTCTAGAATCTAGCTGAGCATAGTAATATTGGTCTTAACTTGGTTTACAACTTAATTAGTATAACTTTCGTTCATACAAATAAGTTCCAAATCAAGAATCAAAACACTAAACAAAAGCTAGCATTAAGTATAAAATCATTCAAGCGAATCATAAGAAATTGATAAATTCATATGCAAAAGTACATGGATACAATCATACTACAATGTTCATCAAAATCCTAACAACGAGAGGATTAGAAATCCATCTTATAAGAGAATCTTAGAGGCAAGGTTTAGACGCATACCATGACACGTTATCACGCTATCATGACAGCGGTTCGCCAAGCTTCCTCGATCTCCTAGCTCCTTCACCGGCCTCCTCTTTGTTGCTAAACTAACCTAAGTTCTAAAGTACAAGAGAATGAAGTATTTTGTGGGGGAAGAGGATGTATGGAAGAATTTTGGGATGTCTTGAATGGATGCACGGTGATGAAAGCCAAATAGCACTTTCTTTTACTGTTGACACAGCTTTGGTTCTATCACAACCGTGCAAATTTCATGGAAAGCCTACTATTTGCACTTTACATTGCTCAAATTAAATTTATATATGTATCCTACTTTACGGCTTTCAAATCCACAAGGGATCCAATTGCAGTATAGTCGGGTATAGTCGAACCACAGAGAGTTGCAAAATTACCATTCGTGAGTTCGTTTAATTAAACAATGGAGTGAAGGATTTGATAATTTGATAGTTAATAAATAAGTAAATAAATAATATAAAAGTAAATAGGAAACAAATCAGAGGTAGTTCCGGAGCTTGTTGGGAATTTTAATCACATCATAGTTTTATGCATCCAGTTACTTATTACATAGAACTATCATTTGATTATCCGCCACCAGTTCTTAACTTGTCATCACTTTCGCGCATGACAAGATCACAGGTTTCCCTTGTTAAACTGTCACTTTCGCACACAAGCTTAACAAAGTATGCCAGAATTAATCCAGATGTTAAAACGGCTAACCTTTGTTCCAGTTATGGCAACAAGATTAGATGAAATGGTTTAGTTCCGACTCTAATGATTGTAACTCTCGTTCACAACGTTCAAGTCTAGAATCTAGTTAAGCATAATGATGTTGATCTTAACTTGGTTATGACTTAATTAGCATAACTATGGTTCATACAATTAAATCCCAAATCAAGAATCAAAACATTAAACAAGACTAGCCTTAAGCATAAAACCATTCAAGCAAATCATAAGAAAAGGATAGATTCATATGCAATAATTACATAGATACAAGTGAACTACAATAATGACCAAAATCCCAACAAAAAGAGGATTAGGAATCCATCTTACAAGAGTATCTCGGAGGCAAGGTTTAGGCACTTACCAAGACACGTACTCACGCTATCATGGCCATGGCTTCGCCGAGCTTCCTTGATCTCCCGGCTCCTTCACAAGCCTCGTCTTTGTTCCTAATCTAACTTAAACTAGAAACTACAATGGAAAATGTAAAAGAATGGACTTTGGAGTGGAAGAGGGATGTTGGATGGATTGTTTCGGAATGGCATGGTCTCCTCTATTTATAGGCAAGATTCGGGTCCATCGCTCAGCGGTTTTGATGGCTCAGCTGAGCGATTCTGTCCTTATCGCTGAGCGGCGGCGCTTAATCGCTGAGCGGCTGTACTTTTTACGTGGAGTAATAAATGCTTCGGCAGCTTTTCAGGGCGGCGCTGACGTGGCGTGGCGGCGCCAGGCTGGCTCCAGCTGGCGCAATAAATGCGCCAGTGCAAGTTGCTGCTGACGTACTTTCGCTCAGCGGTACAGGTACCACTGCTGAGCGATTCTCCCTTTTGCGCTGAGCGATACCTTGTCGTTCGCTGAGCGATGCTTTCGCCTGATTTTCCTCTTTTAAGCTCTTTTCCAATTCTGCTCTTTTTCTCCATTCTTCATGGGATTATTCTTCATTAACCTGCTTGCATCCATCTTCAAAATATATTAGAAACCTACAAAGTACGGGGATTCCATTAGATACTTCTTTAAAATCTAAGCAAATAAATGCCTTTTTAAATGATGAAAATTGCGTATTTTTGGCATTTAACACACGGCCTCCTCTATTTATAGGCAAAGTTCGAGGGCATCGCTCAGCGGTAAAGGTACCCTCGCTGAGCGGTAATGGTTAATCACTGAGCGGTGTAATCATTTCACGCGGCGTAATAAATGCTCCGGCAGCTTTTGCAGGGGCAACGCTGACGTGTCAAGGCAGCGCCGCAATCCAGGTTGGCTCTAGCTGGCGCAATTAATGCGGTGGCTGCAAGTGGCTCCGGTGGCAACACCGCTGAGCGGCCAAGGGTACACCGCTGAGCGGCCTTTTGTCTTTTTCCTTGCTGAGCGATGGACTCCTGCCGCTGAGCGGCCTTGCTCTAACTTCGTCTTTTAGCTCTTTTTCACTTTTGCCCTTTTCTCCATTCTTTATGGGATTATTCTCCATTTAATTATGGTTGCATCCATCTTTAAAAATATATTTAAAATCCTGTAAAAGATGGGGAATTCATTAGATAATTCGTTAAAACATAAACAAATAAGTGCCATTTTAATGGTTGGAAATTACGTAATTTGGGCATTTATCAGTAAGTTGCCAAACATGTTCAATTGGAACAATAGTTGAAACTATGATTATGTTACTCATGTTATTTCAAACATGGCCATAAGCTACTAATGTCATCCTTATGACTTAAATTTCTCAATAAAACAATTTGATTTTGTTATGTTATTGTTATGTAATGTTTTTCATATTGTTAATGTTTGTGCACTCGTGTTGCTAATGTTTTTGCATCTACATTATTAAAGTTTGTGCACATAAATTGTTCACAATATAAATGTGTTTTTCATATTGGTAATGTTTGTGCACCCATGTTGTTAATGTTTGTGCACCTATGTTATTTAAGTTTGTGCACTGTTGTTTTATAAGTTTAGGAACTGAAATTGTTCACAATATAATATATGTTTTTGATGTTGTTAATGTTTGTACATGTAATATCTCGATTTTTCCTCGTACGGAAAACTCGTACAACAAATAATTAAAAACCGGTTGAAAAGGTGAGAAAGTGAGATTTTTTACTTCTAACTCATAAGAATTGCAGTTAGGGTTAGGTTTCGTGATCTCGCAGATTTTTGCCAGGGTATTCGGACGAGTTTCGGTCCAATCGAGAATTTTCCCAGATACCGAAAAGGCTCGTAGAGTACACCAATAAGAAAATAACTCTAAGAATTCGTCAAATCGTACTTAAGATATTAACGAGAAAAATTAGTAGATCGTGGCAGTATGTCCAGAATATTTTTAGGACATCTGTGTATGAGAGATTTCGGACAAAACGCAATCAAACGTGAGTGAAACCGACCTGGAGGGCATTGGTTTCTATGTCCAGCAGGAGATATTTCCATTTTAATAATATAATAATAATAATAATAACAAATAAAAGAAAAGGAAAAGGAAAATGAAAAATGGTTTTACCCTTGGCTATAAATCGCCACTTTCAGAAAGGAAAATAAATTAAGTATTCTCTCTCAGTTTCACATATTCTAGTCCCGTTCGTGCACATTGCGGAAACGCTACCGGATCTCGAAAAAATCCTTGGTGCATGCCATCGTGAAGAGGAAAAAACTCCACAGCAAACCTACCGAATCGAAATCTCCATCGGATGTGGGTATCCCTAAGCCCACATTCTATGTGGTTATTTATATGGTTTTATATGTGTATTTGCATGTATCTAATTTGGAAAATACTTTGTAGAAATTATAGAGCATAAGCTGTGAAAATGGTTTTTGGTGATTTTGATGTTTGAAAAACATAACTGTACCTGTTGGATCACCTGGAAATGAGAAGTGAAGTTACGGTGAAGTAACCTGGGGGAAAAAGTGAAAATCACTCGGGGAACAAAGTTTTAACATAATTATTCAATTGAATTCCTCTTTCATCAGAATGAAAGAATTTTGGAGGTTTCAATCGATTGAATTCCCTTTTCAATCGAATGAAAGAATTTGAAGGATTCATTCGATTGAAAACCCTAGGCAATCAAATGAAAGAAGTCTCAGGATTCATTCGGATGACTAAAACCCTAGTCATTCGAATGCTCCCTGAAGAACTTGAGTTTTTAACCATTCTCTGGGATCCAACAAGTACAGATATGTATACCATTGTACCTAGGAGCATGCATCATGAGGAATCGGTCTTCGTATGACTTAGGACTACCGTAAATAACTAGAGGTCATCACTTAACGTTTAACAAGATCATAACTGAACCGTAGGAAACAAGGATATTTTATGAAGATTCCGGCCACCCAGGGCTTGGAAGACCTCAAATAATGTACGTACTTATATAATTAGGATTATCCCTTTCTCTTGGCACATCTTACAGACACGCCCCTCACCAATTCAGCAAGCTGGATTGGTTAAGACCAACGCAGGCAGAGGCCTGATTACGATACCACCAGGCATAGGCCCGAGATTATGAAAGTAGGCACAGGCCTGACTATGAAGGCACAAGCCTTAATATGATGAAGAGCAGGCACAAGCCTAGCTAAATGGTGGATCCATCCGATGAATGAAAATGTTATGAGTGGTCAAGTCACAGGGCTGTCGAGTCACAGGGCCGACCTACGTGTCCATGCCAGATCGAGTCACAGGGTCGATCCCTCGCCATCCCAGTAAGGGGATGGTTGTACCTATCGTTGCTTAATGTCTTACGAATGTTCATGGCTAGCTACCACACCGGCAAAGAGCGCTGCCGGGTCGGCACGATAGGGAACACAAGGAGGACGTAGTCGCAACCACGGTTCCGCAGGTGGAAAGACTAAGAAGGACGCAGCCACAGGGCTCGTAAGAGAACCCCCAAGATCCCCGCATGCATGAGATATATATATATATATATAGATGAATGTATGTAAGTATGTGACTATGTATATAAACAAGTATATGACTATGCATTGTGTATCGTCAAGTGAACGTCCTGAGACGACTAGTATGCCAGTTAGAAGTGACGTGAGCAGGCGATTCTATATTGCCATACTCAAGCGAATTAAGCTAATGAGCACGAAGCCTGGGTAATGTTAAGATTAGAAATCCTAATCACCTAGTAACTTAGATAAAGCTGCTCAGGATTTAGGCCAAAGATAATAAATAGCAGGGGATTAGTATGCATGACACTTAAAAGTCTCCTGGGTGGCCTGGATTCAGCCCGAGTAATGAAGTGATAGAAACCACGTAGGGTTTCCACTAAGAACGTTCCGTTCTTACCCCCACTCGTGTATGACTCCAGGTGATTTGAATGACGTCACCAAAGAGAGCTGCCTTGTTACTTACTCGTACGTGTCAGCGGGACCCATGGATTGGGGTGATTACCGAGACATGTACATATGCCCCCACTGACGTGCTCGCTCAGCCCCAGCCGCTGCCAATACCACCCATTCAAGGCTACAGGGGAGCAGGGTCATCGTTTGCAGGCCCTATTTATGTAGACGAGGGCTCAAGGACATCGCCCGAGGACCCCATCCATCTCAACGGCGGCGACGACACTGAGGCTCCTCTAACAGAGCAAGAGGTGGAGGTGGACCCCGCCTCACTCATTCCACCATCCAGACCACGCGGACGCCGGACGATGGCGAGGAAGAGGGTGACTCCCGGAGTACCCCTCCGGTACTCGCAACGAGACTTCACGACGGTGACGATGTTCTCCAGTACACTCGTGTTGTTAATATTTGTACATATATATTGTTAAAGTTTGTGCACGCGAATAAAAATTGAGAAGTGCGAACTGCATGTGCATGCACATTTAGGTGCGGAGTGGGGATCCATGTGCGAGTGGAGATTTGTAGTGCCCAAACCTATTTAGTACAAGGTGAATGTATGGTGAATGGAAATAAGGTGTACATATAGCACTACTGATTGCTTTTTTATAGGCTCTCTTTGTGGTTATATTTTCTTTTTCTTACAAGAAAAACACTTTCATTAGTAGAAAAATCTACCACACTCTTTGTGGTTATATTAACAAAGATAAATTTGTCAAAATATGATTTTGGAATTTATAAGTCATAAATTTTGAATCTAAATGCTATACAAAAAGCCAAGGAAAAAAATAAAAAAGTCTAGCTAGCACATAGACCTCGTTGTGTGGCATGAATTCATGAAAAACTAAGTAAAAAGGTAAATCAACTTAACAACCAACATTTCAAATTCACTAAACCACAATGATAAAACAAAATCAGTCTTAAATTCTACTTTTACAAAACTACTAGGAGGTAATGGGAGACAACAAATGTGCAGTATTGCAAAGGGACGTGGGAATTAATGAGGACTTGTTAAAAAATTTGCCAATTACGAACAAGGTAGTGGAAGAGTCTTTCCCAATTATCTCATACGTACAAAGGAATGCAGAAAATGTTGATGTAGGGAGTGGACCATTGTCAGATACAGGCAACAACCTAAGATGACTGATTCACTTCACCTGGCGTACTTATTAATGAGAAGAGAAGCATTGGACTTGAAGATGTCGAACTACCTGATTTTGGGCATGACGATGTAATGAATCTAACTTTCAATTAAGTAAATAACAGCAGCACTTGCTATTCATAAGTTCAGCAGAAAACAAACAAAGTCAAATGAACAGTAGCCAATGAAACAGTGCTCTCAAGATCTAAGCTAACAAACAGAGGAAAATGGACTTCAGTAGCAGATTCCTTTGAGGACAGCGATTAGGCACAGAGATGTTGATCTCGATCACCCAAGCAAGATGGCCTCCCCAACGAGCTCACCCGAGCGGGATGAAGGACCACTCGATTCGGTTGCGCCTGGAAGGTTACAAAATGCTGAGTTGCTCACCTGCAAAAGGGATTCAATGAGCAAGCAAAATATGGAGATGAGTACAAACCTTCCAGAGGAGAAGAGGTTGCTTACAATACTCATGCCTTGGTTGGTGATGAAGCCTTCCAATTTAGAGCTACGTTTCCTCTCTCTCTTGCTCCTTCGAGCTTCCCCTTTATGCCGACCTTCTTCTGCGTGTCCACCTTTTGCAACAGAATCATCATTGTGTTGATTTTTCTGTTTTGATTCGTGCATGCCTTTGCTCTTTTTGCCCTCCTTTCCACTTTTTTCCTTGTTATGCTCTTTTAATTCCTCTTCTGCCCTTTTCCTTTGTTGCACTACCCTCCCCATCAAAAACAACCTTGTCCTCAAGGTTGAAGTCAAGGTAAAGACTTTCGATTGACTCTTAGTCTTCCCAAGTTGCTTTAGTAGTTAACATTCCTTCCCATTGCACCAAGACTTGTCTTGTGTTGTTGTTTTGTCTGTTATAGTTGTCTGTGCAGCATAATTTGGAAGGTTGTAGAATAGGGTCTGTGAGTGTTGTTTGCAGTGGCATGGGTAGATGTGGAGGGATGTGTGGACCCTGGAATTTCTTGAGTTGAGAAACATGGAATTTATTATGAATCCTTGTTGTAGGTGGTACTTCAACCTTGTTGGCCTGGCCTATTTTTGCTGTAATTGGGAATGGCCCAAAAGACTTCATGCTCAATTTTTTATTCTTCCTTAAAGCCATTGATTGCTGTCTATATGGCTGTAATTTCACCAAGACCAAATCTCCTACCTGCAATTGGACATCCCTTATTCTCTTATCTGCCATATTCTTCATGTGCACCTGTGCTTTGTTGAGGTTTGCCTTCATTTGCTGTAATAATTTTGTCCCTTTCTAGTAACAAGTCTTAGAGAATAGTAGGGTCATGTAAGTGGAACTCATACCTTACTAACTAGGGAGGCTCTCTTCCATATAGAGCTAGGAATAGTGTCATTCCAATACTACTATGGAAGCTGGTGTTGTACCAGAATTCTGCCGAGGAAAACAATTTGAACCATTTGCTTGGGTTATTGTATGTGTAACATCTCAAATACATCTCCACAAGCTTATTGAGATTTTCAGTTTGGCCATCCGTTTGACGATGGTAAGCAGAGCTCTTCTTAAGCTTGGTGCCCTGCAATTGAAATAGCTTTTGCCAAAAATTGCTCATGAAGATTTTATCTCTGTCAGATACAATAGAATTTGGCATGCCATGAGGTTTGACTACTTGTGTCATGAATGCCTCTGCTGCTGGTGTACTATCTTTTGAGAGCAATGAAGTGAGCAAACTTTGTCAACCGGTCTATGACAACCAATATCATAGTGTAGCCATATGAATTGGGAAGCCCTGTAATGAAATCCATGGCAATACCCTCCCAAACTTGGTTGGGAATTGGCAAAGGTTGCAGCAATCCAGCTGGTAGGGTAGTGTCAGTTTTAGCTTGTTGGCATATAGGGCAATTTAAGACATATTCCTTGATCTCTTTATTCATTCCTTGCTAATAAAATTGAGAAGAAATTCGAGCTGATGTTTGTGCTATACTTGAATGTCGACCCTATATAGAATCATGAAATTCTCTCAGATTTTCTGTCTTTAAGCTGAAGTTCTTAGGTAGGACTATTATGTTTTTCCAGAATAATAACCCCTGCTACATTGTGAAATGCCGTGGTGCTGTTTGCTCTGCTTGGATAGCCTCACAGATCTACATTAGTTTTGAATCCTGCTGCAATGCTAATTTCAGTTCTTGAATCCAATTGTGGGATGTTGTAGACCATGCCATGTAGGAGGACATAGACAATGCATCAGTTGGAATGTTTTCCTTTCCTGGCTTGTATTGGATTGTGAAATCAAAGGAAATAAATTTGTGGAGCCAAGCTTGTTGTTCAGGTGTTTGCAAGGTCTGTTCTAGTAGGGATTTTAAGCTCTTTTGATCAGTTTTTCAGAACAAACTTATGGCCAAGTAAATAGTGTCTAAACCTTGCAAGTGCCTCAGTTATAGCATACAACTCCCTTACATATGCTGATTTTTGCATTGTAGGGCATAGCTTTTTTCAGAAATAAGCTATTGGATGGTTATGTTGACTTAAAACAGCCCCAATTCCACTTCCTGAAGCATCTGTTTCCAAGGAGAAAGGTTTATGGAAATTAGGTAGAGCTAGTAATGGCGTTGTAGTGAGTGTTGTCTTGAGGTTTTGAAAAGCTATTTCAGCTTTTTCATTCCAAAGAAAGGCATCCTTCTTCAACAAATCAGTCAAGGCAGCTACAATTGTAGCATATCCTTTCACAAATTTCCTATAATACCCTGATAAGCCAAGGAATCCCCTCAATTGTTTCAAATTATGAGGTCTTGGCCACTACATCACAACCTCTATTTTTTCCTTGTCCATAGCTACTCGTTCTCTGGTTATGACATGCCTTAAATATTCTATCTCTTCTTTGCCAAAATCACATTTAGACAACTTGGCAAATAGGTTTTCTTCCAGCAGCAATCTCAGCACTGCTTGCACATGATTCAGATGTTATTGCCAAGTAGGGCTGTAGATAAGTATGTCATCAAAACATACTAACACAAACTTTCTCAAAATCTTTTGAAAGACCTCATTCATTAGGCTTTGGAATGTGGCAGGTGCATTAGACAGTCCAAATGGCATGACTAACCATTCATAATGGCCATGATGTGTTCTAAATGCTGTCTTATGAATGTCTTGTGTAACACCCTAGGTTAGCAGCTTACGCTTAAGTCATAATCTGCGTCCGCTAGGTTGTTATCTGCTATGTGGGAATACTGGTAGTCCTTAGTTTGTTTAGAAAATAGTTTAGTTAACTCAAAATAAGGACCCTTTTTTTTCTTTTTGTATGCAAGTTACAATTAGACATTTATTCTAGAGCCATGCGCGGGAACTATANATCATCCTCATACTTCATTCTATCAATGGATTAATTTTTTCCATCATCATAAGAGCAAAAAGAGAGATATATTATCAATACACCTATAGTGCTTCAATTTGTATTATCCACTATTTGAGAGAGTTTCTTTTTCTACTCAAATTTTCATACACTTGTAAAGAGGGTGAGGTATCCCTCTAGTTGCTTAGGGTGTGGTATCCCTAAGGTTTGGTTCTTGAGGCTTCTACACAAAGGTGGGGGATCCTAAGTGTGAGGAGTGCTCTTGGATGTAAAGGTTTGTCAAGCACCTAAGTTAGAAGCTTGATGATAGTGGAGAAATCTTGAGCAAGACGCTTGGGGGCTGGACGTAGATCACAAGGGTGGTCGAACCAGGATAAATCACTGTTTGAAATCTCTCTAACTCTATCTCTTTATTTATTGCAAAGTTATATTATTGGCTTGTATATTTGAGAATTGCATATGTTGATAATTGTTTATAAGTTGCTCTGTTGATCTTATTGTTTTATTACAAACATAATTGAGCATGCTTATATTACATCTTTAATTATTATATTCCATTGCGTAGTAACGTTAATTGCATGAAAACGAAATATTTGTTGAAGTTGGAATAATTTCTAAAATACTCAATTCACCCCCTCTTGGGTATTGGTTATCAAGACCAACATTGACAAGGGTAACAAGGAGGACACTGCCTTTGATGATGCCTCCGACGATGATCCAGTAAACTTAAGGAATTAGAATTTTTTATTTTTTTTTAATATTTTCTATAATTGTTAAGTATATTTTGATTTTTAACTTGTCTAGTTTTTTTTCTTAAATATATTACGAATTTATGAACACATTAATTCCTAAACAAATGAGTACAAATATTATTATCTCCACATTTTCCATACTAGTTGCAACTACATTGGTACTTGAAGATTTAGCAAGAATCAGAAGAACGATCAAAGAAATAATGCCTAGTCCACTGGAGCACTCTACAGACTGACATAACATAAGCTATCATAATAACTGAAATAGATTGAAGAAAATACTCCACGACAACATGAAGCTCACTAAGAGTCCAAACTGTTGAGATCTTGTAACGACCCGTGATAAAGAGCCCGTCGCAAGGGCTTAAGACGTTCTCAGAGATGCGTTGTAACATGTCAGCAACAGCGAGGCGCTGTAGCACCCCTGGCTCGCTCCAATGCGCTCCGTGCCCCCTGGGCTAAAAGATGGCCCGACCTGCCCTTTTAACCACCTCTCCATCTATATATAGAGCTCTTCTCTTCCCCTTTCAACTCGCTCAGAGCTTTAGACTCCTCTCCTCTTTAGAATGGAGTTCCTGCTCATATTTTTTTTCTCTCTTGTGAAGACGCAACGTCTTCACCTAGGATAGGTAGTCATTCTTTTTTAGGATGGTCTAGGGTAGTAAGCCCCAGGGCCACTACTTTGGTAGTGGTGACCCTATGGTGGTCCATGGCCGCTGTGGCAATGCCAGATTGCTACAACAGAGCCTATAGTTTTGTTCTCCTTATGGGTAGGTTTCTGATGGCGTGGTCTATGTTAGCGTTTGCAGGAGCCAACACTACGCTACTTGGAGCTTCCAGTGCTAGTTCTCCTCAGTTCCACGACATTCCAGGTGCAACTAAGTAGACCAAATTCACGGGTCATCATGATGCGCTGCTCAAATGCTTAGAAAGGAAGACAAATGCGAAATCCTGTGAAGAAAACCTCATACATCTACAAAAAATGAGGAGTATCACGGTGATGGAGCATACAAACACACACTCATCTACGGAAGCAACCTCTAGCCTATACTCATCGTCATCGATTCCCCTTTCTGTCAATTTCACCATATTTTGCAGATACCCTATGTACTTGGGTTTAATAATTGAAGGAATGGAAAACACTTCTGGATCTATCCACCAATATGCAACGTTTTGATGGGATTCGATCAAGGGCCGTAGAACTTTTAGTTCCTAGAAGGATTTCTTGTACCTCTCCATAGCCAAAGTTCGAGATTAAGTTGAAAGAAAAAAAACCTAGAAAAAAGAAAACAACAAAAACAAAATTAACTATCAGAAGAACAACCCATCAGACACAAAAACCCTTTCCCACTCACAAGAGAATCCCCATATTGTCGAGGGAGACAAAAAACATCCTTTCCCTCTCCCTCAAAAAAACTCCCTCATGAAAACTCAACAGAAGAAGAATGAAGACAAACATAAGAAGAAGGAACGGAGAGAAGCATACATGTCGAAGAGGGAAGAAGTGTCCCTAAAATTGAAATGTAGCAAGAAGTAGAAGAGGATAAGGCAAATGAGAGAAGACAAAGCAATGTGTCTCTGAAAATAAACCCAAAGTAATGGAACTCAAACATTCCAAAACGAGGCTATTTATAAGAAGTACATTTTCGCTCCAAAGAGGAAATTTTGAGAACTTGCCACAATCATGGTGCTTCGGGAAAAACGGGCCATGGGGGAACAAAACGGCGACTGGTGGGACACGTGGCACCTAACGAGAAGATCAATTTTCCCTTTCCACTATTGAAGAGTTGGGAGACGCGATAGGAACATAATGGGACGTGACCCCTCAGATCCTCATGAAAATGTGAGATCTGTGGATAATGGGTCCACAAAACCAATGTTACACAATGACAGGAAACACATTGTGGAAAAAACTGCCGCATGAACTTGCATCGCATGCTCCTAAGCACCCGACCCATTGGGGGCCCTATTAAGGACTAGCTCTACAAAGACCCAAAAATGGCATTAGAGGAATCCACAGACTATGGGCCCTGTGATCCATCCATGCTCCAACCGGCCCACGATCACCAAGAGGTTGGGTTCAAGCAAAGTCCACCTGGAGCCGTCAGCTTGACCTAATAGGCGAAAAGCACTCCACGAATATAAATAGGGCTCGTCTACTAGGTGTGAAATTAGAAACCTTTTAGATAACCTAATACCTATTTTGCATAATTTCTGAATTGGGAGTTGGAGTGCTTGCAGGTACTAGCGTTGTTGCCTTCACCATCCGACTAGGGAAATCTGAAGTCCACCCCTTATTAGAGGAGAGCCCTTTGATACAGAATGTATATTACCACAATTATATAAATTATTATCATCTTATTTTATTTACATTTAACAAAAAATCTAACTGTTCTAATAGTGTGATTTTGTTTAAAAAGGTTATTGAAACTAGACAATCAAGTTTAAATTGTTGAGTGATTTACCCTTCAATTGATTAGATTACATCATACAAAAGTAAAAGTAACAATTTGATATCGCACATATCCAACAACCAAAGTTAAAAAGGCACAAAGTTTAATTTATTTATGAGATATCTGTCAAGGGAGGTCCACACTTGCAAGAGGAATACTTACAAGCCAATAAAAGTGTTTCACAAAACAGATTTGTAGCTAGTATTCTGTTTTGTGACAAATCTTTTTATATGTCATTACTCTGTTTATATGTGTTCTCTCTCGAATATCTCTCTAAAGGCTAGGAGATGTCTTAAATTGAAAAATAATAGACACAGAAAATAAGAAAAAAAGATCAAGCAAATATTAGTAAATTATTTGCTAATGCTATGTTGTTTTTGAATACAAATGAGTTAACGTTTATTTATAGATTAAGTATAGAATTAGGATAATAATGACAAAATAAATCTAATAATAATTTGAATTAATCTAAGTCAATCTAAAATGTAATTTACCATATGTTAAAATATTATAATACCTCAATAAATTTTAAGCGGACCCTCTTTATTTGAGGTTCATTTTCAACGCAGCTCAAAAAACGTAAACAATTATATGAGGTGCAAGTGGTCGTGCCTACCCAAAAGTGTCATCATGAAAAAATTCATAGAAAGAATGGGGATGCAAATACACACACATTCCCTATAAATCTTTTAACGTAAGAAGGGAGACAAAGCAAAAGGGGATTCGATAAAGGGAAGACCATATGTGACAGAAGAAATAAGAAAGAGTCCAATAGAATAGAACATAGAAGCAAAAACATAGGTAGTGAGAGGCGCAAGAGCTGCTCGTACACGCAAAAGAAAAAAAAGAAAAAGAAAAAAAAAAAGAGAGGGTTTCCCCATGTTTGTAAAGTTCACATACATGTCACGTTCATGATTCATGCGTACATATAGACAACTAAGATCTGGTCTAGCAATAAAGGGTTAACCCACCATAACGTAGTGAACCACAATTAGAATCTCAGTGGGGAGAGTTGTCCATATTTATGTGCCCGCAATACTTGAACAAGATGGTTGCTAATGGAGGAGATATTTGGAAAACCAAAAAAAAAAAAATATACTAGTTCTATAAATAATTACATAGGACATTAAGTTAAATAGTAATTAACAAAAATTACTCTTGAGAGATTTCCTCAAAGTGAACTTTGGTTTAAAGTATGTACAAAATTATAGGTTGTCCCATATTTTATTGTTATTGATAATCAATTGTCTATTAGGTTTCTCGTTCATTTTGATGGTTTTATGTGGCTTAGATAAGGAGATTGAATCTAAACAAATACTTTTTCGAAAATCAAACTTCCTTTTGAGCTAAAAAGTTATCTCCTAAAAACTTAAGAGATATCTCCTTGTGTTCAATGAGTCAAGTTTTTTGAAAAAGTACATCTTTTTCAAAAACGAAAACAGAATTTCTTTTAAAAGAAAGGAAACGTAAATAGTAAAGGGAATAAAGAAGAACACACAAGCTTTCTCAAGAAGAACCTCACAAAACAAACTTTCAAATACAAAGAAACTTGAAATAAAATCCCTCTCAACATGGATAGGATGGATAGGATGGTGGACGAGTTCCTGTAGCTAAAACTCACCCCCAACATGACAATGATAGAATATGATGAATGTTTTTTTTTTTTTCTATCTAAGCTATATTGCTGATTAACTATTGAGAGAAGGTACAATTGTTCATAAGCGACTTTCCTCTTCAGCACCAGTTAGGCTTGTCTGGACAGGTGGACAAGGCAACCTACTCAGAGATAATGAACGTCACTATTCGCATAGAAATCAAGTTGGATGCGCAGAGGGCGTCCAATGAAGCAAAGAGGGTCAGGAAGTAGGGTTCATTTTTAGGCAGCTTCAGCACGAGCAAGGGTCTGAACTAGCATGGTTAGCAACGAGTAGCTTTGGGACAGGCCACCTTCTCAAACTCCACTCTAATGCAACCCTATAACACCCAGACACTAAGCAAGAGTAATCATCAATCAAGTGCATAATCCGCAAGGTGCACATTTTTCCTACATTTTTAGTCCCTGTAAAATTTCAAAGTTTGTTTTTAGTCTCTGTATAAAATTTTTAGTCCCTGTAAAATTTCAAAGTTTATTTTTAGTCTCTCTGTCTGGTTGGGGTTAACGGCACTGACGTGACCGTGCCACATGACATGCCACGTGGCATAATTATACCACGTGGCATAATTATACCACGTGGCACGCCACGTCAGCGCCATTAACCCCAGCCAAACAAAGGGACTAAAAACAAACTTTGAAGTTTTACATGGGCTAAAAGCTCAATTTTATTTAAATAAATTTTTTTGTGCCTATGAAAAGGTAAAACCAACATCATACAATTTTTTTTATTTTATATTTATTTTAAATAATTTTAACTAAAATTATTTAAATAATTTTTATCACATATTGAATAATTTAAATAATTTAAAATAATTTTGACATTTTTTTATTAATATGAACATGATTCAGTAGTTTAAATTATTTAAAGTTTGTTAAAATAAAAATAGTTATTTTTTTATTTGATATTAGTTAGTATAAATATTAAATAGATATTTGGAACATGGTGGCAATATACAAAGAAGATTACATAAGTATTGAGGAGGAGTATGTTAATTTATTAGGATATATATTAGAATAATTTATGATATGTCAGTGCTCAAGTGGACTACAAGTAAAGTGTAATGTGGCATATCTTAAATTATCCTAATATATATCCTAATAAATTAATATACTCCTATTCAATACTTATGTAATCTTCTTTGTATATTGTCACCATGTTTCAAATATATATTTAATATTTATAATTACTAATATCAAGTAAAAAAAAGTATATATAATTATTTTAACAAACTTTATATAGTTTAAATTACTAAATCATGTTCATATTAATAAAAAAATGTCAAAATTATTTAAAATTATTAAATAAGTGATTAAAATTATTTAAATAATTTTAGTTAAAATTATTTAAAATAAATATAAAACAAAAAAATTGTTTGATGTTGGTTTTACCCTTTCATAGGCAAAAAAATTATTTAAATAAAATTTATTTTTAGCCCCTGTAAAATTTCAAAGTTTGTTTTTAGTTCCTGTAAAATTTTAAAATTTGTTTTTAGTCCCTCTGTCTGACTGGGGTTAATGGAGCTGACGTGGTGTGCCACGTGACGTGCCACATGGCACGATCACATTAACGCTGTTAACGGTCACTTCAGCACCATTAACCCCAGTCAGACAGATGACTAGAAACAAACTTTGAAATTTTGCAAGGATTAAAAATTTTACACATGGACTAAAAATAAATTTTGAAATTTTATAGGGGTTAAAAATTAACTTAATTAATCCAAAAAAAAGAGACATACAATTATGGTGGTTATAATTTTCATTTCTATCTATCATCAACATTTTATTTTTGCTGTAACTAGAGGGGAGCATTTTGGGGCCGACATTCCCAACTACGTAATCTTGTGTCTATCTACACACTTCGAACTCCACAATATATCTTCTTCTCTGACCCCGCACCCAGCACGATGTTGGGGAAAACCTTAGCTCCCTCTTTGTTTCTCGTGAGAAAAAAAGAGTTCAGAGAGTGAAAAACTGAGATTGAGAGGATATAGTGAGGAACTGAATTTTGTGCGTAAGACTTTGAAATCAACTAAAGAAAAGAAAAGAACAGAAGAGAAGGAGAAGTGATCACACTTGTTGCCACATAGTGGGTAAGCTCCATGATCTATTTACTAATTCTCTGTATTAATTTGCAATTTGTGGTTTGTTTCTGTCTGCTAGTTAACGTTACTGCCCAATTGTTGGCAACGTTGATATACCGGTTATGCAAGGTAAAGTGGATGTTGACTTGACATGTTAATATGTTTGGGTATTATCATTGATTGTTTAGCGATTTTGTTGCTCGGGAATACTAGATTAATTTTCTTGTCATACATGATTTAAACGTGATTATTTAAAAAGTTTTATGTTAGTTAGTAATAGACTAAGTGAATGGTATATAAATGAGAAGATTTATAAACTCACTACCTTAAACTTTTGAGTTAAAATATGTTATCTAATTTGTTTGTGTGGTTTCTTACTTAGCTCATCTGTTAGTTGAATACTCATATAAACTTCCATTAAAAGAGATAATATGTAATGTTCGGTCTGCTTGTGTGGTTTCTCACTTAATCCAACGTATCAACCAATTAAACCACACGTCTCCTTAATTACATAGACTCCCCTACTCCAGCTGCCAGCTGCCAGCTACAAAGTAACAAATTCCAGCAACAACAACACACAGACAGCAAAATCCATTGAACATAGTTGTGAAATAACAACCGCACCCTAAATCATCCACAAGCCATTGTCTTCGGTCACACAAGCCTCCATAGCACAACCCCTGCCTTTTTTCCATCCATTCCTGTGTGTTGTTCGGTTTTCTCCCCTAGTCTTGCGTTTTTTTTTTTTTAAGTTTTCTAATTAATTTTCATACAAGAGAATTTTATATTATCATCTAATGATATGTCATTATAAATTATAAAAATTTTAAAATAATAAATGTGAAAATTAAATATTTGGACTAATGTGTTAATATAATAATAAATGTTTATGTAAAATATTTTTACAATAATTACATTAAAATAAAGTTTATTTGGCTCAATAGCTTCCTTTTACCCCTTTTGACCATTTTTATTTTCACTTTAGTAAGATATGTGAGCATTAAAAAATTGATTTATGAATTTTTTTTGTCAAAATACCTTTACCTAATTTTTAACATATAATAATTATATTTATTTATTGATATTGCATTACCTTTTTTATTAATCATAAATTATAAAGAATAAAGTTAAAACATTAATCATTGTAAATATGTAAAAATGACAATTATTACACCTAAACTAACAATTTTTTTTTTCAAATTGAGAAATAAAATGTGGGGTAGTATTTAATAAAAAACCTATGCTAATTTGAGATTGAAAAATGTTATTTATAGGTTCAAATTGAGAAATAAAGTGTTTTTTAAAATAAGTTTAATTTATTAATTTTTTACTAATATTCAGAATAATCAGGTTAATGTTTAAAAAAATATTAACAATGGGTTTAATTTATTAATTTTTTATTAACAAAATAAAATTTTCATTAATGATATTTTATTAGAGTTATTTTAATCCTATTAAAATTTTTATTTGAGCCATTTTTTCATAAATGTTTGATTTTTTAACTCATCGGTGACACACTTTAGGTATAAAATATATATAATGGTTGCAACAAATAACAATAATATTGGTAGCTCAGTGGTAATGATTTTTGTTTATTTAGCTTGATGTAACAAGCGTAACTCTTGTAAATGACGAAAGTTAGGTTTTTTGAGTCATTAATTAGTACTACAATTAAAGTAAAAAATAAATATAATAGTTACAACTTTATATCTCAACAATACTAGTAACTTAGTGATAAAGTTGTTTGCTCCTTAATGAGATGCCCCGGGTTTCATTCTTATTTGTTGCAAAAGTTGAAATTTTTTGAACAACTGAGAACATCACCAAAACGACGTTGTTTTCATGTCATGGGCAAGGCACATGCATATTACGCCAACGTGTAGTGGGTGACATACAGATTCACTAACCAAAAATCTGTGTATAAGTTAATATTATCTTTCAAGAAAGATAATTCTCGAAAAAGAGAAAATAAGATGATTTGAGTATGCATTGCATTTATATTATGTTACATTTCTGGTATCTTTCTTTGTTTATACTCTGATAAATTACTATAATTGAAAACATAAATTTAATAGTCAAAGTAAAAGATGAACAATAATAACACTTTAGTCAAATCAAATTTTTCATTAGGAAAAAATTCCTTCCTAAATGAGCATTCATGTGAATATAGTCCACGTCATATCTCAAAGCATGATTTGTTCATATTGTTTTTGTTAGCACATTGCTTCACGAAAGACCTATAAATGATCCAGAGCTTTTCACATTTTTTTTCTCATCCAAATTTAGAGCTTATCATAAATGCAAAAGAAAACAATGGAGCTTCTGAGAGATGGCTGCAAAATGGTGTCCTCACTCTTTCCATTTCATAACATAAAATGCAGGGCAACACCATCCCTGCAAGAGAAACTTCTGGAGCAAGAAAGCCTTGTCAAAACGATGTCGGAGACACGCTCAAAGAAGCCTGGATGGAAGGCAATGCCTTATATTTTAGGTCTGTTTCTATACATTATACTTTGGAAAAATTCTAGTGCATAAAACGTTATATTGAATATGTTTTTGATCAAATACAAAATGACATTTAAGAGTTAGCGATGGATCTTCTGAATGCTTAAACCTAAAATGTTATGCGTGTGATCCGAGGCCTGTTTAGCGTAACACTTGAAGACTATGTAAGAATTGCTTTTATAGTTGTTACAATTTTAGGAGTTGGACTATTAATTAACATGATATATATAAAATGTGCAGGCAATGACACCGTTGAGAGGTTGGCAACGTTTGGAATGCAAGCAAACTTCACCGTGTATTTGATGAAAGTTTACCACATGGATCAAGTGTCTTCTGCAACCGTCTTGAACACTTGGAACGCTGTCTCCAATGTGGTACCACTCATTGGTGCATTTCTTGCTGATGCCTACTTGGGAAAATTCAGAACAATTGCCATTGGATCCTTCGCTAGTCTCATGGTACATCAATTCAATTTCATAGTGTGTTAAAAGTCTTAGAATCAATTATATGGCTTTAAAGGTAAAAGATTTTCACTTTTAAATTAATTCTAAACCATTCTCACTAATTTTCTAAACGAACATTCTATTTCATTTATGTATGATATTAATTTTAGCGTTGTCATTTTTAAAAAATAAAATTATAGTGTCATGTAAATATCAGAAAAAAATAATAATTGACTGATATATAACTCATGGTACACTGATTCAATATTACATAATTCAATTTCAAAATCACTGCTGAATATTTGATACTAATTAGGATTGTGACAATTGTTGACGAAAAAATTGATGATCTCAGGGCATGGTGATAGTAATGCTGACAACATGGGTCCCACACATTCATCCTAAGGCATGCAGCGCTGACCAGCAGCATGCCGGTGTGTGCAAGGGCCACACAGGATTGCAACTTGGCGTCTTGATTCTGGGCTTGTTCTGGCTATCCATAGGCACAGGGGGAATCAGGCCCTGCAGCATTCCCTTCGCCGTCGACCAATTCGACTTGACCGACGTCGAAGGGAGGCGGGGGATGACCAGATTCTTCAACGTGTACTACACCACACAGACAGCGATCATGCTGTTCAACCAGACTCTGCTGGTTTACATCATGGACTCTGTTAGCTGGACTCTCGGTTATGGTTTGCCGGTTCTGTTTATGTCCATTTCTATCGTGGTTTTCTTCGTCGGCGCCAGGGTTTATGCCAATGTTAAGCCTGAGGGGAGCATATTCTCTAGGATCGCTCAGGTACTGGCTGCGGCTATGCACAAGCGCCACCTTCATCTGCCTCCTGCTGAGAACTCACAACTTGCTTTTTATGATCCTCCACTTGACAATGATGATGAGCCAAAGCTGCCTCTTACAAATGAATTCAGGTAAAAGCAATATCTCTCTAAAGGAAAAAAAAAAAAGAAAAAGAAATTGGTTGATATTCAGATTCACCTGATTTTGATTTTTATTTTGGTAAATTCATTGGTGCCTTCATAGTACACTAAAAAATGTAATTTATTGTTGTATAATTTGTATTAACTTAAAAGTTGTCAAATAATCACAACAGTTTGAGTTGTAGAATCATCAAACATGAAGAAATATGAAGTGATTTGGTTTGGTTGGGTCATGATTTGGGGTTTGGGTTAGGTTAGGTGGCATATGAGTTAAGGTTAAGGAATGAGTTAAATGATACATAGCTCGCACCAGTTGTCATGTCTTTAAATTATCTATATATCTAGGAGTTGAAACATATTTAAAGCAACTTGAAAACACGAAACAAATCATATATGTTATGGATTGATTAATTTTGTCTCTTTTCATTAGGTGCTTAAACAAGGCTGCTCTTGAGGAAGAGAGTGATCATGAGTTGAACATGGACGAATCAAGCAGAGATCAACGGAGACTATGCAGCATCCAACAGGTGGAGGAGCTCAAATGCTTGATCAAGATCATGCCCATATGGGTATCCACCATCATAATCTTCCTCCCCCCTGTACAATCAAATGTGTTCCCAGTCTCACAAGCCATGAAGATGGACACCAACCTGGGACACAATTTTCACTTTCACCCTGGATCAGTCAGCGTGATAACAATGATCACAATAGGCGTGGTCCTCCCTCTCTACGACCAAGTCATCGCCCCAGCCATCGAGAAGATCACCAAACGAGAAGGCGGCCTCACGATCCTGCAGAGGATCTCCATCGGCCACGCCTTCGGGATCCTCTCGATGGTGGCTGCGGGGCTCGTCGAGGGCCGAAGGAGGCACCTGGCAGTCTCCCACGGCTCCCCCGACGGGGCGGCGCCAATGTCGGTGCTGTGGCTGGCCCCACAGCTCATGTGCATGGGGTTAATTCACGTGTTTGCTGACGTGGGACAAATAGCGTTTTTCAACGGAGAGTCCCCCAGCGGCATGAGAAGCATAGGGAACTCTCTGCTCAGCTTCAACAATTCGTTTACTAATACCCTCAGCAACCTTATAATACACATTGTGCACAATTTCACTGGGAAGCATGGTCGACCCGATTGGCTTCACAAAGACATCAACAAGGGAAGGTTGGATTACTTCTATTTCGTAATCGCAGGTTTGATGATGCTTAACATGTGCTATTTCGTCCTCTGTGCCCGCCGCTATACTTACAAGGTCACTGTCAAGGCAGCGTGAGTGAACCATCAGCAGCATGCACTAATGCTTTTTTTTATAGCTAAAACTACATTTATTACTGACGTGGTTTGTAATAATACTAGTGTTTCACCCCATGCCCTGCTCGGGCAATAGTTTCTAAAACTTATGTACTATATAATATATGAGAAATGTTAGGTGAATAATATTTTTAGATATCAATAAAAAGATAAAAAGTGATATGCGGTCCATTAATTTTTTTTTCTTGTAAAACACATTAATTTTATCTTGTTGTTGTTGTTCAAAAGTATTGTTCATCTAACATTTCTCATAATATATTACCAACAATGTAATTTGTTTAATTTATTCACTTTTATAAAATTAGTTATTAGTTATATCAATAAAAAAAAAACTACAAACGTAATGTTTAAATTTCTTTTAATTCTCGCTGTAACATCACATTTACATTTAATTTTTGCACAATGTCGCATCCTTTGCATTTTTGTGGAATGTTACGTTTGTTTCCAATTTTCATGCAATATCACATTTTCTTTCAATTCTAACATAACGCCAAGGTTCATTCATAGTCATGTACAATGTTATGTTTCATTTCAATTCCTATGCAATGCAACATTTCTTCAAGTTTTCATGCATGTTTCCTTCAAATTCTCGTGCAATACCACATTTCCTTGTTATTCGAATGCAATGTCACACTTCCTTCAAAATCTTGTGCAATACTACATTTTCTTGCAATTCTTGTGCAATTCTACATTTTCTTGTAATTATCGTACAATGCCACATTCTCTTTCAATTCGAGTGCAATGGCATGTTTCATTCAATTCAAGTGGAATAAAGTGTTTTATTTAAATTCTCGTGCCATTCTACATTTTCCTACAATGTTGGTGCAGTGTCACATTTCCTTCAAATTTTCATACAATGTTGCATTTCCTTGCCATTCGAATGTGTGGAACTAGGTTTCCCTAGTTGTTCTAATTATTTTATGTAATATGTTTTGATAATGACAAATACAATATGTTCTAATTGTATATACTTATTATCTATGCTTATGTTTGTGGAACTAGGTTTCTCTAGTTGTTCTGTTTAATACAATATATCTTGATAATGACAAATAGAACATAATAAACACATAATGACAATTAGAATGCAAAAGGATGTTAAATGCTAAATATATTACATTTGATCTTTTATGATTGCACTTGATGATATCATATAGCTTACACATCATACAATGATAAATAAGGAACATCCTTTTGAGAACATATCCAATAACTTTTTATGTGTCTTAATGGATTAACTATTGGATATATTTGTGTCTAAATGTATATATGCATGAATATCAAGTGCTATAGTGTTAGAATGCATGCATGTTGGGCAAAGAATATTATTCGATTAATATAATGATTTGATCCTTACCTAATTGTATATGCATGATGCATTGATTGATTTATAGATGTAGATTAAGATATTGGAACACATTGTTAACTATACTTTTAAGTGAATAATCTTATGTATAGGAAAGTCCATTGCATCAAGAACAAGATGGAAGAAGAAGGAACACATTCATATGATGCCCAAAGTCAAAAGGCGGGCATAAAATGTTTATCCTATGAAAAACATGGTAATGCCGAAGATAGGATTCATGAAGAATACCAAGTCCAAGCAAGTTATCAAAAGGATATATTTTGTTAGGAATTAAGGTATTTTTGTCAAAGAAAAATTTATATATATCCCTCTCTAAACTCTTGGAATAATGCTCTTAAATGATCTTTTAATTCTAGGAACTAAAAATGGTTAAGATTGACAATAAAAATCAAAAGAATGGGGAAAATGATGAATTTGGCACAAGCAAAATTGAGTCATTCGAATGACCAGGTTTTGTCATTCGAATGACCTAGTTAAAAAGCCATAATGGCTATATTTTCTTAAGTCATTCGAATGACTAGGATGTCATTCAAATGACCAAGTTCTAGAAGCTTAAAACGGCTAGTTTTCAACGGACAAAAATTGGAGAATTAATGGGTAACGGCTAGTCCACTTACAAACTCTATAAATACCCATTAAACTCACATTTTTAGCCAAGCTCTTTACTCTCATCATCCATATGCTTCATACTATCAATGGATTAATATTTTTCATCATCATAATAGCAAAAGAGAGATATTATCAATACTTCTAGTAGAGCTTCAAGTTGTATCATCTACTTTATAAGAGAGTTTTATTTGCAAAGCAAATATAATGCTTCAATTTGTATCATCTACTTTTTGAGAAAGTTTCTTTTTCTACACAAATTCATACACTATAAAGAGGGTGAGGTATCCCTCTAGTTGCTTAGGGTGTGATATCCCTAACGATTGTTTCATGAGGCTCAAACAAAAAGGTAAGGGATCCTAAGTGGGAGAAGTGATTTAATGTAAAGGTTTTTCAAGCACATAAGTTAGAAACTTGATGATAGTGGAAAAATCTTGAACAAACCTCTTGGGGACTGGACGTAGATCATAAGAGTGGTCGAAGCAGGATAAATCACTATTTGCAATCTCTCTAATTATATCTCTTTATTTATTGCAAACATTTATTATTGTCTTTCCTATTTGAGAATTGAAACCTTATACATCTATTGATAATTTTTTATAAGTTGCTCTATTGATTTTATTGTTCAATATATATAATTGAACAAGCTTATAATTTTATTTTTGATTGATAAATTCTGCTACATTATAACTCTGATTGCATGGAAATGCAATATTTGTCAAAATTGAAATAATTTCTTAAATACCCAATTTACTCCCCTTTTAGGTATTGGTTACCTAGGCTCACAATTGCTAACAGGTGGCATCCGAGCTTCATGCTTTGGTAAAAACTTAATGGATATAGAGGCAATGGATATTTATATGTGGAATATTGTGCTTGATGGATATACTCCCAAACACCTACATGAAATGAATGCCTATGATAAGAAATAATTTTCCTTAAACATTAATTAGAGCCATGCAAATATTGAGAAATAGCTTAAGTGAAAATATTTATGCTAAGATTAAAAATTGGTCTAGTGCCAAAAGTATTTGGGAAACTCTTAATGCTCTATTGTTATGATAATGTTTATTACAAATTTGAAATTAGAGAGCAAGAAGAGGAAGACCCAAAAAGACATACTCTTGAAGCCTTCTTGGATGAGCATGAAGATAAAGATGATTGTCAAGAGGAGTCAATTGAGAAAATTGTTGATTTAGTGGACTTTGAGGTAAATAATGCTAAGCTTGACCATCGTCCTTCCTATAACGATATTAAATATGAATATGATGATTTATTTGATGATTTGTTGCAATCTAGATATAAAAACTTGAATTGTTTAAAAAAATATTTTCTTTATTGAATTTCAAATTGAATCATTGAAAAGTAAATATTCTTTTTTTAATGAGGAAATAATCTTGAAATGTGAAACCTCAACTATGTTTGAAAATTGTATTGATCTTGGAAATCAAGTTGAGGAATTGTCTTTTAAAATTGAGAAACATGAAAAGGTTATATGTCTATTATCCATTGATAATGAAAAGAAGACAAATATTTCTAAACGTGAAAAATCAAGTATGCCTTGCAACAAATATGATTTAGAATGTCATAATAGTATCAAATCATTATCAAAATCAATTATTTGCAATTATTGTGAAAAACTAGGACATATTTCTAATTTGTGCTATTATAGAAGAAATTCTTGTATGAGAAATAATTTGGTATGGGTTCCTAAAGATTGTAAAAGTGCTTACACTAACCCAAAAGGACCCAAGTTGAAATGGGTACCAAAATGTCCTCCAAGTGTTTCAATAATGCAAAAAATTTCATAAATAAATGGACAAGTTGGTCAACAAAAGAAGGAGAATGCATCAAATAAAGTGCTTCCAAGGTATAGAAAAAATCTTATAAATCAAACAAGAATGAAGTACTCAAGAAAAGTTTCTCATGTGCATAAACTTCCAAAGTTCAAAATAACAAATGATCAGAAGAAATGGACAAAGAAAAATGTTTATTTATTTTCCAAGGTCAAGGTATCAAATAACTTTACCTCTTTTGTACAATCAATTAAAGAATAAACGAATTTGAGGTACATTCATTTTAGGCCTTAGGTAATTGATAGAATCATGTGCCTATGTTCTTTACATTTGAATAATTCACTAAGCACATGGTTATGCTCATTAGTGTTATATATGTCCATTATTGTTTTGTTGAATTGTATAAGATCATTATTGTATCATGTTTCATATTATCAATATCACTTGAAATTGATCATGCTAATTGAAATGTGAAAGATATAGGCTATTCAAGTTATTTTTCCAATTTATGACATTTATACTTGTGGGAAAATCCTTGAAGACTAATCTCAAAGGATCCAAGACTCTTGGATACCAAAGAAAATTTCTCTATTTTGTAGGTATTTCATCATATGAGAAATTACTATCTCCATACAATAATTGAAGACTCAAGAAGTCAATTGGTCAAGAAAAGGTGTTTGAAAGCAAAGAGGAAACCAAAATTGGGTCAGAATGTAGAGGCATTCGAATTACAATGGGATGTCATACGAATGAGTGAAGGAAATTTGGAAACAAAGAGCTCAAAATTTGAGTCATTCGAATGACCCAAAGAATTCATTCGGATGACAACTGACAATATGTCATTCGAATGACCAAGGCTATTCAATCGAATGACTAAGAATTTTTGCTCTCGAATTAGTGCACAAAGTAAGTCATTCGAATGACAAAGGTGAGTCATTCAAATGACCTGAAAATCATGCTCTCGGGTTAGTAAAATTAGAGGCTCATTCAAATGACCAAGTCTAGACATTTGAATGATCATGGGTCTAAACTATTAAAAGGAGATTAGGAGCTTAATGCCTTAAATCATCATACAGCTGCAAGAAGAATACTTTTGGTGATATCATTTCTAACCCTCTTATCCTTTAATACTACTTTGATTAATCGTTATCCCTTATATTCCTAAACATTGATTATTACTTGGACAATATGCTTAGAACTTGAATTTGAGTTATAATAATTTATGATGCATGTAATTCTCTTTGTCTGACGGCTTTTGAAAGTCTGAATATCTATGTTTGCATCATTTAATAATTCAAGTTATGCATATCTTCACCTCTTGATAAAAAATGGATATTTATCATGTTTTAATAAGGCCTAAAGGAAAAAAGGCAGAATGAAAAGGAATTCGTTAATGGAGTAATTGATATTTGTACAAAACTAAAAGCGACAATTACTAGAAAACAAATGGAGTAATTGATATTTTGTGTAGAGTTTAGAAGTGGATAATTATTAGTGAAAATAAAATAAAATTTTAAAAGAGAAAATTTACTCTCTCTATTTTTTATGTTTTAGGGTTTTGAAAGACCTGTTCATTTACAATATTTAAGTTTAATTATTTTTTTTTACTCCTATCTTTAGTTGTAGTTGAATATTTATTAATATAATAAATGTAAATAAAATACTAATTGTAATTTTATGAATTTATTAATATATTATTTTTTACCTTAACATGTGTGTTTAATTTTGAATCACGAAATATTTAAGAACAAATGGAATATCACGTGTGTTTAATGTATCATTTTTGAAATTAACGGACAAAAAATGTTAAAGTGGTAATTAATGCTTCCACCGTTTCAATTTAACTATTATATTTTTTTACAACTAGTAACACTAATTCCGGTTTTAAAAAAATATTTGCTCAATTCACATTTTAATGTATATTTTTGTTTTCAATCATGTTTATCTTTACATACTATCGTAACAAAGAGAATATTATAATATTAAATACATTAGTTGATAAAATCATGAATTATCACGTTAAAATCAAACATTCCAATTCAATCTATTAATTGGACAAATTTTTCATTGAAAAAAAAAAAGATCTTAATGTTAAAAAAAGGACAATCATAAAAAAAATAAAAAAAATGATAAAAGAAAAGAAAAAGACAATCATAAAAAAAATAAAAAAATGATAAAAGAAAAGAAAAAGAAAGGGATTTTTTTTAATTTCAGAACTTTTTTTTCAATGAAAAATTTGTCCAATTAATAGATTGAATTGGAATGTTTGATTTGTAAATCGTTGGATTTTTCTTATTCATTGTTGAATCTTTTTGGCTTTCACTCAATTTATTATTGTGTACAATAAAATAAGTGTCAACGTATAGTTAACGTAGTATTATACGTAAAAAATACTCATAATTAATGAGTAAGTGAGAAGCAATTATTTTATTAGTAGTGGGCTAATGCATTTAAAATAGTAATGAATGTACATTAGTACAATATTTAGTGTATATGTAACACTACTTATATTAAGAATATACGTTAAATGACAATGTAAAACTTTTTATATTCATATTATATTAAGATTAATATTTTTTTTGTTGGTATCAAAACTAATCTCTTTACTATATCCTTGATCCTTGTGAAAAACATTAAAAAAATAATTTTAATTATTATGCATGGGTACACTATGATCCAATTATGTCAATTATACTCTTCAAAAATACTTATAAGTGGGAAAAGAGAATAATTCTTATTTCTTATTACAATTTTGAATATGTATATTGCATTAATTATGCAGCTTTTATTATTTCTTTAAGTTTAAAAAATCATTATCATTAAAAATGTTAAATTGAATGGTCAAAGTAAAAAATGAATAAAAAACAGCTTCATATGACAAGGTTCATCTTCTTTCTTTGATATACAAATGGCAGGTATTTCATGGTATATATACCATATTAATTAATTGTGTAGCATAAACCAAAGCAATGTTTTCATTAGAAAATCTACCCTGAAAGAACATTCACGTGAAGTAGTTCAATGGATCCAGACCATCCCTATCCATACGACCGTTACCCATCACATACTTTTGCCCCACACACCCTTCAGAAAAGCAGGGTTGACGAGAAATTTTTGTTTGCACTATAAAAGATGCAGAGCTTTTCATGTTTTCTATCCAAGCCTATATCATAAACGAGAAAAACAATGGGGCTGCTTAGAGATGGTTGTAGTTGTATAAGGGTGTCCTCACTCTGTTCATTTTGTGACACAAAATGCAGCTCAAGTACTTCATCACTGCAAAGGGAATTGCTGGACCAAGAAAGCCAGGTTGTATCAATGTCGGAGGCAAACCCACGGAAGCCTGGATGGAAGGCAATGCCTTATATCTTAGGTAGCCATATTAACATTTACTCCTTCCATTTCATTTCAACAGTCGGTTTCTTTTTATTCTTTTAAGATTTTAAAATATCTATTTATATATAATATTTAATTATAATTATTTTTTATTAATTGTAATTATATTTTAATTAATATAGCGAAGATAAAGAGAATAATAATTATATTGAAGTTACAAATTTATTTTTTTATTTTTATGCATATATTAAGATGTTTAATTTATTTTTGGAGAAAATAATTGATTTCTAAAGTCGTGTTGTTGCGCGACAAATAGAAATAAATATATACTAAGGAGAGTTCTTCCCTGGTGCAAGTTGTGTTATGGACCAAAATGGTCCTTATAATTTTATAATAGAAATGAGCTACACAATTATCTTTTTGCCCTCAATTTTTTCTTTCTCTTATTCCTCCCTTCTCATCGCACTGTTCGCTGCCCATCTCGGCGCCACCGCCGCCACTGCCGACTATCGCCTGCATCTCTAGATCCATTTGAAGTTAACACCACCACCACTACCACTGCCCCTCTCCCTTTCTCACACACATTACCGGGGCCACCCACTCCCTCCTCTGTGTCACAGCCTCTGTCACGCTAGCAAGCCCACAACCACGCAAGAGAACGCGATTCACCGGAAAGGATACATACAGGCTGGCAAACTCAGAAATCACGAACCAGACGTAGATCTAAAACGAAACCCGATCTAACTAAGCGATCGATGGAATAAAGAAGAGAGATCATGCCGTCGGAAACCACCGACGAATCAGATCGGCCACTGGCGAGGCTATATCTGAAGCAAAACCGAAGATGTGAATCGCGTTGCAAAACCAAAAATGCAAATCACGTAAAATGTTATTAGATCTGACTTTTTTTGGCGATGGTTTTTTTTTTGTTTGCGGTGCTGGAGCTGTTTTTTCTTCTAGATCTCTTTTTTCAGTAATCGCCGGTACTTTTTTGGAGATTTGTTGTTGGTACTAGTCTTTTTAGATCAGTTGAGTTTTTTGGGGTTCTCCTATGTTCAGAGGGGGCGGTGGTACGACACTGGTGGTGGTGGTGGGGAAGCCGGCGGCAGTGTCGGGACGAGGGTTGGAAAAGGGGGTGGTGGGCAGGAGAAGAAAATTTAGAAAGGATAAGAGGATAAATTGGTAAATTAAGTATAAATAATATTAAAATATAATATAAATTATTATATAATTAATTTTTTAAATGTGATCTCAACCCTTCGTTTTTTTATGGCTGAAATTTAAGAACCTTTACTTAACCCTCTTTGTAGAAGTCTCCTCCTATATACTAAATGTTTATCGCGTGCTATGTACGAACACAAATAAGTTGTCATCCCAAGTATTCAGAGCTTACTCGTTTGCTGATGAGTTGGGGAGCTAGTTTCTGTTCTTTTTTTTTTGTTCGTTTTTCTGATGTATTACAAAAAAAATATTAATTAATTCAATTTTATTGTTTGTACACTATAAAAATAGTTATTAACTATCACTAAAATAGGTAAATAAATATTATAAAATAAATAAATAAATAATCAGTACACAACAATGACACATAGTCTCACAACATTTCTATATGTTCACGTATGCGTATGTTTAATATTGTTTATTTATTTGTTTAATAATTTTTTTCTCTATTTTGTAAAAGTAATACTTGGGAGAGTTAATTCATTAACCTACTTATCAACTTACTCACTTTTATAAATGACATCGGGTAGTTTTAGGGACAAAATAAAAAGAAAAATTATCATAAAAATGAGTAAGTTGATGAATTAGGTTTTTAAAATATTTTTCATTTTATAATGCTTGTTTCTTTATTATAATGACAGTTAATAGTTTATTTTTGTGATGTATAAGTAACATTTTTTTTTTAAGTTATTGGTATTGAATTAACATACAATGTGCAGGGAATGACACTGTTGAGAGGTTGGCAACATTTGGAATGCAGGCAAACCTGGTGATGTATTTGATGAAAGTTTATAACATGGATCAGGTGTCTTCTGCGAACATCATTAGCACTTGGTACGCTGTCTCCAATTTTGTGCCACTCGTTGGTGCCTTTCTTGCTGATGCCTACTTGGGAAAATTCAGAACAATTGCCATTGGATCCTTCGCTAGTCTTATAGTAAGTTATATTTTTATTTTGGTTAAATCAAAACTAACGCTACATAGTCAGAATTATTTGTTAACGTTTTTGAAAAAGATTGTTGCGGGTTCTAAGAGCATGTTATTACTCTTGCTCTAATTTATTGGTTGCTCGCTATATTAGCCTTTATTTGCTCAACAACCAAAATTCTGTGACCCTTATCTATTATTTAAGGAGTAATGTTAGGTGTAAAACTTAAATGCTGTCAACTCATAGTTTACACAGTAGTATTGACTATACAAACTTATATATATATATATATATATATATATATATATATAAATTTTTTTAAATATGAAATCAAATCAAATTGGATCTGCGAAAAATAATTGTTACTCTTTCTCCATCTCCTCACTCACATATTAAGCATATAGATTTACTTTTTTACCATGCACAAACATTTTAAACATATGCACAAACTTTTGAACTAACGTATAAGAAACTTTTCAATAACTAAAAACAAAAAAATATGACAGAAACATAAGCCAAAACGAAGACGAAGAAGAAATTTTTGTGTTCACATGCACAAATTTTTAAATAAGAATGCATGAATTTTATACACATGCACAAATTTTTTACCAACCACATGCACAAACTTTTCAATAAACATGCACAAACTTTTTTACACACATGTACAAACATTTGAAAAACCAAAAATCACAAATATGATATAAAAATGAAAACTCTTGGATTCATAAAGAATAAAATAGAAAAAAAAATGACGGGGGATTGGGAATGAGAGAAAAAATGAAGAATAATAAAAAAAGGAGAGAGAATAAAAGCATATTAGGAAGAGTGATTGTATTACCGTTAACAAATTTAATGTTGTACATAAAATATTTCTCCTTCCGTAACACCACAAAATTGAAGTGACGAGCAATCAATATATTAGAGCAAGAGTAATGACTTACTTTAGACTAAAAAAAACGTTCTCAAATTATTGGCAAAATCGGCTAAGGGAGTTTTTACATATATATGGTCACAATACATTTGTATTCCCATAATATGGTCCATTCAAAAAAATTACGAATGTATGGGTTTCTTGTCTGAAATCGCCACTCCCTATGGCGATTTCAGACATTTGATTTTTTTTTTTTAAAGTCTGAAATCGCCACAGGAGGTGGCGATTTCAGAGTCTGAAATCGCCACCCCCTATGGCAATTTCAGACTTAAAAAAAAATAAAAATTCAAAAAGTCTGAAATCGTCATAGGGGGTAGCGATTTCAGACTTTTTGAATTTTTATTTTTTTTATTTTCGAATTTTCTGAAATCGCCACTGGGTTTCTGAAATCACCACTCCCTGTGGCGATTTCAGAAATTTGTCCCATATTTTCGTAATTTTTCATTCCAACCCATATTTTGGGAAATTTTCCCTACCAAAACCACATAAATGTTAAAACCCCGATACAATGCGGACAGTTGATAGGTTAAATGAGTTAAGATGAAAAGAAATTCTTATATGTTTTCGGAGTAGGAGAATTTCCTTACTAATTCATTGGGAGGTTCTCTTGCTTTGATCTATTTAGAGTTTGACACATGAGTAAATATGAATAATTATTGTCTCTTAAATTATAATCTGTCTTGTTATTTGTACATTTTAAAAACAGTCACCCAACAAAGAAATAAATATTACAAAATAGAAAAACAAACATTATACACCAGAGAAACAAACATTGTCACCAAACATTTTTGCGTGTCTGTGCATACATGAGTTTAGTATTACTATAAAACAAGAAACAAATATTGTCACCAAACATTTCTACATGTTCATGCACACATGTGTTTAATATTACTTATTTTGCATGTTTGATAATGTTTATTTTTGTGTTTTGTAATATTTATTTATCTATTTTAATAATTGTTAGGTGACTATTTTTGAAATGTATAAATAACATTTTTAAATTATTAATACTTATTAATATGTTAAACAAATGAATGAATTAGAGGAATAAATTTCTACCGGCTGAAAGAGCAACTAGGAATTTCTCTAAGATCACTCACTTGTCTATTCAAAGGTGAGAAACACTTGTATATCTTGTGTTCAACATGTACTATACAGTAAAGTGATCGCAGAAGACTTGATAATTAGGATTCGTTGATCATCAGGGTATGGTGATAGTAATGCTAACAACGTGGGTCCCACACATTCATCCCACAGCATGCTCCCTCCATCAGCAGCAGATTGGCGTGTGCAAGGGACACACAAATCTCCAACTGGCAGTCTTACTCATAGGCCTGTTCTGGCTATCCATAGGCACGGGAGGAATCAGGCCCTGCAGCATTCCATTCGCCGTCGACCAATTCGATCAAACCACCACCGAAGGAAGGTGCGGGACCACCAGATTCTTCAACGTGTACTACACCACGCAGACGCTGATCTTGCTGATCAACCAGACTCTGCTGGTTTACATCATGGACTCTGTTAGCTGGACACTCGGCTATGGTTTTCCTGTTGTGTTCATGTCTATTTCTATTGTCTTTTTCTTTGCTGGTACCAGAGTTTATGCTTATGTTAAGCCTGAGGGAAGCATATTCTCTAAGATGGCTCACGTGGTGGCTGCGGCTATGCTCAAGCGCCACCTTCACCTGCCCCCTTCTGAGGATGGACAAGTTGCTTTTTATTATGATCCTCCGCTAGAGAATGATGGGGAACTGAAGATGCCTCTTACAAATGACTTCAGGTAAAAACAATAGCTTCTTTCTTTTCTTTTTGATGAGTTCTTGATGTATTTTTGTCTTATTGTACAAAAGGTTTAAAATTAAAACTCTAAATTATTGTGTCATACGTTTCCCAAAAACTCCCTTTCTTTTTGTGTTTGTGTGTTTATTCATTTTATGATTTTAATAAGAAAAGAATCATGTTATACATGATAGGGTGATTTGTCTTGAAAAATGTGTTGTATACAATTGCCACACATGTAACAAATTTTAAGTGACTAAACATAAATCATGGATGGATAAAAAATATGAAGTATTCATTCACATTTTTTCATTTCTGACTAGTTTTTCAATATTTCTTAGATATTTTATTAGAAATTAATTTTGTTTTGTATTTTTTTTTTCTTCCTAAAGCAAGTAGGAGTTGTTTATGACAAGAGTACTTCTAAACAAGTAATTTTGAGTTCCAGGGGGGTTACATTTAGTCATGTAATTTTGTTTCCTTAGGTGCTTAAACAAGGCAGCTCTTAAGGCAGAGAATGAATTGAACATGGATGAATCAAGCATAGATCCATGGAGACTATGTAGCATCCAGCAGGTAGAAGAGCTCAAATGCTTGCTCAAGGTCATGCCCATATGGGTATCCACCATCATAATCTTCCTCCCGGTTGTGCAACAATCAGTGTTCTCAGTATCACAAGCCATCAAAATGGACAGGCATCTCACACACAACTTCGAGATTCACCCTGCCTCAATATCAGTGATAACACTACTGACAATTGGCGTATTCCTCCCAATCTACGACCAAGTCCTCGCGCCGTCGCTAGAGAAGATCACCAAGCAAGAAGGCGGCCTCACGGTCCTCCAGAGGATCTCCATCGGACACTGCGCTGGCATCCTGTCGATGGTGGCCGCAGGAATAATCGAGCGCATGAGGAGGCGCTCGGCGATCTCCCGCGGCTCCACTGACGGGGTGGCGCCCATGTCGGTGTTGTGGCTTGCGCCGCAATCCATGTCAATTGCATTCATTCACGTGTTTGCTGACGTGGGACAAACGGCGTTTTTCAACGGGGAGTCCCCCGATGGCATGAGGAGCATAGGGAATTCTCTGCTTTGCCTCAACGTTTCGTTTGCTAGTAACCTCAGCAACCTTATCATAAACGTTGTGCATAATTTTACTGGGAAGGATGGTAGACCCGATTGGCTTCACAGTGATATCAACAAGGGAAGGTTGGATTACTTCTATTTCATCATTGCAGGGTTCATGACGTTGAATTTGATCTATTTCGTTTTCTGTGCTCGCCGCTATTCTTACAAGGCCAGTGTGAAAGGATGAAAACGACTGAGTATCTAACCTATGCAGTTATGTTTTCATCATGGTACTTAGTTATTAGCATGGATTCACATTGAGAAACTTTGTTTAAGGGGATGTTCTGTTTTCTGACACACACACACACACACACACACACACACACACACACACACACACACACACACATATGGGGTCATATTTTATGAAATAAAACTTAGTCTATAGCAAGTATAGAAATTTTTTAAAAAAATTGTTACCTATATATATTCAGTTTGAATAGCCTACTTGCTGGTAAGCCTAGCTTAGCTATTTAACTAATTCGGTTAGTAGTTAGAAGTTAGTTAGAGATGTAGTTAGTTAACTCTTTCTAATGTGTAGCTCATGCGCTTAGTTTAGCTAGTAGTATGTAAGTCTAAATGTATCATGTAAGTAGCTAGATTCATTCTATCTCAATCTCAACATAGATGAAATTCAACACCTCTCCAATCTCTCTGATCTTTCTTCATTTTCTCTGCAATTCACCCTTTTCCTTTTTGTCACAATTCTTCTTCTCCGCTACCACTTCCATAGAATTAACATGGTATCAGAGCTCTTCGCACAAAGAGCTCTATTGCGCACTTGCTCTTCATCATATTTTCCACTTCAGAGGTGCTTACTATTGGTGCAAATCTCATTTTGCGATCACCAACGTTGGTACTGGTTGAGCATTTGTTTGAAGTTCCTTGGTGTTTGAAGATCGTCAATCTTCATTTCGATTTGATCATCATTCTCATTTCTCAGCATTGCCTGAGAATTGTTTTGGTTAGTCTTTGATTCCAATTCTTGAATCTAAAATTATGTCACATTCTTTAGATTCTTTCACATGTGAATCAAGATTCTTCCGATCAAATCCCCATGGTTTCTCCACTACCTCCATTGGTGAATCTTGCACAAGGATGTCACCAAGGACATGGAATGCATCAAGTTTATAACTCAATGACAGATGTTCCTATTTCCTGCATCCAAGAGAAAGCCCTGGAGCAGTTTTGGTTTCTACTCAATTGACTGCACAGAACTATCATACTTGGGCAAGAGCCATGACTATGGCGCTAATATCCAAGAACAAGTTGCAATTTGTTGATGGAAGTCTTCCCAAGCCTTCTGCAAATGATCACAATTACTTTTCCTGGGATCGATGCAACAATTTTGTGGTGTCTTGGCTCAATCACTCACTTGATCCAGAAATAAGTGTGGTTTGGATTGATTTAGCAGCTGATCTCTGGTCCGATCTCAAGCAGAGGTATTATCAAGGAGATGTGTTATGAGTAGCAGATCTTCAAGAGGAGTTATTTGCACTACGGCAAGGTGATATGACTATTACTTCTTAATTTACAAAATTCAAGTCTATTTGGGGAAAAACTAGAAAATTTCAAGCCCATTTCTAGATGTATTTGTGGTATGAACTGCATTTGTGGCATAGAAGTCATCAGGAATTATAAAAGGCATGATCATGTGGTTAGGTTCCCAAGAGGACTAAATGAGCAATATTCTAGTGTGAGATCCCAAATCATGTTGATGAGATATATTGATACATGCACAAGTGGGGCAAAAAATAAAAAATAAATTGTACATTACATCAATATAGGACAAGATGGAAATTTCAACATGCTAGGAATTGACATTATCTTATGTAGGCCACGCTATGAATTTCAACATGGTCCACGCACCGTTCCGATCGGCCCCCATTTAGTCCCAATCTTTTTGCTCCTTTCTCTTGGGTTTGTCTCTCCGCTCTAAAGCTTTGAGACGTTGATCTTGTTGGTTGATGAGGTCTCGGAGTCCGAGGATAACCTCGTGGGGGTCTATGTCATTTACGGAATCTAGAACAACCACCCGAGATGGGATGTGTCAACCATTAGGTTCCTGACAATCTACTTCATTTTTCCCTGTTATGAACATAGGTAGTTCATCTCGGGGATCAAGTTCATGGTGCTGCGAGTTCTCAACTCCTTATTGAGGTATCCCTTGTCGGCCTAGGGGAGGAGTGGCTTCCATCAAAGCACCTGTACAAGGGGTAATCTGACACTTATGAGATAGTATCACGTTTCTCACAGACGGAGCCAATGTTCGTGGAGTAATTCATATAGGGAACAAAGTTACCTAAACACGAGTAGAGGGTGAGGTAGAAGACTTGATAGAAGCTTCAATGCTTGGACAGAAGCTCCAAGCAGGTTCCTCGCCTATAGAGAGTGCGACAGCAGGGTGTACTTGCAAAGGCACTCTGAAGCTCAAGTAAACACAAGTATTAGGTGAATTCTCTAGAAATGAAATGAGTGATACCTAGTAACCTGAGATCATGTGCTTTTATAGATAAACTAGGATGTTTAGATAAGATAGAGCAAGGGAAATTTGCATAACGACTTCCCTGACTTATCTTTCCCCACTTATATAGGAGTTGGTTGCGGATTGGGGGAGGAGAAGTCGTTGCTTCTTCTTTTAACTTTGCTAGGCCGAACCGGACTCGGAATCTTGGGCTTACGACCTTCTCCTCCTCTGGGTGTCGTGAAGCTCTCTCTCTTTGGGCTGGTGCGAGCGTGTGAAAAGAGCTTCCCCTACTCCTCAGTGAGTTGATGCCTCTATGAGTCCTTTAGGCAATGTGAGCTTCTCCCTCTCCTTAGAGGGTATGCACCCTTTAAGGAATGTGAACTTTTTTTCTTCCTTAGAGGGTTAGAGTTCTTTGAATCCCTAGTTTTTAGCCCGTAATGATCTCCTTAGAGAATTGACCCTTTTCTACCTACCTATTGAAAAATAAAATTAAACATGATTTAGATAAACAATCAATCAATTGAAATTAATTTATTTCTTTTTTTGTTAATTAATCAAAATTAAATGATTTTTTTAAAAAAAATGTTTCACAAAACTATCTTTATTTTGAAACTTATTATTTTTTTCAATCTTTATTGATAATAATTGTTTTTGTGTATTTTATTCATCTTTTTTACTTTGGCTAATATAATTTTTTATATTCACTATATATTATTCTAAATTGGAAATAACCAAAAAAAAAACTGTATCGATCCATTTTAATGATTATTTTAATGTTCAGTAAAATTTTGTAATGTCTATGATAATTATTATTCAAATTTAATTGTAATTGAGTATACCAATGTCATTTTCTTAAAATAAATTATGTTTATAACTATTTAATCATTTATAAAAAAATATAACTAAGATATAAAACAAATTCATATTTTATGAATTATGCTTTAAATCTATATATATATATATATATATATATTTATGTATTAATATGTATTCTTCAACTAAATTATCAATATTATTATTTTTTAATAATGTTACTTAAACTCTTATTTGTTGACATATATCCTATTATTAAGTTTTACATATTAGTCTGTTTTTTTTTTAATTTTAATGGAATCATCGATATTTATGGCTTATTTTCAATAGTCCAAATAATATGATCTAACTTGACTGAGGTCTCTGAACAACAAAAAAAAGTCTCACAAAAAATTATTTTTATTCATATGGTTCAATAATAATTTATCATTTTGTACTAAAACTATATTATGTAGTTTATCTAATAACTTAATCACATTAAAATTTATAACTTTTTTAATAAGTAAAATAATATTTTGACCCTGTGCATTGCACGGGCCTCAAAACACTAGTTAAATAAGTTTATTATTGATTTAAATTTAATGTAAAATAAATAAATAATATGCTTTTTGTAATACTACCATTATTCTTAAAAAAATGAAAAAGTTTATTTAAATATTAGCCAAAATTTAAGAACTATTATATTATATATGAAAATAATGAGAAGAAGAGTGGTAGAAAAGGAAGTTTGAGAGTGTTACTATTGATAATTTAAAGGTGTTTATTATTATTGTAAACTAATAATGAAATATACAAAATCACAACAAATCTTAAAGGAATGTTTAGGCAACTCCAAGAATTAGGTTAACTAGGTACTATTAAATCTAATTTTATAAAAATTGTGTTTAGTAAAAATTCAAGAACTAATTTTAAAAAAATTAATTTTAAACTGATTTTTGTTATCTAATTTCTTTCCCACCAACTCAATTTTAGTTCCCACCATTTCACTTTCCTTTTTCCACCAAATTTTTAGGTCCAGGATTCTTTCTCTTTTAATTTAAAATTTCTTCTCTTATTTCACTTTCTTATCTCATCAGATTCTATCATTCTTTAATTCTCACTTTGTGTTGTTATTCCATTGACGAACAATGAACAAAGACACAAATGGTTCAAGTTAATAAAATAATTTATCTATTATTACTATTTATAAATTTGTGGATGCTTAATTATTTATTTTCCATTACACCTTCTTTTGTCTTTTGGTTTGGGAGTTTGTGTTGCTTGCTCCCCTACACTGTTGCTTTGATTCCACTTTATTACTTATGCTCTGCGATTTCGATTTTAAATGTATGTGATTATAATTTGTATATTGACACATAACCCATAATATATATTAAGGCGGTCAATTGCAAATTCTATCTGAGAAGAAAAATCACTTAATTGATGCATTATATATATATTTTTAACAACTCTATTCAAATGTCTTTCAAGTTTTTTATAAGCTACCAAAATATTGTATTTGATGATTTAAAATTTGAAAATTTATTACTATGATATATGAAATTATTTTGTTGATATCCATTAATTTATTTCATTATTTTAGCAAGATAAATATTGATAATTTGTACAATATTTTAAAACTAACTTTAAGTTAACTGTGAACTAAACACAATTTAAAAAAAAAAACTAGTTCTTTTTTATTTAGATTCACAAAATTAATTCTGTTTTGTGCATAATTATCTTAGTTCTTAAAGTTGTTAAACATGCCCTAAATTAAGGACATTCACCAATTAATATTTTCATAACAAGAACTAATTAATAAAATTTTTAAGCCAGAGATGATAATTTGCAAAAGAGTATAAATTTAGGGTGATCCTATATTATTTTTCTATATTTAATTATATAAATATTTCTGTTCAACAAAATTAAATAATATTTAGATAAAAAAAAATACTCCATTTCCTTTTCGTCAAGTGGTGGGGCAAGTGCAACCGAGGAATACGAGTGATGGTTTGCTTTTTTTGGTAATGGGAGAAAGAAAACAGCAACAAAAAACCAAATTGACTCTGTATAAAACATGGTGATGGTTAGATTACTAGTTTCCTGCACTTTATATAGATGATTTAATTGGAATACACGGATAGTGCAAATAAGTTTTACACTATTATATAATCATACATTAACACATCAATATATATGATTGATTATCACACCAACTACCTAAAAAGTCATCTAAATAAAATATTGATTGGATCACTATGTAACACCCTAGCTAACTGCATACCCTCGAGTAGTACGCAATGCTCACTAGGTTGTTAATCACTTGGTGGGAATACTTATAGTCCCTTATTACTTTTTTGAAAATACTTGATTAAGGAAAATATGGACCAATTTAAAACTTTGTTAGTGAGTGCTTATTTACAAAATATGAGCCATGTGTAAATCACAGTATATAAGACAAATGATAAGACTTACGAATATTCATTATCCTTAGTCTAGGCAATTACATAATCAATACATGGTCCGTCACAAATGGGTACAACAAGTCACATATTATTATAATAAGGTGCATATACATGTCATAATCATCCATATACGTAATAAAAGTTCATCTATCGTATAACCAGCTAAGCATGTCTTCATAGCCTTGAAGCTCTGTCCGGTCGTCATTGGTAGCTTGTTCCTCCGTTCTTTCTTTTGATCCTCTGATTGCTTCTCATAGCTCACGTCTGCTCCTGGAAGCATAAGTGAGTGGGGGTGAGAACATTCGTCCTCAGTGGTTTACCTCGGCGTCGGGGGATCTTTTTAACTCACTTATCAACCGGCCGCTCAGGTGTTTCTAAGTGATCATGCATACTAACATCCTACTGGTTATTATTTGGCCTAAGGTCCTGAACGGCTTTATCTAATTTACTAGGTGACTGGGGAACTAGTCTTTCTTATCTAAGTTCTCCTGCTCATTATCTTTACTTCGCGTTTATACATAGGCCGTCTCGAGCGTTCTCTTGATGACTACACAGACATACATTATTATATACTTATACTTTACATACCCATACATCATCATATACTCATGCATCATATACTCATATACTCATTCATTACATACTCATGCAACTCATACATCATATGCTCATGCTTGGGGAACATGGGGATTCTCTTACGCATACCGGCTCACCCGGGTTAGCGTCATTCTTCTCATTTCTTTATTCTTTTAGGTATGACGTCAACCTTTCTTTCACTTCTTATTGCTTCGATGAGCAATCTTTACTTTAACTTTAACTTTAAATTTCTTTGTGCCATTAACTTATGCGAATCAATCCACCCTTTTAGGATTAATCCGTTAACCAAATCCTCCCTTTTGGGATCTGGCAAGGTAACACATTTCCTTCCTTGTGTCCTTAACCTCTGTGAACTAATCCACCCTTTTGGGATTATTTCGTTAACCAAATCCACCCTTTTGGGATCTGGCAAGGTAACACATT
>QANU01092089.1:314421-382929 GCA_003254905.1 Nissolia schottii | reverse complement strand
TAATTTAGGGGATATTTTTGACCCAAAATTTCAAAAAAAAAACGTGCAGCCCTTCTCCTAGCAGCTGCTGAGATTTTATTTTCTCCCGGTCCCAGTTCGCTGGTGTTTTATCGCTCGCAGTGTCGGTGCGTCGCGCACGGTTGTCCGAAAAATATTCCGTTTATACCTCCGCGATCCTCTAATTCCCCTCTACCTAAGTATTAATATTAAAGGTGTTTGTGAAATTTTCCTCCGGGAGATTATTTTCACGGACACCGTTTTGTGTGCCAAAGGTTCATCGGCGAACAACGGCTGTTCGATTGTCTGCCGAATTTTCTACCGCGACACGTCCAAATTCTTAGGGATATTTTAGCTAAAATTTTCCATCTCAATTCTCTAATCATGATTAGAAAATCAATTAATCATTTATATTATTTCTCTAAGGAAAAATCAGGATGTTACACCCTATGCTAAAATCTTTATAATGTCAGTACATCATAATTAAACTCTTTATATAAATAGCATAAAAGCTACTACTTTGATCAAATTGTCGTAGCAAATTGGTTCATGCATGTATAAATGTTTGATGATCAAATGATCAAAATTGGATGAGAATATTAGAGACTGATGCACTGCATAGCTCTAGCATGCAGAAGGGCCCCGCCCACTAATTAAAGTGAGGGGACCATGGCAAAAGCGGCACGCACTTATTATCATACACATATGTCGCTTTCCTCTGCATGAGTTGGTAGACATGAAAGAGCTACACGTCCAAAAGCCTCTTTCAATGTTTGGAACTTGGATGGATGTATTCATGAAATGGTAAATAATTAATGTTATCTGAAGATTCTGAACTCGTGTTTTGCAATTTAATGTTGATTTTTTTTTTTAAATTATTATCAGAGTTAGGATGTTTGGATTTGACCGTTTTATTTGAGCTTGTGCTAGTGAAACATTTCAATTAATGGTCAATTTCTAATCCACACGTTATATAATTTTCAATTAATGGTCAATTTCTAGTCCACACGTTATATACTTATGTTTTCTTAGAGTTTGACTAAATTATTGGTATTCAAGTTTTATTAAGAAGTAGGGATTCAATTAATCCGATCCGACTAGACTATTATTATTATTATGTTTTTATTAAACTTTTAAAAAAAATTCTATTATATATATATATATATGTCATTGTAAAAATTTGTTTGAGTATTATTTTTGTCTAATTGTATTCTTAATAATTAATATTGACAAATACTAAGAGAAAACATGGATAAAATAATAATTATGGTTTATGTATTTCAACACAGAATAATTGTTATTTTATTTACTATTCAAACTATTTAATAACTCTCTTAATGTTTATTTGTATAACAATTTAAAAAAAAAATAGATAGAAGTCAATTAGAAGGGTATTTTTCTTTTCGTTTACCCGTGGAAATTCAGTAGCAGGCTGTATACATATATAGTTCCCATTTACCAAAAAATACATATATAGTTCCCCAAAAAAAAACCAAGTTCGGTTATTAATTACAAGTATATCTAAACAAAACTCTTAAATAAAAAACTCTACTAAAAAAATTTGAGTAAAAATGTATTTATTTCAAAGCTTATCTAAATAACCACGATGTGTGGTGTGGTGATAGTTTATCTCGTCTCTTAAACATGTCGGTGTGAGTTCAAATCCTCATTTATAAAAATGAAAAAATATTTCGTCTCAGTTACTGTGAGGAAATTAGACACTGCTGCCCTGGTACACCAAAAAAAATACTTATCCAAACACAACTTCACTAACGTATAAGTAATAATGTAAAAAAATAAAAAATAAAAAAAATTCACCCTTAGTACATAAAAATTGAGTTTTGTTAAAAAAATTTAAGTGAAAATATTTCATTCAAATAGTAATAAGTATTTAAAATTTTCAATGCATGGAATGGTATACAAATTAATATTCAATTTTTTTTCACTTTAAACTTCTTATAAAAATTGTAAACTCTCCATTAATATTCTGAATTTGTTTTTGAGCAATAAGATACGGGTCATTGGCTTGGCTTGGAAAAGCCTCCAAGTCCGCATACAGCCTTTATGGCTTGCCATGAGTGCACAATTATATTCATATAATTAGTCGCAATAAGGTGATTTGTGAGAAGAAGATCATGGCTGAAGAGCCTTATAAGGGAACTAAGCAATCTGACTCATCTGCTGCTTCTTCTTCCATTGCCTCTTGTTGGCCTCTTGTATGCTTTAGGAGTTGCATTTCACCAAGTTCACCGCCAGAAAATAAACCAATCCTTGAAATGCTTACCAAAAATTCTTCACAATCAGTCACCACCCCAAACAAGAAACAATATGGAGGATGGAAGGCCATGCCTTATATTTTAGGTATATATATTTCTCTTCTTTTTCTTCTCTGTTTAGATCGATTTCCGGTATGCATAATCAATTTTAGTCAGCAAAAGTAAGAATTTTTCACTCTCAGATGATCAAGAATCGATTTTATCGATCCCAAAGAAACCAAACACACTAAATCAACCATTCTACTTGTCCACTGCAAACAATTCTGTCACATAATAAATTTGCGACCATGTGTCCACTGCAAATTATTTACCACAAATATTACATTAAAATTTGTGACGAATTTGTGTCCCTGCAAATTATTTACCGCAAATATTACATTATTTAAAGCATTAGTAATTAATTATTAACTAATTTAAAAAAAAATTAGAAATCCATAATTTTTATTAAAATTTGGTGACATGCATGTTTCTTTCGTGTAATGATCAACCCTTTTTTTCCACTAAGTATTCTGAATTATTATTTTTTTTAGATGTGCAGCACATCTGCATTAATATATTGATCTTGATTATTAACTTAATTTTGGCAGGGAATGAAACGTTTGAGAGGTTGGCAGTGTTTGGGTTATTCTCTAACTTTATGGTGTATATGGCGAAAGAGCTTCACTTGGACCTTGTTTATGCATCAAACATTGTGAGCATATGGTTTGGCCTCACCAACTTTGGCCCCTTACTCGGTGCCTTCATTTCCGATGCTTATATTGGTCGCTTCCACACTATCTTTTTCGCTTCCTTTGCTTCTCTTCTGGTATGTATGGACTTTAGTTACTATCAATCTCCTCTCTCACTCGCTATATATTTATGTCTCTAGTTAAATTTTATGGTTAGATTATTTTTTTTATTGTCTTTTATTTTTTTTGTGGTTGAGACTCTAGAGATGGAAGATGGTTTGCAAATTTTGCGGCCATGAGGAAAATGGAAATTACTCCATTGCCAGAGTTTTTTATCCAAAGTTTTGTCACAATTGTGACATACTTTTTATTTACTGGAAAAATGAGTAATGTTTACTTTTTCATTTGTCCAATCACCCCTTTGAATTTTATTAAATTCTGGCAATATTTTTGTCAAATAAATTTTGGTTATGCCACGTTACTTGGAAAAAAGAGTAAAGAATTAATTTGGTCTTTGTCAAATTAATGTAGGTTAATTTGATCTTTAACAAATAATAAGATTCTTGTTGATCCCATAATTATTAAATTCGGCTCAGGACTTCACCCGGTCACCTTATTGGGTCACTGAGTCATTGATTCAACCAATGGATCGCTAAATCACTTGTTGAACAGAATATAATTAAATAAATATATTAAAATTCAAATAAATACAATGAAATAACACAAGTAATTAATAATTTCAATATTTTATCTATAAAATGTATATAATTATTGAAATATTATGACATAACAAACACATATGACATGGTGACAAATATTTATAACTCTTCCTTATTGCCATTTAAATGTCATTTATGATAAAATTAAAAATTATGACATTTTTTAGTAACGCTTATTATAGATAATATATAATTTAATTAGACTATCTTAGCATAATAGAATATGCATAATGGTAAAGGAGTGATTACAACATTATCGTCACTTCTTCTTCCTAATATTTTCAAAAATATTTTTAATCACATTTATAAAGTATAGCTAAACATAAAAAGACTAATTTGAGTTACGTTAACAAATGAAAGTAATTAATGATGAGTTTTTTTTTAAAATATCAAATTGACTCATCAATAATTTCATATTAACCCAATTGAAGCCTTAATCTCCACAAAATTAACCTTATTGTTTTTGCATTAAATGTGTTGTGCGCAAGGTTGTCAAACTCGAGAGTTTAAATAAACTCGTGAAGGCTCAGCAAACTCGAATCGTAAACTCAACTCATAAACTCGTAAGAGTTTACGTATGTAAAAATATATGTTATAAGAAATATAATTAGGAACTAAACATGATTAACTTTTGTATTCATAATTAACATTGAATAATATTAACTTTAAAATAAAATAAATGGAAAAAAATCATAAAATATATCTTAATGCATGACACTTAGTTATGCCATACTTTATTCTGTACATGTATTACTTTATAGTTTGATAAAACATAGCTCAATTATGATAAATATATAAAATTGGCTTAGTAAACTTATAGATATTATCTAACACATACAAAATCAACTAAGTATCTAAAAAAGTTACCAAATTTATATATCTTAAGGTAACCTCATAAACTCATAGGTAGATTTTAACTTGTAAACTCGCTAGTAAAATTCGAGAATATACTTAAACTCGTATGAGTTTATCAAAAAGAGTTTACATGAGTGTTAACTCATTTTGTGTAATAAAATCGTAAACTCGTAAAAGTTTAAAGTTAACTTAAAAGTTTAATGATCATGGTTGTGCGTAATTGTGCATTTTAATGTCTTTCTTTTTATTGCAATTTAATGAGAGTAATTGTTGACGGTTGAAGTCTTAAAGATACATTAATGTGGCTCAGATTGCTGACGTTGCATGCGCAATAGTAGTGAAACTGATTTAAGAGAACTTCTTGGTTGTATATGGAGCCTCAACGTCAAGTGATATGGAGCCTCAACGGCAAGTGACGATACTCAATCAATGATACATTGGGATTGGGAGATCTTACTTTTAAATGTACCTATTAATTTATTTATATATTTTGATGAATGATATTTAGTGTTTTAAAAAATAAAATAAAAAATAAAAAATAAAATATCATTTATTAAAGTATGTAGATTAATATGTAAATTAATTTGTTAGATCTTTTAATCAATTTTATATTTTATCACTCTTTCTTTGACTATGAACTTAAGAATTTCTCCTAATTTAATTCAAATGTCCATTTAAAGTTGGCAAAACTAAATAAATAAATAAAGGTTATTGGTATTAATATAAAAATCTTTGAATGAATGGCATTATTTTCATGAATACATTTAATACTAGTAAATATTTAGTCCAAGAATAATTAGCTCGGACATTTTGGACATTGCTCGTTGGCAGAGATATAGCTTGGACAAAGCTAATCATGAATTTTTTTTATTTGGATATTTCTATACATGTGTAATATGTGTGTTAGATGAGTGTTTTCGTGTGTCGGTGTTCGTAGTGTGTTGAATACGGAGACATGACAATCTCAAAAGTATCCGTATTTCTTATATTAGAACTTAAGCTAACTACTAACTTAATTATTATAGTAGTACGGTTTTAGGGTAGTTATTAAATACAATTATCGATAGTTAGTTAGAAGTTAAGCTAACTCCTCTAATATACCACAATTAGACCTAGTTTAGTGCGTTGTAGAGAATAAAACTCAATAATTAGTTCGGATAGTATAAGGTCTAATAATATAATATAAGAAATACGTTGTATAAATTTTATATTATATAATGTTTGGTGTGTCACATAATTTTATTCTCTTAAAAATGTGTTGTGTCATTTTCTTATTGATATAAAAAAATATATGAACAATAAACATATTTGTTCAATCATAAGTACAGTAAGAATATTTATGGGAATAAAATAATATCAATATTATATCTTTGATTGATTTAAATTGATTTAATTTAATATTTAAATTAATTTTGTCTATATATTTTTAATTATATTTCTAGCCTATAAATAAGCTATATTTTATTATGAGTGATACAATCTTCACTAATATAAAAATCTTTGTTATTTATCCTTTGTTATTTTTTTCGCAATATTTTTTTGATTCCATCACGAAATCTCACACGTACTTCTCTGAAATTATTTTGGAAAAAAGAAAAAATAAATAATCTACGTTTCATCAAATTACATGATGAACCAAGAACGATTTCCATGAATGGATTAGAACAGAATTTTCAGACAAAACATGGGTCAATATCAAAGTTTAGCACAAAAGCAACTGTAATTGTGTTTGAAAAAGAAGAGCCCCGAATGCCAAATCTTACAGACACACAGAGAGCGAAGGGGAGGGAATGAGAACAACGTAGGAAGGATTGGAGAAGATGCAATTTTGAAGCCGTAAGTCCGTAAAGAGGAGAGGGGAGGCCAAATGGGTCCCCTTAAAATTGTTATATTAGGCGGTCGTGATCCTGGCGGAGCTTCCTGTGCTAACGTTGGTGGTTGGTGACGGTCACAGATCTAGTCCATCCCTTCTAAAGCTGCTCCGTCGCAGTCAGTGAGTGGCAGTTGACGACGGCATGCAGTGGTGAGCGACAGGCTGCAGGGAGGTTCATGGTGGAGAGATATGGAGGCTTGGAAGAGAAGAATAAGGGGGGAAGAAGAAGGAGGTTAATTTGGGATTACGTGATATGAATAATACAATCAAGTTTAATCAAGTCTCTTATAACCCGATAACTTTACCATGCAAATGTGAGATAAAAATGAGTTGGATAGTATAATATTATAATATCATGTATTACATTAACCATATAATAAAATTGTTTTATCCTATGTACCAAATAAGGTCTTAAAATGATATGATATAAAAATATAAATTTTTACTAATAGCGTCCTAAGGTAATTTGTTAAGGAATCAAGAAATATAAATTTTATATTAAAAAGATAAGAATTGTAAGTCTTCGTTGCATTGAAAATACTAAAAGTTTCAAAACATTCTCCTTTATATTATTGAGTAGATAAAATAACATAAAAAAACTGTAAAGTACCAAAGTAACTACACTTGGTATCATTCAAGATTAATTAAATTAATAAAAAAAATCTTTTGAAGTAAGTTTGTGTTTGTGTTTGAATTTGAGTTTGTTAACTTGATTATGAACTTGATTTTGGGCAAAGTTGAGTTGACACTAATTAAGGTGAATATATATCTACTTTTTTTATATAATAAATATTTTTGGATAACATTGATAAAATCTATTTTACGTGTATAATTATAAAAGTGAACATAAATTTATTTTATAGTTAAATTTAAAATAAATTAATTTTAAAACCTAATCATAAATAAATTAATCAAAATTTGTTTACATAAACTTTTTAAAAATTATAAAATAAAAATAATTATTAAATTATAATTTTAATAATTTAAAATATATTGACCTTTATATATTTAAATAATATGTAAAGAATTTAATTTTGGTGTATGTGTAAAAGATTTGAATACTGTTAATTAATTATGTATCTTTACATCCATAACTCGGTTTAACTATCACATGATTCGTGTAAAACTTTTTAAATTTCTATCAAAATCAATCTCAATTAAATGAGAATATAATATTAAGTTAAAAGGCAATGTTTGTTAATACACACTCCAATAAGATTTTACTAAATGCTTAAGCAACAAAATGTTGATTTTACATTAGAAGGCCCAGAATCAAATTTGGGTTTAGAAGGCCCTAAGAGTATTTCATGAGTGTGTCTTTAAATCCCACAATTGACTCACCTTGCCATTTTAATAACTATGTCGACATTGCATCACAAAAGACAACAAGAGATCATATATGGAATTCTTTACTTCAATGCAAGAGACTAACTTTGATACTTCAAGCTTATTGATCTCATCCCTTCTTGTTCTTCCAATAGTGTGATTTCGATTCCTACTAATTCCATTTGCTACAATAGGGATGTGGACGCGTCCCATTGGAGTCGCTCCAAACCCTAAACTCCAAAATTAGGTTTGGAGCCATAATTAATTTTGCATAAACACGATTGACACCACCTTCAATATTAGAAAATTAATTTTAGATGGTGTCGCCAATCCAAACACACCCACTCTAAAGTATCACATATTTGTATATTTAGAGTATTAGAATAGAAATTTACTCTTCAATATTATTATTTTCTCATAAGCAATATAGCCATTTCTCATTAATGTTTTCTTGATTATTTCATATATTATTTTCAATTGAGTTTTCCATTTGACATTTTCAACAGGGAATGATCTTGGTGACTTTAACATCATGGTTACCACAGTTGCACCCTCCACCGTGTCCTTATCAACTAGCATTGATGGGTCAATGCGTTAGAGCAAGCAATTCCCAAATAGGTGTTCTGATTTTGGGACTCTGTCTCTTAAGCATAGGTTCCTCTGGTGTTAGGCCATGCAGTATACCATTTGGTGTTGACCAATTTGATCCAACCACTGCTGAAGGAAAGAAAGGGATCGATAGCTACTTCAATTGGTACTACACAACATTCACAGTGGTTCTGTTGGTCTCTCATACATTAATTGTCTATGTCCAAGACTCTGTGAGCTGGAAATTGGGATTTGGGATACCAACATTGTGCATGTTCTTTTCCATAATCATGTTCTATGTTGGGAAAAGTTTGTATGTGCATGTGAAGCCAGAAGGTAGCATCTTTTCTAGTATTGCACAAGTTCTAGTGGCTGCCTACAAAAAGAGAAAACTCAAGCTTCCAAGTGAGGAGAAGATAGATGGAGTTTTCTATGATCCCCCTCTTGCTAGTACTAATGTTTTATCAAAGCTCCCATCAACCAAACAATTCAGGTAAAGTACTTTCTATGAAGTTTAATTTTTACGCACTTTGTTGTTGTCCAATTAAATTTTTTTTATGTACATGATTTTTCAGGTAGTATATATGACCGTCAAATATATTTATTCATGTGAGATGATTTGATTGGATAAAAATATAAAAAAAGTTTTATATTTTTTGTCAATAGAAGTTAAACTCATTTTTATAAGTTTTTGCGGAGTATATAGCATAAACTAGGGAGCAACACTTTTGTTGATGTTTCCAATTTTACTATATCATTTGACCAATAGGATAATTTTAGTTAGTTCCACAAAAATCGTGAAAGATTATATTGCAAATTGCTTCTAGAATAACTTGTATTATTTAACTTTGCAGAGGTTTAAATATAGAGGAATTAGTATTTCTATTGATATTTTGTGGTTTTGAACCGAGGATAAAATGTTTAAAGTTAAAACACTAAAGTATCGAGGGAATAAAAAAATTGACACAAATTAGTATTATTGGTGCAAGATAAATAATTAAGAACATGTAAAAATTGAAAGCTTAATTACCATGTTCCAACATCCAAGTGCATAAGCTAACTAATTTCTCTTTTAATAGGGCCTTGAACAAAGCTGCTTTAATAATGGAGAGAGATCTAAATCAAGATGGGAGCAGAGTGAACCAGTGGAAACTAGCCAGCATCCAGCAAGTAGAAGAGGTCAAATGCTTAGCAAACGTTTTCCCTGTCTTGGTTGCTTGCATCCCAAGTCTTATTGCCGTGATGCAACAGGGAACACTCACTGTACAACAAGCCTTGAGAATGGATAGGCACCTAGGGCCCAAGTTCCAGATCCCAGCTGGCTCACTTGGTGTCATATCATTCTTGACCATAGCCCTGTGGGTCCCATTCTATGACAGGGTCTTAGTTCCACAACTTAGAAAATTGACCAAGCAAGAAGGGGGGATCAATCTCCTCCTAAGAATTGGGATTGGCATGGTTTTCTCCATCCTCTCAATGATTGTTGCTGGCTTGGTTGAGAAATCGAGGAGGGATTCAGCAAATTCCAATCCAAAACCAATGTTTGTCTTTTGGCTGGCCCCACAATTGGTCCTCATGGGCTTCTCTGAGGCCTTCATGGCAATAGCACTTATTGAGTTCTTTAACAAGCAATTTCCTGAGCACATGAGGAGCATTGGTAACTCCTTGTTCCCATTGTCTCTTGGTGGGGCCAGCTATGTGAGTGGCATGACTGTTAACATAGTTCATCATGCCACTAGGACACATGGACATCCAGATTGGTTGACAAATGATGTAAATGCTGGTAGGATAGATTACTTTTACTTCCTCATAGCAGGGATAGGGGCCCTAAACCTGGTTTATTTTATATATGTTGCTAGAAGGTATAAGTATAAAGGGAGTGTGGAGGTCCAATATGCACCTCAAGATGTGGAGCTGGGATCAAACAAAGGCTGAGAGGAAGATTTTATTATGAAAAGTTTTAGGATTGATGTAAGTCTAATATCTCATATTTAAATACATTAGAATGAAGTTAATGAGATTTATAAATAAGTGAGTGCATCTTAAGTAAAATTAGTAGGACCTACTTGTATAATGAACGTGTCTAAATATGAGGTATTAGAGTTGTGTCTTCGTATGAATCTCTCTTAAATTACTATACAACTATACATGTCTGAAGACTTTAAATAAAACAATATTTGAAAAAGAGTATTCTCACCCCCTGTGTCAGACTTATGTCTCGGTAAGAATTTTTTAAAAGACTATACAATTATGCATGTATGAAGAGTTTAAATATAAAGAAATAATTGAAAAAGAGTCTTCTTCGTTAACTTGTTAGACTCATGCCTACGTACAAATATTTTAAGAGTAGTATTTTTAATGAAGGGACTACATTGAGTCCCTTTCTTCTNGGCTAAGAGAGAGAGTTTGTTTGATGTAGTTGTCATGGCCAGTGTTACCGGCAAGCCTGACTATAGAAGGATTCAAGATAAGATCGGTGAGGCCTTGGGTTTGAAATTTGATGATGATGTGAAGGGGTTGGCTAAAAGAAGATCTGTGTGGTGGCCTATTGCTTGGGCGTTGGGTTTGAAATCTGATCATGACGTGGTTGAAAGAGCTACGAAGTTGCGTGAGAGGATTTTGAAGGAGCAAAAGATTCTTGTGATACTGACTCATCTCTGCAAGGGACTTGATTTGGACAAAGTTGGAATACCTTTTGGCGCAGATCATAGAGGCTGCAAGTTGTTGCTGACTTCCGCTAGTGTGGAGGTGTTGTCTAAGGAGATGTGTGCTCAGAAAATTTTCAAGGTCTAACGTTTAGGTCTTCGGAATGAAGCTGGAATTTTGGATGTTAATTATGTTATACTGTGATTATATCTTGAATTATAATAATATGCTGATGTGGTGTCTATGTGAGCTCATTTTCTGTACAATTATGTAGTAGTATTAAACTTTGATTGTTATGTGGTAGTGTTTGTTAAGAAGAGCTTGTGCCTGCTGCAAGCAGCTAAAACTGACATAAATTTCTTGTGGCTGTAAAGTCATGGCCACATCTCCTTGTCTAAGAAATGTGCTGGAATTATCATACTTTTTCTTCTTCTTCTTCTTCTTCTTCCTAGGTTTTCGGACACAAAAAATTATGTAACAGCATATTCTGATTTCTGACCAAATGCAAAGGCAATAAGGCAAGGAAAAATGCTCTTTGAACATATGAAAATGCATTTACATTTTATTATTCTTCTCATAATACATTATGGGGTCTGATGACAAGGTATAAACACTTTCCATATGCTCAAATAACAAAACTGTAATGCAACCATATGTTCAAAATNATATATATATATATATATATATATATATATATATATATATATATAATGCACATCAACCTCAACATTCGGATCATTCTCATCTAACAAGGTTTACCTTAGAATTCCGGTCATAAAAGCAAAATGGGAATTGAAGTGCTCGTGATGTTGTTATCAGGCTAATAATGAAAAGATTCCATTTTAAATGTTTGAAAGGGAAAGCTTAACATCACTCTTCAAAGATCAAACCAAATTCAACTACAGTTATATACATAGTTGGGGACAGCAGGTAAAACAAATCCCAGAAATCCAATTATTTCTACAAGATATGTCTAATTTCACTTTCTTGATGGTGTCTAATTGGATTGGACAAAGCACGAACCAATTGAACTGAAGACTAACACAAATTAATCACAGTCACAACACACAAAGCATCCTTGTGGTAATTGCTGGTGGTGGTGGTGCAGGGTGTATACTAAACTTACCGATATTGACTGGCACAAATTAAGGGATTTTAGTTTACTTGGTCGAGTCACAAATTAAGGATTGGAATTCAAACTTAAAACGCGTGCCATCTTGAACAGCTTAGGCTTTATCTAGTTATTCGAATTTCTGTTATGATACTATCTTATCTATTAGGCGTCAATATCCGTTAGTTATGCACATTTGTAGCAAAGCAAGCGATCCTTAAAACTTGTACATGGTATCATCAGCTTCCATGACATGACTAACTCACTCCAGTAAATACCATAATGACAAACTCATCTTCCTCCACGGCCACCAACACTTCCATCTCTCCATATCCGTACCCAGTTCAACTTAATATCAGCAACTTTGTCTCTCTAGACCTGACCCCCAACAACTACATCTTATGGCGCTATCAAATGTGGAACTTGATTGAAAGTCAAGATTTAGGAGGATTCATCAGCGGAGAAACTCCGGCGCCAATTCCTAAGATCAATTCTACGGCGAATCCCACTCATTGGCGTCGCTGGGATCGGCTCGTCCGTGCACGGATTACAAGTAGACTTTCCGAGCAAGTTCTGAGTCTTGTCATCGATCTGGAAACATCTCGTGAAGTTTGGACTGCTCTACAGGATAACTTGGCTCACGCATCTCCCGAACGCGAGTTCCTTTTTAAACAGAAACTCACTTCATTGAGTAAAGATGCTGCTTGCTCCATTCATGATTATATCCATCATTTTTAAAGCATTTGTGATGATTTGTCATTTATTGGAAAGCCCCTCTCCGATCAAGACAAAGTTTTCTATCTACTACAGGGGTGTTATAGACTGGGCATTATGGCCTATTTTGGAACCTAAACCTGAAGTTCGCAGATCAACCCGACCCGAGTTATCACTCCGCCAACGATTAGAGAGATTCTCGCCGGAGACCAACTCAATGGAAAGATCCTCGGGATAGCGGAATTCATGACCACCACTCAGGTATTTAAACCTAAACAGCATAGCAGGTACTCCTGGAACTCATTCTCCCTTGATTCTCCTATTATTGTACCATTTCGGTACATTGGTGCCGTCTGTGTGGACTTTTTTGCAGCATCCCACACCTTTTTGGACCTTGAAGCATCTTTGTCACCATGCCACCCAAGCTCACCATAAAAACATACCGAGTCGCAACATCCAGGGAAACCTGCGGATCAATATCCGTGAGAACCCATGCTCCACCTTCTCAACCACCTCCACTCGCTCTCGAGCCAATAGCACCCTCACCTCTCCCTGAACAAATCCCACTTCCACCACCTAGCCAACCACAAGACCCGGCTGTCGACAGTGACCTGCCCCCCCAGACTGGAAGCGGCTCTACTACAACTAGCATAGACAGAAGAGAAGAGGAAGAAGCAAAGAGAAATTCGCGTTGCGGCTAAGAAAGCTAAAAAGGATGCGGGCGGAAACATAAGCAAGTCATATAAGAGGCTTGTGAGAGGGAACGCCACATCGACAAATCTCGCACTCAACACGGTCCCTTTACCTCGATGGGACGTGGATTCAAACCACACCCGCAAGCCGATTCCGGGAGTAAGAAGCCAGAACACCGTGCCATTTCATCTGTTGTTTGCCAAATCTGCAAAGGCAAAAATCATGACGCCTTGGCTTGTCCGCAGTGCTACAATCATGCTTACCAACCTGACTAAACCTCTCCAGCTTTAGCTGCAATGACCCTTAATGAACCAAATGACAGCGCGGGAGCTCATATGACCAATGACCCAGGTCTTTTAGGCAATGTTAAACCTTATTTTACGCATAAATTGGTTGCTGTGGGCAATAATTCCACCATCTATTTCTCGGAAGAATTTACTCTATATGAGTCAATTGATCTCTTAGAAAAAAAAAAAAAAAACTGTATAAAAATACTCAGACCGGAAAACAAACATGAAAACACGGAAGAAATCGTTACTAATAGCTAATCATGCAAATTATGTAGATTTATCACTATTAATTCACAGTGAAGACTACCGTCCCTCTAAAAAAAAATAGAGTATGATACATCTTTTATTTTTTAATTAATTAAAACTCATTTTTTTTCACCTGATTATTATTATATTTAAATTTATTTATTTATTTTCTTTTAATTTAATCCTAAATATCATTATTTTTAAACATATATTATCTTTCTAATAAGAATTTTCACATTAAAATAATTACTTTTGAAAATAAAAATAAAATAAATTTTAAGAATAGTATTTGAAATCAAATTAAGATACATAAAAAAAAATCTAAATATAAAGCTTATGATAATATTTAGGTGAAGAAATAGATGAATTTGATTATTTTAGTGCTTAATTTGATCAATTTAAAAAATAAAGGTATTATATTTCTATTTTTTGAAAGACACGATAACCTTCATCATCCTAATTCACAGTTAACAAGAACGTTGACAATTCTTGACATAATGGTATAAGGTTAGTTTAATAAGTGAAAAAAACACCTGTTACCAAATAAATCCCATAATCACGTAAAATAGATTCCCATAACCAAATCATAGTGAATGTAACTCAGCATGTACCCCATCAAAATCCATTGTCTCAACAGGGCTTTTTCTTTAGTATGATCTTCTCTTGATAAGGTTTAAGTCTATGGTAATGTCAAGACAACCCCACATGCATAAGAATAAAAATGAGGTTTATTAAAATGGAATGTATAGTTAAGCATCTCCTTCAAAGAGAAATTTATATATATTCTTAAAACACGTATTAAAGATGTTCTAAAAATATACAAAAATTTCACTTCATTTATGTAAATTTTGAGTCAACTCAAATTATTATTTTCTTATATATTTCTTCAATTCAATCTACGGATATTTTTGAGTCATTCGAATTCATCGAGTTTAATCCATTTCAATAGCCTTAACATTTCTTTCTCGAAAGAGTGACATACATCAAGTTTAGGGTTTTGGCGTGTTTGATAGATATTTACAAAAATATCAACAAAATAAAAAAAATCCTCATATATCCATCACGTGGACTCTTTCGATGGGTCCCACTTCACGTATCTCTTCGTTGGTCTTTTCTCATCCGGTTGAGCTTGAGTGAGTAACGAGCACTTGGGAGCAGTACCCTAGTTCTCCTTCCTCTTCACTGTCTGAGCTTGAGCTTGAGCTTGAGCGCGTGACTCGGTCTGACTCAGCTACTCAGTTCCAGTTCCAGTTCCAGTTCCAGTTCCAGTTGAATGTGATAATCATCAATCAATCTTTTGCTGCAATGGATCCTTCATCCTCCACGTCGCTTCCGCCTTCTCTGCACCTCGCTATGGCGGCTTTGCTCGGAGCCTCCTTCATGGCCATCTCCGCCTTCTACATCCACCGCCGCACCGTTGACCAGGTCCTCCACCGCCTCGTTGAAGTCCGCCGCATGACCTCTCCCTCCTCCTCCTCCGCCGCCGCCATCGACGCCGACGATGACGCCGAAGAAGACGAAGGCGATGATCGGAGCGGATTCGGCGGAGAACCGGAGGCGGACGCCGATCTGAGACACTATCCTGGAAGTTGGTCAAGGTCCGTGGACGAGAGCTTGCTTCGGAGCTACAGGATTTCGTCTTCCATGCCGAACGTGGCTTCTGCAGCCGATTGGTTCCAGGAGAACCCTAATTTCGAGAACTCGGCAGGTTATGCGGCGCGGCAACGTGTCTCGTCGCTCGATAATCTCAAGTTCGTCCCGGTAGGGCTTCCGTCTCTTCGAACGGGGTCCACGAACGGTGCGAATTTGAACTCTTGCTTGAACTTGTGGGAGTAGAACTCGATTCTAAATTTTTTGGTTCGTGTAGGAGAGAATGATCATATTTCGTGTTCTTATGAATTCGAATTCTTGAACTTGCGTATCTTTGCTTAAGTATTACTTCTTTTTTTAGAATTTTAGTTTACGGCTTAAATTATGTTTCTGCTTTTTGGTTTGTGTAGGAGAGAATGCTCAGATTTCTTGTTCGTATAAGAGAATAGCGTCTGTCGGTAGAATAATGACCCCGAGATCGCCTGGGCGTAATACTTTTGAAAGTACTGAAGATTCTGATGAGGAGGGAACACAGCTTGCTGACGACAATCACATTCCTTTCTACCCTGGGACTAGAGATTCTTCATCAAATAATTACGTGAGAATATGTTTGCTTACCTTTTGGGATACTGGATGTTGATTATTCTCGTTTCTTTGTTTAATGGTATTTGGGGACAAATTGAGGAACGTGCTTTTTCAATAACAAATGCTATTATTACTTACACATTGGGATCTGCGGGGGATTTATCCTTGAAAAATTATTGCATGGTCATAGGATTGTGCTCCATCCAATGATAAAGTGGCATTATCAAAGTTATCACAACTAATCCACCCAATGATAAAGTGGAATTTCAAATAAAAGCATAGGTCTTACCACAAAAAGTACTGAAACATCACTGTATCGTTAGATGGAGCACAATATACCTGAGTGCTCCATCCATGCAATAATTTCTCTTTATTCTCTGCGCATCTCTTTTTCCAAAGGCACTCGTATCCTAGCGAGTTGCCAAATATTTGTTTCTGGTTATTTATATTTAATGACTTTTTAAACAATAATGATAAGACCAGCATTCTCAGAATGTTTGAAAACTCACCTCAGGTAATGGTACTCTTGTGGTAAATATTCCAACTCTTTGACTGGAATAATGGGATATTGTTTGACTTGAGGTATAGAGTAATTGCTTCTTATATGTCAAAATAATCTTTTGATGTTGGCGAATCATAGGCTACAAATTTGAGAGGCTGCTTATTTATACTTCAGTACTGGTGTGGTGGATGATCATCGATCATTTTCTGCCTTTATCCTTGTTTGCTTTTGGCATATCATTATTCATTGTATATTTATTTCTTTATCGGTCATTTTAAGGGGTTTGTGATGTTGCAGGGATCGAATCCAAACACGTGCAATTTATCAGCTGTTCCATTCAGAGTTGATGATGCAAACAATGCCAAAAACCAGATGTATGGAGAGGTTTCAAAAGAAGCAAGAGCTGGTGCAGATATGAATGGTGATGGAACGACGGATTCAACTTCAGCACATGTTGCTGGAAAAGACCTTGCGTTTATCGATAATGTCTTTCCTGCAAGAAACACTGTGACTGGTAATCTCACATTTGTATCATACTTTGTACTATTCTTATAGCTTCTATGGTATTTTTATGCTATATAATTTTGATATTACATTTGCGTGTTATGTTACATGTTTCTATCCTTTTATAGCTTCTCACAGTAATATAATGCATCTTTTTCGCCTTACAAAAAATGTTCAGAGCCAATCAATATAGAAGAAGAGGAAGTGTGCAAGATGATTAGAGAATGCTTAGATTTACGTAAGAAATATGTTTACAAGGAAAATGTTCCATGGAAAGCTGAACCTGTGGAAACTAACTCTGATCCGTTTCATTTTGAATCAGTTGAAGCAACAGCAGTAAGTTGTTTTTCCATTATTGATCTGTATCTCATTTTCTGCTACTTGTGAAGTGCTTTTTGATATTCTTATAACTGACCTTTGGCATTGCAAACAGCACCACTTTAAGATGGTAGATGGAGTCATACGTGTTTATGCAAATAAAACTGGTAAGCGCAGGGTGGTAAAAACATCGCATTGCTATGATCTTTTTAGCTATTTTAATTTCTCTCAATATTTAGTATGTTAAGGATGAAATAACTGAGCTTTCTGTGATACTGTGCACAGACACTGAAGAACTCTTCCCTGTTGCAAGCTCAACAACGTTTTTTACTGATATGCATTACATTCTTAAAGTTATGTCTATTGGGAATGTTCGCTCTGCATGCTACCATAGGCTACGATTTCTTGAGGAAGTAGGTTTTCACAACCTGTGTATATGATTTCTTTGTGTTAGCCTGTGGTTATAACATGCATTTGATCATTATACAGAAATTCCGCCTTCATCTGTTGCTAAATGCAGATAGGGAGTTTGTGGCCCAGAAGGGTGCGCCGCACCGAGATTTTTACAATATCCGGAAAGTTGATACTCATATTCATCATTCTGCTTGCATGAATCAGAAGCATCTCCTCCGCTTCATTAAGTCAAAATTAAAAAAAGAACCTGATGAGGTGAAAATCTAATCTTCTTTGGGACAGTACTTAATCTTTTGGTGAGACCATAATACTGTAGGCTGCTTTTTTCACCTTCCTTTTTGCTCTTCTTATTAACCTATGTTGGCAGGTTGTTATATTTAGAGATGGAAAGTATATGACACTAAAGGAGGTTTTTGAGAGTTTGGATTTAACTGGGTATGAATTGTTTTTGTACTGAATTTTATCTATTCACTTGCAAAATGATGCTTGCATAAAATCATGTCTCATGTTTTCTAATTAGTGGCAATTTTAATGCAGGTATGATATGAATGTTGATTTATTGGACGTCCATGCAGATAAGACCACATTCCATAGATTTGACAAATTCAACCTCAAGTATAATCCTTGTGGACAGAGCAGACTTAGAGAGATATTTTTGAAGCAGGATAATCTTATCCAGGGTTGGTTTGAGAACACGAATGTTACCTATTATTTACTTGTATAAATTTTAGGAACTCCAAATGTATTTGAAATGTCAATGATTTTGATTTCATAATAGCTTAATAAGTACTCAAATTGACAGGAAGGTTTCTTGCTGAAGTAACAAAACAAGTTTTGTCTGATCTTGAAGCCAGCAAATATCAGGTTACTTATTCACATGGAATGATATTTTTTTGATGCTAATATTTCAATATTTTATATCTTAATGTATTTCTACTGATAAAAGAAAATTTTCAGATGGCTGAGTACAGGATCTCTGTTTATGGAAGGAAACAGAGTGAATGGGACCAGTTGGCAAGTTGGTTTGTTAATAATGCTCTTTATAGCAAGAATGCTGTATGGCTAATACAGGTAGTGTGTCATCCTGGTTTCTTTTCTTGAAGCATTATTTTTTGTTCTTTCTTTTGTATGCATGGTGCCATGGTCTGATGCTAAACCATTGAGCCCCAGAAGGTCCATCATGATCTCAGGAAAGTCTATTCACTTTTAACTTCTGTTTGTCTTACAAGTGTTTGATCTGATTCATCTGACTCTCCCAGTGATTTCATATTTCTACTAAGATAGGTTGATGCTTGACTTCCTATGAGTTTATTGTAAAAGTTGCTGTGGTTTTACAACTCAAGTGGGTTTTCCTTACTGAGTTTTGACCATTTCAATTTTCAGCCTGAAATTGCAATGGGCTTGTACAGTATTAAGATAGAATAATGATAACTGCCCTTTGAAAAATGCTCGAAATAACTTCTAACATTGTATGAAGTCTCTAATTAGTGCTGTACTTTTCCTGTTATTAAATATGAGCCTTCTCAATTTTTTCTCTCCATATTATAGGATTAATTTGAGTTTTAATACTTCTTCAACCAATGCACAATAAGCCTGTTGCCACAATTGCCTTGATGTATAATGTTTCAATTGCATCAGCAACTTGAGTCTTTGTATTTCTTTTGTTAGTGCTGTGATTGTTGACACCAGTAGAATGCTGCTTGTTGTCGAAAGCATCATCACCTTATTGTCCACATCAGGTCCTGCTTCAGTGGCTTAAGGTGTTAAGTGGGATTAACTTCCAGATTAGCTAACTTGCAGATCCTTACATAGATAGTGGAACAAATAATGCAGGTTTTTTTTTTTTTTTTGCAAGCAAAGAAAGTTGTGGCTTAGATTGAATCATGTAGAACAATCACAGTTCATAGCAATTTTATGCACGATCCGCTTTATTTGATATCATATTCCTTACCTGGTATATTTTAATTGTTTATTTTGAATTGTGTGTGGTGCTTTCACTTGTGTCTTCTTTTAATTGTAGTTATTATTCTGTTAATTGACTAGGATATTTTTATGAACTTTTATTGGCACAGTTACCACGACTCTACAATGTGTACAAGAATATGGGAATTGTTACCTCTTTCCAGAATATTTTGGATAACGTATTTATTCCTCTATTTGAAGTCACAATAGATCCAAATTCTCATCCTCAATTACATTTATTTTTGATGCAGGTTAGTCAATTTCCTTTTTTGTGTGCTTGTGCCCTTATTTATGCGTGTTTGTATGTATTTAATCATAAAAGGTACATAATTTTCAGTATGCAAGATTTTTACAACAGTATTTCCTGGTGTAACTATGTCATGTTGTGAATGGTACATCAGACAACTGTTGGGTGATGCTTTGTCTGTGTCACTATATGTAAATTTCCTCAATGCTACTGTATCGCTACTAATGAATGTCTGCCTTAATTGTATTGGATTTGAACGTTCCTGTGCAGCTAGTTGAAAGGTTTACTCAACTTAATAATTCTAAATCTAAATTTTCTTTAGCTTCTGTTGATTTGTCTGTTCTGCAAACTGATCTTTTATCCTTGTTGCAAATGCCTTGCTATCCAGTTTAACATGTCATGGAATCAACCCCATAGGCCCATATATTTAGAAACAAGCTGTTTATCTCCTTTTAATGCATGCACTTTTTTAAGTAACCATGTTCTATGCGGTGGTGCTTTGTAGTAATAAAAGGGGTGCTTTTAATGTACATGAATTTTTCTTGATCGTTCATCTCTAAGTAGTAGAGGATGAAGTTTGGTGTGAGACCCATTCACACTAAAAAATTGTTGCTTGTTATCAGTGTCATTGATACAATTTTATCAATGTGTAGACTTCAATTATTAAAATCATGAACAAAGGAAGCACCTATGGTGTTTATTCTGGGGTTGTTTTCTTCTATTAATGTATTAGGCGTAACATGTTGAGCTTATTCTGAATACAGGTGGTGGGATTTGATCTTGTAGATGATGAAAGTAAACCTGAAAGGCGTCCTACTAAGCACATGCCTACTCCAGCAGAGTGGACAAATGAATTCAATCCAGCATACTCTTATTACCTTTATTACTGCTATGCAAACTTGTATACCCTTAACAAGGTTCATGTTATTTCCCTCTTTGTAGAGAGCTCTACACCTTCAACAATTAGTCATTAGCTTTTATTTATTTTCAATTTTAAGGTTCATTATTAGCTTTTTTTTTGTGGGGAAGGGGGAGTGCCGTTCAAAAGAAATGATAGGGTAGATTCTCAACAGAAATTCCTTACGATAACAATATTAATATCTTACTTTGTGTTGGTTTCAGCTGCGTGAATCTAAAGGAATGACCACAATAAAGTTGCGGCCTCATTGTGGAGAGGTTGTTTTCTGTATAGTCATAGTGGCTGTTTGGTTTGATTATTTATGTTCATTGAGATAGTTATTATATTTTACTTTTGCAGGCGGGAGATAGTGATCATTTGGCTGCTGCTTTTCTCCTCTGCCATAATATTTCCCACGGGATAACTCTACGGAAAACTCCAGTTTTGCAATATTTTTATTACCTTGCACAGGTTAGCCCCTCGTGATTCGTGAATATTCATTTGGTCAACATAACATTACCAGACTCGTGGGTTCATTGTAGTGGGAAATCAATGTAGAAACCCTGGTCTTTTATGCATTCTTTCTGGCTTAGATTGAAATCAACATATATTAATACAATTCCTTTCTATCCAAAAAAATATGTTAATATAATTCGTTTTGTTTTATATTTTTAGGTTGGATTGGCAATGTCACCACTTAGCAACAATTCCCTTTTCTTGGACTATCATCGCAATCCACTGCCCATGTTTTTCCAGCGAGGTCTGAATGTATCTCTTTCTACTGATGACCCTTTGCAAATTCATTTGACAAAAGAGCCATTGCTGGAAGAATATAGTGTTGCAGCGAAGGTTTTCTTTATCTCTTGGCTGACAGTTAAATATGCTGTTTTGTCATTTCTGGGGATCATATTTCTTACTTATTTGCGTGCATTGCAGGTATGGAAACTCTCTGCCTGTGACTTATGTGAGATAGCTAGAAATTCTGTCTACCAATCTGGGTTTTCACATCAGACCAAGGTAAATGTGATGATTATGTTGGTATTTCATGCATTGGCTAATCTGTTTCTCAAAAGCATTTTCTTTGAGGTCTGTATCATTTATGTTTGTAACTTTTTTTAATATCTGTGCACATGCTTGAACTTGTAAGCATATACACGCTGGAGGAAATAGAATAAAGTTAGCATGTGTGAGCATGCTTGAACTAATTTGAACAATTATATTAGTTCGGATTTGGGTCTTCTGGTGTATCAAGTTAAGGAATCATTACCGTATTTTCCCACAGGCTTTGCTAAAATATTGTTTATTTGGCTCTATCCTGATATATGAATGCCTTGAATTTTCGATTGTTTTTTTTCTCCTTTCACAGTTACACTGGCTTGGGGATAAATATTTCCTGAGAGGTTCTGAAGGCAATGATATTCACAAGACTAATGTTCCCAATTTGAGGATCGCATTCCGACATGAGGTGGAAAAATTGTCATAAACCTTATATTCGTGCGGTTTGGTTGTAGTTATTCTTTCTTTATCATGATTCTGGGTGTTTCGTGCAGACATGGAAGGAGGAAATGCAATATATTTACGCTGGTCAAGCCATCTTTCCTGAAGATGTAGACCCATGAAGCAAGTCACCTCGTGATCTATGACTATTGTCAGTGCATTGGTCAATATTTTAAGCACAGCTTCAACACTGACAATTTATTGTAACAATTTAACCTTTAAGTTATGCCCCTATTATGTTTTAACATAATTGTCAACGATCTAACACTTGCCATGCTGCCTGATATTGGCTCAGAATAAATAGCAAAAAAATAAAAATAAAAATCCATTGTTAAGCAGTGGCATTTGCAGACAAAGTAGTGCGTGGCAGAAACGATTTTGTGTAGCTTACTATTATAAGTAATCATGGTAGCTATGTCATCTGCATATAGTGCATAATTCACGGGGATGAATTGCTTTTTTACCCAAAAATGGTCAAGAAATATGCAGTGGTGAATGAGCAACATTACCTCAAGACAGGAGGGGTTATCAGAAGCAAAGAGTTGCCAGTGGATTATATACAGGAAGAAACTATTTATGGACTTCTTATGCTTTGGAATGTTGCTTTTAGACTTTCTGCCTTTGCATCCAATTGGTCTGCATCAGCACATTTATTATTCAGACACAGCTTGAAACTGCTGGTAAAAATCATGTGTCGAATAAAATCTTGCTTTAAATAAGTGAGTGCGTCAATCTGATTTTTAAAGCAAGCATCTAAATCGCTAGCTAGTGTATTTGCTTTGCTGAACAAATTTGTCTTGTAAAAGTCTCCACAGGAGCTCCATTCTGCCGCCACTGTTGACTCGCCTCTCGTTTACTACAAGAGGTATGGGTTCTTTCTGAAGCAAAAGCATGGGTGTTGTTCAAGAATTTTAATGGTGGAATTTTGAACTTGTGGTTCCTGCTTAGTGCGTACCCTAGATGCTGCTAGAGTGATATATATCTTAGGTTAACCAAAGAGCGAATCGAACGGTGGTTTTTGTTCGTTCAAGTTGACGAACAGTTTATGGATTGCTTGATACTAACAGACTCAACATTGATAGTGGAGAATTTATGTAAGTGTGCGTAATCACTTTAAGAGGATCAGCTTTATGAAGTAATTGAAGTGTTGAGATTTAAAAAATGTCACGGTAGAACAATAGCTTTAGGTATGGTTAGGTAATACTGTGGGTTCTTTTTTTTATAAGCTTTTGAGTTATCTAGGCACTCTAAAATTATAGTACTATATTTTAGTAAAATAAGGTAAATGTTGGTGAAGCAACAAGAATAGTACTTGATAAATTTTACAAAATTAGTCTTAAAACCTAACATGATTATTATGTTAAGAGTCTCATGTTATGATACAAGACTTAGACAATATTTTATATAGAGTTCTCTCTCCTGTGAGCGCTACTTTTTGAGAATGAACTAAACATACTCAATTATTAATATGAATTTTTATTGAATTACTAAGGTTATACTTTTTAGTTTTATTGATCATTAATTCAGAAAGGCAATCCATGCTGATCTTAAGAGCAACCATATCTTTTAAAAGTTATGATCACATAAAAAATTAGCGTCTCACATAAAACTAAAGATGGTTTAAACCAAAAAAATAATAATAATTAAATATGGTTGACACATTTGATAAGAAATGAGTTTATACTTTAAAAAGATGTGGGTTCAATTCTCATTCTTAATATAAAAGTCACTTTGATGGGTGATAAAAAAATGAACTCACCTAAACTTTTGATTACAAAAAAGTAGAAAGAGGAATAAAATAATAGGTGCACCATTGTAAATTGTAAATAGCATGCATGGATACTGAACATATCATCATCTTGATTTACATTTATCACACTGTCATAATCATGCAATTGTGGACACCAACTGGTTGGTCTGAGTTGTGTTATATGTATTCATTATTTGTGAAACACAATACTGACTTATAAAATATTTAGGGCTGGATGAATGATATTTTAAACGGTGGTTGAATTGTGAGTCGACAAAAATAATGAACACAGTAAACATTTCTTAGTTTTATTTTCACTGGTACTACTAGCTTGTATACATACATATATATATATATATATACATACATACATATATATATATATATATATATATAGATATATATTGCTTCCACAGTCATGCTGACTTTATTGCAGTACTAGGAATCATATTCATTTCCTGTGTTTCTCAATCAGTTTCTGCAACTCCTCTTTCTTTGCACCCACCACCTTGTCAACAACTTTCCCTTTCTTAATCAATATGAATGTTGGCATTGCTTGCACCTGGAATTCTTGGGACACTGCCTGTTCCACATTTTGTACATTAATTAGTTTCAAAACGGTTATGCTAAACAAATAAATGTTTACAACTAAAAATCAAGGTTTAAGGAAGGGTAACAATTATTCATACCATTAGCACATCCACATCAATTTTAACGAACTCAACTTCTGTGTATTTGCCAGCAAACTCTTTGAAAATTGGGTCCATGTATTTGCATGGTCCACACCATGTGGCAGTGAAGTCAATCACCATCTTTAGCAAAGAAAGTAAGGTTAATCATATAATGAAATCCCGTAAATTTATTAGCTTAGATGCTCTTAATTAGAATAAGAGAAACGTTTTGTTCTATATTAATATCACTTGTTACATAAATTATTGCATGAGGAAAATATAGGAAAAATGAGTGACAATAATACAGAACATTTTTTTTTTTCACTTTGAGAACATTTAAGAATTTCTCAGATATAATAATCAATGGCACTATAACTATTTAATTACAAAATATAACAAACTTACCAGCTTGTTCGTTTCTTTGGAGGCATCAAAGTGAGCCTTCCATTTAGCAGTAGAATGGAAGGTGAGGATACGGGAAGTAGTTGATGACTTTGGTGGTGCTCTTTCAACATAATCCAAATTGGAAAAGTTGGCTCCCATGATGTTAATTTCTTCCTTCTAGAACTTCAAAATCCAAAACTGATTTCTGGCAATTTGGCTTTTAATTAACTGGTTTAATTGTTTGGTTGGTGTAGCATTTGGTTGCATGCAAAGCCTTATATAGAGTAACAAAAGTATAATGGGGAAAATTATTTTATTTTATGAGGAAACATATGGAACTGATTCTTGCAAGTGATCACAAGCTGTTATTTTGGACCATAATTTTACCTGTTCATCACAAAACAGGGCATCGTTTCAGCATAAGTCTAACAGTAGCTAGTTTCTCATCCTTTGCATCTTTTGTACAATTGTTAAATATTATAATTTGTTGTCTTTGGTATCCTCTTTGAGTAAGAGAATATATATGTGTGTGTGAGATAGTGAGTGACCTTTTATTTGGGTAGTGTTATTTGCACATGCTTGGCGTTCAAAAAGGAATTTTGCTTTTATTTACTTAGGACTATCCAGCATGGTTGTTAAACTCTCGAGTTAACTCGTAAACTCTTTTACGAGCTTACAATTTTACTATACAAAACAAGTTAACTCTTATGTAACCCTTTTTTGGTAAATTTGTACGAGTTTAACTAAACTCTCAACTCCACTAGCAAGTTTGTGAGTTAAAATCATCTACGAGTTTATGATCTTAGCTCAAAATGTACAAATTTTGTAACTTTGTTAGATACTTACCTAACTTTATTTATGTTAGGCAATATCTATTGAGTTTATTAAGTTAATTTCATATGTTTATCATAATTGTGCTATTTTCATCAAATTATAAAATAATACACGTACATAATAAAGTATGACATAACAACTAAGTGTCATGCATTAAGGTGTATTTTATGATATTTCTTTCATTAATTTAATTTAAAGTTAACATTATTCAATTAAAATTATAAATACAATATTTAAGCATGTTTGGTTCCTAATTATATTGCTTATAACATATTTTTTTATGCATATAAACTCTTCCGAATTTATGAATCGAGTTTACGATTCGATTTTGCTTGGGCTCCACGAGTTTACTTAAACTCTCGAGTTTGACAACCTTGGATTTTGATACACATCAACAATGAAATAATAGGCAACTAACAAATTAAATAAGGATCAAAATTAGAATTTGACCGGAAGAGCCTCTGGGCAAACTCTTGGCCTTTCTTAAAGGGTAGATAGCACATGTTTCCCTCATGAAATCCTCTAAAATATTCCTAATATTCCTACTATCCCTTCATAAGATAACTGTGTATATAGGAGAATATATATGTATATATATATATATATATATATATAGATGACTCTGATAAATCTTGATCATTAGATTTTACATGAATGATCAAGATTAAAACATAAAAGTCATGTGACTTTTTAAGTAATCTTGTGAACTTTACATACCTTTATATCTTAACCATTCATGCAAAATTCAATAATCAAGATTTACTCCACTCACTTTTATATATAAGAACCCCTCTCACGAAATAAAATATCACTGGATAGCAAAGTAATCATTTCATATCTAATTTTATATTTCCTTCATTTGGTATTTGATTTTTTTCTAGGTTTTTGGAGACTAATAATTGTGAATTTTTTAGGGTCCAAAGGGAATTTTTAAGTAGCTCGAGTAGAACGGTTGCTAGACTTGACATAGTTGTTTTGGACGTGTTCTAAAAGAACAAGGAAGCTTTTATTTTGAACTACATTTTGGATATGTGTCTCTTCGCTATTTTGACATGTGGCTGATTTTATTTTTAGAATAATTTGGTTGTGTTTTGTGGATGAAAATTGATTTTGTGTTTTGTGTTTTGTGTTGTGAGTGCAAGTACAAGGAGAGGATGGAAATTGAAACTGTTAACACCTCTGCCTTGACCAAGGGTAAGGTTTGTTGATATGATTTTTGAAAAAGATATTGGTTGTTGGTTTGAACCAAAACAAATTATGTATTGTGAATAAAGGCTATGTTTTTGGTTGGTTTGTTGTTGTATGTTTGTGAACATTGGAGTTATGATGGATTTGTTGCTTAGTGAATATTAGAATTTTTGCTGATAGCAGTTCCTTCGCTTCTACTTTTTTTTTTTTCATCTTCTCAAAATTCATCCTCTTTTCCTTTCTCATCTTATCGTATCTTCTCTACTTTTTTGTTTGCAAAGAGCAAGGTGTGTCACTACAAGTAGAGGATGAGAATTGATTCTATTAACACTTCTACCTTGAGCTAGCAGGGGTAATGTTTATTCTTTTTTTTTTTTTTTTAGATTTTGTTATTGACAACGAGTGATTTATTAGATATATTTTTCATATGAACAATCCAAATTAGGTATTTATTTTTAATATTTAAGAATAAGGTATTTGTTCAATTGTTTTTGAGATGAACTAACACAATTATCTTGGGCAAACAAAGGGAGGCAATTTATTTTCATTGTGGGTATGTTTCTCTATGTTATTTTATGATTTAGTTGATTTGTTTATCATAATAATTTTGTCAAGTAATGTGATTGATTGGTTGGTTGGTTGGTAACACCAGCTTATCTTGAGATGAACAAACCAAATAATACTTTTTGGCTGATTGGTTGAAGCAACTTTATTGGCCTTTTCTTTTGCTGCTATATAATTCTGACTTCCTCTGTGTAGTTTGTTTGTTTGTAACTGAATATGTTATTTTATAATGAATGAATTTATGTAATGTTAACTTTTTCAACCAAATATTGAGCTAGAAGATGTAAGAAGGGCACCTTTATAAAAATAACATGGTAAGCCGAAGTTCAAAAACGTCACAACTAATTTGATTGTTTAGCTAATTTTTTGATGTATATGTTTAGGATATATGTGAAGTTCCAAGCAGTATTGTCAAAAACTACGACCGTGACTTTAGGGGCACTGTTTATACGATTGGCGAGAAGGACAATTGCTTTGAGTTGAAGGTAATGCACCATGGAAAAAAAGCTTTCTTTGAGGAGGGATTCCAAGATTTGATAACCATCTATGGTCTGAAGAAAGACTACAGACTGAAAGTTGATTATCAAAATGATGGTGTATTCATTATGCAACCATTTGATTGTTGGAGGAGAATCACTGTTGTCGTCAGATTTGCTAAGAGACAAAACCAACATGTTCTTCCAAACTTTGGAAGAACAATGCTACTTGTACACCTAAAAATTGGTCACTTAACAGCCACCCAAACAAAGAAACAAGCAACTAACGGGGGTTGGTTCGAGTGGTAAGCGGCTTGGTAAGAAGAATTACTTCAAGCACTAAGGTTAAAAAACTAAATTGGAAATCAGAATTCAATTCACTAATATTTTTGTTACAAAAGTATCTGAGATAGTTCTGCAACTCAGACCTTGAGTGTGACTCAAGAACTTGGAGAGATGAACTCGAATGCGATGTGGATGGTGAGGTTTAACTTGAGTGGCGGCGGCGGTACCTGCAAAAGACACTTCGATGCCCAAGTAAGTAAGTTTCTTAGGTATTCTTAGCTTGATTGTAAAAATGTACTTGAGTATGAGCATTGCTCTCTCTTATATAGCTTTACCATGATAATGGTCGTTAGAGCAATTGAATAGCCTTTAACAGCTGTGTAACAGCCTTGATGAGGCTTTAAATGAGTCATTTTAAATCCTTCTGAAGTCATGTATCCTCACTTATCTCGGTTACCAAACACTTAAGTTAGGACCAGATTTAGTCCGTAACAATTTTATTTTGAAACATTTTTATATCTAATTTGGTTATGTAAAATTAATTGCAGGCATTCCTAAGAGATTAACGGAGTATGAAGCTACTCAAAGTCAAATGGTAACAATATTTATATTAGCAATGAAATTTATTTTACATAAACCCTTGTTTGTTATTACTCACCTCGGCTTAATTTGTCATACATTATTTCCTCTGTTGCTATGTTTTGTTGCTAAGATATATTCTTTTTAAATCAAGGAATATATCTAAAAAACACATTTGTCCTTCCTTTATCATGAAGATAATAAGATATTAGTTGACTCATGCTGTTGCAATTTACATTTGCTTCCCTATTTGACCTATACTAATGGGTGGTATTAGTTGTCATGTGTATTATGAATGAATGCTATGTTTTTGGTTGATTTGTTGCTTAATGTTTGTGAATTTTGTGAATAATTGTATTGGTATTATCCTCTTTTTGTATTTTGAATCTTTGCATTAGCAACAAATTTGGCATACGTTGTATTAGTAACAGATTTGATTTAACATTATCATTTTTTCTGATTACTCGCCTCAATTTAAATTTATTCCACAGACATTGCCTGATGAGTTTTCACATGCCATACTTAGTTATGGTTTTGGTGGTAGCTGGATGTTGAGGGTTTAGCGTGGAGGTTAAAAATGTCTTTACCCTTGCAGTTAAACTCTTCAAAGCCAAACCAGGCTAAATGGGATTCTGGATGGAGGGAGTTTTGCGAAGCAAATAGCTTGAAGCAAAATGATATATGCATCTTTAAGATTATTGATCCAATGCAACATATCATTAATGTTTCAGTGTAAATTGTTGGTTAACTTGCAATATGGTAGTATGATTTGAAAACTCAATGTTTTATACTTTTTTGGTAATTTTTGTAGTATATGCTAATTGACCGTTGTGACTAACAACATAGTTCACCACTGAGGTTATGCTACCAGTACAGTTTGTGGTTTTTCCTTTATTTGATATCAAATTTCACATTTCACATTTCACATTTGTTTAGTTATGATTGAAAAGCACATTTTTTTTAATTAAAGCAACACTCATATGTTTATTGATTGGTTATTTGACTTCTAATGGCATGTTTAGGAACATGTTTTTGCAGTCATGGTGGTACAGTGTGGAGTAATAGGTGCTCAACATTTTTAGCTGGGTAGAGAGGAAACCTCCATTGGCTTTGCTGAAACTAAGGAATTAAAGTGGATTCTGACTTCTTTGTTTTGGTGCTGGTAGTAATAGACATGTTTATTTATAATTTCAAAGTGAATTCTTTTTTAGGGACTAATTTTTTGCTATGACAATGTCGTTGGATTCATTAATTTTTTGAACCATGCGATGACATATATTATGGATATTTTAATTTGTTTGTGATGTTACATACAGATTGCGATGAAAAACAAATATTAGGAATCAAGGATGTTGAGGAAATATGTTGTTTTTCTTTTGTTTTGGACAATATGTCAATTGCTTAGTAAGGACTATCACTACAAGAAAATATGATTTTTGTGGCGATTAATAGGCAACTGCCGCCAATATGCTCTAGCTTAGTGATTCTCGGTGGTCGACCTTAACCGCTGTGGTAGATTTGAAATTAACATCAGTTATGAAGCAATTTGCGGCGATTGTATATAATAAAGTTATGTTACTTGGTTCATAGAGATTTTGTTACTTGGTTCTCCAATCATGTAAGTTATTCTTATGTTTTCATACATATTGAAGCTAATTGTCTAACATGTATGACTAACACTGCATATGTTATGATTTTTTGGATTAGAAGCAAACTCGATAAGGTTGAAGAATCTAAGAGAAATGTCCTCTTTAGTCTCTCAATGGGCCCTTTAGAGAAAGCAAGAAGGTTCTCCGCATATAATGTAAATGGGTACAAGTTTAGAACTACCGAACGTGATAAAGGATTAAAAACTCAGAATAGTGAATTTCTTGGTACATTTGGAACACAATGTTACTCAAGCAGTAGTGATGCCCAAATGAGGTTCGAAGGAGTGCCTTATTATGGAAAGTTGGTAGACAATATTGAACTCAACTAAAGTGGCGTATTCTCAGTTCCACTATTTAAATGTCAATGGGCTAATACCCCTAATCCTAAGGGCATGAAAAAAGATAAGTTGGGTTTCACCTCCATTAACTTTGGTAAGGCTTCTGAAGCTCAAATGGTTTATTATCTGGAGTAAGAGAAAGAAACATGTTGGACCATACCGGTACATTTAAAGCCAAGAGACTTATATGACATGGGTGAAGAACAAGAGATTACATATGACCATGAGGGTTATCGGTCACAAGACTTGGCAAGAGATAATATAGATGATGACCCTCTAAATTCATTAATTAACGAAAATGTTGGTGACGATACTGAAAATATGGTTGTCTAATACATATAGATAAAGTACCCCGTCATATTACTCATGCATGTTTTAGATGTTTCACATTTATATTGCTATTTTCCCTTGTAGTTTTTTTTCTTTGAGCTAATTCCATTTGGGTTTTGGTTTTTTCTTGCAATATAATTGTAAAAATCTCAAACAAAAATCAATGAAAATTCCTTGACCCTATTTTTTCCTCTAGAATTCAGAGATTCATCAGTTCTATATTTACTCGATCCTTTTCTCAAGAGATATTCGTCAACTCATAACTGGAGTTCTAGTTTGTAGATGAAAGGTGCAAAAATGTGGACAATTACTTTGAGTTTTATAAACTAAGCTCAATGTCTTGTGTTATAGGGACATGAGAGGCATCAAATGCCTCAAATTAACAGACACGTAAGGATGCACAAATTAAAATACACAATGATTAAAGGACTTGGTACTATTTTTCTTAAATTCACGTTATTTTATGTAATTAGATTAAAATACGAAATGTTGCCCATTTTAGTTTTTCCCCCATCTAATTAGGTCCATGGCCTTGCAGGGTAATTTAAAAATGGTCAAACCCCACACAACTAATTTGGTGGAGGCAGAGATTCCCATGAAGGGCGCAATGCATTATGAGAAGTTGAGTCGGTCGACAATTGCAGAAAACAAGGCTTGGGCTGAGGTCGGTGGGTTGCCTAGGATGGACTCCTTTGTCAAGGGTCTTCCAAGTGGGAAAATAAATTAGGAAAAGAAGAAAGAGAAGGTCAATTTTTTTTTCGCTTCTTTTTTTTTTTAGCTACCGCCATGTTGCATATAATTAAAAACCTTGTGCAAATTTTATAAGTATCACATGTATGTTGCTATTTTGCTTTTCTTTCTGCCTAGCTCGTAAAATTTAATATTTTTTCTAAATTATTTTTACGGACAGTAGGCATTCATAAGAAAAGGATACATTTTGAAGCTCAAAGTAAATCTACGTCAATTGCAACACAGAAGGAAAATGTTGCTGCAAAGAACGTGAATGAGTACGGGAGACAAAGACTATCAAGAATTGCTAATAACAATGTTAGGTTGAATGCTCTAGGGTTGCCAAGGTTAGCTTCTTCCGTCAAGGGCCTTGCTAGTAGCAGGAAAAACAAGGAAAAGGAGAAGGAAAAGGTCATATGAGATATTTTTTTTATTTGATTTTGTGTTTTTCACTTCTTTTCCGTACATATTACATAATCACTCCTTTTTTTTTCTTTATAGAATTCAAATTATTTCAGTCCACTTGGCGTTTCTGGTATACACTGTATATGTATTACTTATTATAGAATCTAATTTGTCTACTATCATATCTACAAATTAACATTGATTACTTTGTATTTATCTCTTAGTGATTTCTTTTTATTTGCGATTTAGAGCCTCCTAACCTTAAAAATTGGTACTTGAGCTATGCTTACAAGACCATTGTGTCTAATACATGTGAGATGTATGAGGATATGTGGTGAATCCATAAATGAAATTAAAGACATGCCTGATGATGTTCACTAGAAAGGAGGCATGCAACAAAAGGTATTCATTATTGCATGGTTGTTTTTTTGGGTGTTTATGTTGTTAATTTAATCTTGCACGAAGAAGCTAAATGTGGTTGATGATATGTATCTGGTTGTGATTTTTATTCTACTGTCAAATGTATGCTTTTAGAAGTGTCACATGCATGTTGCTATTATGCTTCTATTTTTGGCTCGTCAATTGTCAATAATTTATCTCACCCTTGGCAGATAGTAAACACCAATAAGAGAATTAGGATTTCCTCCTAGAGCAAATCTACATCGATTACTCCTAATTCTCAGCATGATAATGTATTACATGGTGAACTACACAGTGACTCTTTAGCGCCCACTAGCACTTCTGCTCAGCATGTTGGCCAAGTTGATACATATGCCCATCAAGTTGAATCCTCTCCACCCATTGCACCTAAAATTAGAAGAAATGTGACAGATATTGGACCATTGACTTGATTGGTATGAGATTTAATTGTTCTTACTTATTGTCAACGCGTTAAATATTTCTTAACTCAATTAATGAAGTTTATTTTTGAATGTTAGACAAGAAGGGAGTTAAAAAAGGGGAATGATTACAGTGTCGAGAAGTGTTTCATCCACCTAACAGGACCAAGGTGCTCATTGAATGGAACGACAGAGGCCAACCAATTGGAGAGGTTGGTGGCCTTTTAGGTCAGTTTTTGGGAGCATTAGGTGGAAACTTTAAACTTTTTCCTATTAACTACATCGATTGGAAGAGGGTCCCAAGCTCAACCAAGGATACTATGTACAATGGGACTATTCAGGTTTGTACCATATGAAATTTAATAAATTCATTTTCAGATATCTTGTTAACATTACTCAATTGATTCTTATTTGTATTCTAAATGTTAGTAAATTTGAAGTTGATGATGAGAAAAATAAAAAGTTTATTCTTGAAAGCCTTGGGAAGAAATGGAGAGATAGGTGGTCTGAAATATTTTTGTACATTGTATGATGAAAACAAATCTAGAGAATATAACATTGAGAATAATTGCCCAGAAGGAGTTACTATGGATCAGTGGGTAACCTTTATTGACTACAAATTGAGCTAAAAAACTTTGGTAATTGGACATACGTTGAATTTCTTAGTCATATCGATTTTTTGTGCTGATTTTTCTTTTAATAATACATATGATATGTTAGAAAAATACAGCAAACTGATAGAAGCAAACGGTTCCTCATACCCTCAGTTCAAAGTCGCGATTGCTAGGAAACATCAGCAGGTATATACTATTTCTTTTTAGATGATTTTTAATTTATGTTTTTAAATGCTTAAATATTATAGACATAATATTAATAATATTCCACCACAATTGTAGGAAACTAAACAATAGCGAAAGTTCAATAGGAGTGAAATGTTTCTTATCAGCCACAAGAAAAGGAACATATCTTTTGTAAATGATGAGGCTAGAGATAAGAGTGTAAATAATGTTAATATATTATCATGTTTATATTGTAAAATTAGATTGTAAATAATTTTAATATATTATCTTGTTTATCCTGTTTAATTCCTCCGCATTATCTTTTTTTATCAAAAAATTAGCATCGATTAATTATAATTTGATCAATTTGTCTATGTAGGAACAACTAGTTGCGCTTGAGAATAATGAACGAGGTTCTTCTGAAGATGTCCCTCATAATGCATTTGCTACCTTAATTGGGAAGGAGCACTCAGGTCAGGTTCGAGGTATGGGGTTAAGAGTTTGCCCATCTCAATTATCAAAATCTTCCTCTAGTCAGCATGGTGTCGACGTTTTCATGTAGTAATGGCCATGATTTAGCCAAGGTTGAAACAAATGGAAGTAGACTTGAAGGAGAATAAAGCATATCCAAATGAATTATTTTATCACACACTTTTTGGGTGAAGCAGTTCCATCAAATCTTCCTACCGTCAGAGAGAATGGGGTAACTAGTTAATCAAATTTTGTCTTTGCTTTACTTCAAATTATATTATGTATCTTAAATCATTGCTTGTTTAGTAGACATGTTTGCAAGAATTAGCAACAATGCAGGTAAATGTAACATACATTTCAAGTTTGCATTTACCGATGGTTTTTGAACCGTCGGTAAATGTCTGCAGTGTTATCGGCCGCTGTTCCGGCAGTTCTCATGAACTGTTGCTAAGCTTCTGGCGACACGGGTAATAAGGGTAGTTAAGGAACAGCCAAGAATTGCATTTAGCGACGGTTTTAACAGTCGGAAAACGTAATTTTAACTGCCGCTAAATGCAAACCTCCTTGTAGTGTATAATCTTTGTTAGAGTTGAAGATTTGGTATTAGATGATTCTATGTCTCTCATTGTATGGAATTTTAATTTTGTTATTTTGTGACTCGTTATGTTTGTATTTTTTTTTTAAATGTATGTTTTGTACTCATGATTTTGATCTTTATTAAAATTTGAAACTTATAGATTCTTTTTGTGCTCATTTTCTTGGTAGTGTAGAAACTTTAACTTTCTTTTGAATAAAGAAGAATGTAAAATACATTTCTTATCGTCTCAACATTGAATTAGGAATAATACAAATCATTTTATTCTTAAAGTTTTTGGCAAAATTATACAAAATTGAATTTATAACCTAACATAAAATTACTAGCATATATGAAAAAAAAATTCCTGCTATACGCAAAGCAATTATTTAAATAGTCAAAATAAATTAGAAATGTATTACAAAATAATTACTAGGGACGAAAGAAAGCTTTTTTAGACATTGGTGTACGTACAACTGGTTTTCAAATATGCTGCCCGTGCATTGCATGGGTCCGAGTAATAGTATATGATAAGGAAGAATATTATTGAGAGTGACTTAGATAGTGACATGCATAACAGGGGAAGATTTTAGAATACACCTTACTATAAATATACCATTTTCATATGAATGCAATAGAAAAAATAAATTAACTTTAAATTTAGGAGTTTAATTTTTATTTATTGACAATGTAAAGATTTTTACACCATCATCCAATTATTTTTTCTTTTATATGTATGACTTTTAAAGGAGTAAGAGAGAAAGTCAACCATTAATGCTAATGTGACAATATTTGATTGGTTGACAATATAAAAAAATTTTTACACTATCAATTAATAGAAATTATTAAATTTAGTTTTTTAGGATAATTTCTAGCAAGAAGATCTTCATTTTCTTGAATTAAGGAAATTATCCTAATGGATAAAACTCTTTTTTGGTCTCAAAGTTATACCCAATACCTTTAACCACATTTAAATAGTGATATTTAAAAAGTGAGGTTAAATGTAAAAATTGACTTTAGAAATTGAGAATCAAATTAAATAATTTTAAAAGTACAAGATCAAAGTGGTTAATTGAGTATATCTATTGATATAAACATAATTTTACCCTATCCCAATTATGTCCATGCCCGATCAAATGTCTAATCAAAAGAATTAAATGAAAACTAGCTATTTAAACTCAAATATTCATACCAAAAAAGAAAAAATAAATAAATAATTTATAGAAAACAACCATTAATATCAGCATGCATATCTTTTTTTTTTTTTGGTTGTCTGTTCCAAGGCTTCTTCTTTACTACTTTGGGTTGATCTGGGTCACACACCTGGTTATAGTAAGCGAGTCTCTCAACGAGGATAACTCCATATACAAGGAGCGATACTGAGTCACTTACCACTCGGACTAATTCCCATTAGTTTCATCACACATATCTAGATAAACATGTTTGATTATCAAAATATAGTAAATTAATTGTGGGCCGCAAAAATTATTAAAGAAGAAAAAGTATATTGACCGAGATAACAATAAAGAACGGTGTGTAATTGAGAGACTTTGGGCGTTCTCACAACAAATAAAATAAGCCAGTAAAATCAAATCTATGAGCTGTTACACAAATTGAAATTGCGGTTTCAATTTATTGGAGCATCTTTTCTTTTTCTAAGAAACTACACGTCTTAAATCTTTGTTCTCCCCAAGCAATTAACTGTGAAAAAAAGCAAGAAAGAAGAGCTACAATGTTGATCAAATGCTTACTATTAAAATACAGGGTTTAATATATATTAGACTAAAAGGTTATATGTGACGCTAAGGTATCCATAATATCTTTAAAAAAATTCTTATACATCATTGCATAAACTTAAAAGGAGTTGTATTCATTGCATAGCCAAAGTACTGTGTTTATTATAAATAAAGTGATGCTAATTAAAAAAAGTCAACCAGAGCCGCACCAATATATACCTTCTACACCAATTTTTACTTCCACGTACAAAGTTATCGTGCTTTTTAATTACTTTACTTTAATATGTTGGATACACTTTGTGTAGTTCATAAGACAAAACAAAACAATAAAACGAAGACACAATTAGTGCAGTTCCGTAAGACGTTATTGCAGCTTGAATAAAACACTTCAGAAGCAATTCAGTTAAGATGACCAAAGTAATATCAAGAGCTCAAATGTTATTAACCTCTACAAACGTTTCAGAGAATTGAAGTGCCTGTTCTGGAATATGTAACGAAGTAAAATTGTGTAAGAGGAATTATAGAACAATTAGAACAATTGTGGATAGTTTTTGCATTCTTGTGTTTGAATTACAAAAGAAAAGGATAGTGATGGAAACTAGAGAGAAGAATTTCCTTTAGAGAGAGAGTAGGAATTAACAATAACAATTTCCATCCCTTCTACTTCCCCCTATTCCTCCTATTTATAATAAAAATGGCTCCCTAATTGGACCAATTCTTAATATGGGCCTTTATTTATTTAGGTCCGTTACAATACTCCCCCCTTTAAAAATGGACCTTGTCCTCAAGGTCCCAAAAAATAAAAATTTCCGCCCGGATCCCATTGCATAAATTGTAATTTGCTGAAATTGGCTTCATTACTTGGGTCATTTTGTGAAAATTTCATAAAAATTTCCTTTTTGGCCGCAGCCCATATGGAACCCTCCATCATCATAGTCCAAAAATCGGAATGGGCTTGGCCCACATGCTCCAACCTTGAGTGTGGTTGACCCAAGAGACCATGGGCAACCTTAATCTCTTCCATCTTCTCCCATTCCCCCCAATGCCTTGGTGGCTGTATTCTTGGTGGCTGCTCCCTAAAAACTTCCATTTTTCTCATTGCCTTCATGGCCAACACCGTTGTTCTCCCCATCATGACCACAGCAGCGACCGCCGCCACTAGCATGCGCGCCCTCTCCGCTTCCCGGTTACCGCCACCGTCTCTCCCTTTCGCTCATATTCCACTTGTGACGCCGTAGCCCCGTCATTCCCTCCGAAAATAGCAGCAACACCAACAGCCCGCGCCGCTAGCCACCCCCGAGCGTCACGGCTTTGCTCCCCATCACGCCCCTCACCCTCGCCCTTGCCTGGTGCCGCAGCTGAGGCGCCGTCCACCGCGGTATCCCCGGCGCCGTCTATCGCGGAAACGGCAGCAACACCAGCCGCGCGTCCTCGCCGGTCCCCGGTCCCAGGTGCGACGGCAGCCCTCGGCCTTCGCCCGTCCTCGCTGGTCTTCCATACCGAACCCGCGTCTGCATAAACGACCAGCCATAGCGGGCTCGCCGCCCCCAAACCGTGCAGCCCACCACGTGCGTCACCTCCTCCACCGTAAGATCCACCTCCTCCGCCCCCTCGTTTGCCTCCTCCGTGTTCGGCACCTTCACCGCCGCGGCGGCTCCTGATGTTGTCCATGGTTCCTGGAGCCAAGTCCATGAGCACCGCCCTGCTTGTCGCCGTGCGCCTCGTCACCCCCCACGCTGCCGGGAGCTCGCCGTGCGTGTCTGCCGCTAGCTCCTGCACCTCGTCCAACGACGTTGCTGCGGTGGCTCCACCCCTGACCAGCACGGTGTCGTCTCCACCGTACGGGTCTGGTGGCTCCGGATGGGGAATCTGCCGTTCGTCCTCCCCTCCTTCGCTTAGATCTGTCCTCAGATCTATCTCAGGTTGGTTTTCCTCCATAAACGACTTCTGCATATGGTACTGAATTTCTGGATCTGAAATTTTGAAGTCTTGAGCTGCTATTGAATTGATTGATGCCTCTTGATTGCTATTTTCTGGAATTTTTGCTGCTGATTGGTTCTGTAATTCTGGATCTGAATTTTCTACTGCTTGAGCTGTTGATTTCATTTCTGCTTCTAATTCTAGTAAACTGTTCCCTGAATTGCTCTGTACTTCTGATCTGAATTTTTCTATCATATCTTCCCAATCAATTTCCTACTCTGCAACTTCATTTTGAGCAATTTCTGGCAAAATCGATCTGAAATCTGGCTAGTAACGGTGCAGGAATGTTACCTCGAACGTCTGCCAATCTACTACCGGATTGCGCCTTCTCCATAGGTTGAACCATGTGCGAACGTGACCGGTCAATCCGTCTGCAACCTCCAGCAACCACTGCAACTCTGGCGTTCCTTTGGCGTTCCAAAACTTCGACGCGCAAAGAAGCCACCAGTAGCCGTGCTCACCGTCGAACACCGGCAGAACGGCGCACAACGGAACATGGCTTGAGCTCTCCGAACCACCATGGGAAGCGGTAACCGCCGGCATGGTGTTCAATGAAAGCACCATTTGTAACGAAGTAAAATTGTGTAAGAGGAATTATAGAACAATTAGAACAATTGTGGATAGTTTTTGCATTCTTTTGTGTTTGAATTACAAAAGAAAAGGATAGTGATGGAAACTAGAGAGAAGAATTTCCTTTAGAGAGAGAGTAGGAATCAACAATAACAATTTACATCCCTTCTACTTCCCCCTATTCTTCCTATTTATAATAAAAATGGCTCCCTAATTGGACCAATTCTTAATGTGGGCCTTTATTTATTTAGGTCCGTTACAGAATAATGTCACCATCATAATTCATAACACAACATCTTGTGACATTAGCACAATTAATGCAAAACAAAAAGAAGGATAAGGAAAATAAGAGAGGAGTTTGGTTATTAATATTCGACGGACACACTCACATTAATAAAAGTGAGCTTCATTAACTTTATCTAAAAAACACTCATTTATATTGTGAATCTCATCAATTTTATTGTAAGTGTATTAAAAAATAAGATAATATACTTGTTTCTATGAAAGAATTTTTCATATGCGACAATAGTGTGAGTGCATTTACATTCTGCCTTAAAAAAGGATGACTTTATATATTACTGTATCTCAAACAGTGTTAATCAGATATGATTGGTAAGTACAATGCCTGGCTAGGCTATAGGGCACCTCTCTCCGGTCGATTAATTAATAATACTATACTACTAGCTAAATTAATTTGTGTCGGCATGAACCGTTTAATTTCTCATTACATCATATGCACGTGGTTTGGACCAGTTTACACATTGAATTAACAAGAGGGATTGGAAAACTTAATCAAAGGAATATTTTACACGCGATCTTTTCATGGATCTCAAAGAAAGCAGATACGAAGATGATATTTTTTAGAGATTTCTCGAGTAATGCATGAGGAAGGTTAGGGAAACTGTTTGAGAGTATGGATTGGAGGATTTAGAGACTGACTGATATCTCTTGAATTAGGTAAGAGACCCAACAAAGGTCCATTAGTTAATAACCTCTTCTTAGGATGCTACTCTAGCAGTAATGGCGCCCTACTTACACTTAGCCACAATATTTTCCATAGCAATAGCTGTTTTGTTTTCCTAATTTGGGGAACCTGGTCACCAAGTAAAAAAAAACCATATTCACCATAAAGGTATTCTAATGGGGGAGGCAGGGGAAATGAATTTTGTCTCTTTGTTGGTTTGGGATAAGAGCCTAGATCAGAAAGATGAGATGGGGAGATGACAGGAGGGAGTCACTTTCCTTCCTCTGTTCACCTTAAAACAAAGGGGAACACACATGAGAAGGGGGGCCAACCTTATGACTCCAGGCACTAGTTTTCACAATCAGCAGAGAACCCTTCTCCATTGTTTCTTCTTCTTCTCTTTGGCCAAGAACCCCAAAAGAAACCCTAGCAAACCAAAGAAAACCCAAGAGAAATCAGAATTAGGGCATCCTTGTTGCACTGAGCCCTCCAAGTAGAGAGGCTTGGTCATCCCCATGAAGGCTTCGTCGGAGAATCGGGACAATTCACCCTTTTTTGTCTAGCCTCAGATAGTTCTCTCACCACCATTAAGCTCACAAATCTCAAATCAAGCTTACGAACTCATGAATCATTGTATTTATGCTTTAAACCACTTCTCTGTAATTTTTTGGTTTAAATCAGCATGCATATGCCGTTTTTTTTTTTTTCTCTAAAATGAGGCCATAGCCATATAGGTGTCGGCACAACCTTACTTCAGTTATGTACTGTTGAGAAAGATAGGAGAGTGCTTTAGAGAAAGTGAGTGGGCTCAGAAAAGCCAATTTGCATTGAAAAGAAAACAAAGCATTTAAACGGAAAAAAAATAAAAATAAAAAGCAAAAGGAGTGTTAACCAAAAGAAACTATTATCATAAAACGTTAAATACAAATTGATTTTACAAATAGAAACAATTGTCTGTGATAAAGACCAACTTTTTTTTAGTTAAAGACAAGTTTTTTTTTTTTTAATTTCTAACAAAAACAAAATGAATTTTCAATAGTAAATGAGAGTTATAGACTATTTGTCACCAAATTTGTCGATAATTATTAAAATAAAGGGTTAATACTTATTTGGTTCCTAAACTTTACACATTTGTCCTAGTTGGTCCCTCAACTTAAAAAATAAGACAAGTTAGTTCCTAAACTTTGCAAACATTGGATTCGTTAGTCCTTTCGTCAACTAGCCGCTTATAAGACACATGTTGATGTGGCCGTTTATTCTTCGTTATCTCTCTCATCTCTCCTAGTCATCGTTGCCCCGACTCTCTTCCCTTTCCTACTCACACATGAACCCACAAAACGTCATTGTTTTCCCAACATACCAAACGACGTCGTTCTCTACTCTATGCGACCACTCCCAAAAACAACGCCATTTTGCATGGTCCCAAACGACTTCATTTTGAAATGATGAATCCCCCTCCTAAAATGATGCAGAACAACGTCATTTATTGAGGAGCCTTCCTTCTTCCTCCAAGGGTCATCTTCTTCTTCCTGCCTCTATATAACCTCATCTTCTTCTTGTGCCTGAAAAAAAAATTGAGAAGCCCTAAACCACCAATTTCTTCAATATTTGACTTCAAATTTTTGCAACCCCATTCCAAATTCAAGAATCGTGAATCAATGCCCACAAACACATGGGATGCGTGAGTGTCACCAGAGTGGTGGAAATGGGAGTATAGCAAGTGTTGGTCAAAAATTTTATGGTGCTTTGTGCAAGTGTAGAGTTCCATCAAAACTCTGGATATCAAGGACTATATTCAACCCAAACAAACATTTTTGAGGTTGTCAACATTACAAGGTTGCCAATTTTTTTGACTTGTTATTTAACTTACCATTAATTTGCTCACTATGTATTAAGATCTTCTTTTTGAAATAGATAGCAGAATAAAGTGAAACTGCCAGCATGTGAATTTTTTTTTGGGGCAGATGGCTATGAAGTTGGTGAGCATAATGATAATGAGAACATTCACATGAGCAAAGAACACTTAATGAATAGCGACTTAAGTTGCAAATGAATTTGGCCAATGTGAAGAATGATGGTAGTTGGTTGAAAGTTGAGTTTGGATTGCTAGAAGTTGTGATGATGATGCATATCCTTTTGTAATATGAACCATTTGTAGTAATCATGTAATAAAGTTGTATGCTACAATGAATGTAGTAATCAATTAGCTTGACTTGTCACAAGGGAATTTCTCAATTCATGTAAGTTAACAAAATATATCCAATATATTTTTATTCATCATAAATTAAATAGAGGTTCATGTGACAATATACCCAATACATAATGGGTCATCATAAACTTAACAAAACATAATATTAAGAGAGGTTCATCTTTCTAACATCCTCATAACTACTATGGCTATGATATATGCAACTGAAATCAACTACAACTAGCCAACAAAAGAACAGAGGTTCATATCCTAATGGATTTTTCATTAAACAAAAAGAGGTCATGATCCTTCATAATACCCTACAATACATTATAAACAAGACAAGGCAAGCTTCATTTTCTTTTCATAATATTCTTCAAGTTACGAGTTGGAATGAACTTGTATAACACCGGTGCATCTCCATATACTACAGTAGAAACTGTGTCAAGGGCAGGGACTTAGTTGTTTACAGGGGAAGGGGATGGTGGCGTCCATCTCATATGTCCTATGGTAGGAGCATGTGGCCTCAAAGGTGTGGTTTGCATCATCCTTGGTACTAGGGCAGGGGGTGGTGGCATCCTTGGTACTAGGGCTCCTCCCTATAATTTGCATAAGTCATGCATTTATGTTAGGTAAATTGCATACAAAGCAAATTAAAAGACTCATTATTGCAACAAAGAAAAAAAAATTCTTGCAACAACTCGTGGCCTTATTTCTAGCCTCATAGGTGGTGGCCTGAATGCAGGTGGGCCTCGAAACATTTCTTCAACAATTGCATCAAGTGCACTTTGAGATATGGTCTTTTACTTGGACTTTGTTATCCTTAGGCTAGAACGTTGTTGTGGAACTTGTGTACTTTGAGGTGGAGCTTCTTATGAACTTCCATTTGCTTCCTGATGATGATGTAGCAAAAGAAAAACAATTGTAGTTATAATTAGGGACAAATAAGTCCCTTAACATTTAAGATTTTCCCTAACTAGTCCCTGAAGCTTTATAATATTACCCTAAGTAGTCCCTAAATAATATAATTATTTCCTTATATAGTCCACAAACCCTTAAGTTATTAACTCTAAATTTGGATATAAGCACCAAAAAGATGAGACAATAGTTCAATTGCAATAAAAAGTCCTTAAAAAACTTAAATTTTTTGGCATAAAATCACGAACACATCACACTTCTAAAAAATATTTAGCCAGTTAGGAGTATTCAATTGCATTTCAAAAAACTCGTATAATTTTGAATTTTCAAAATTGGTTTCAAATCCACACCCTTAAGTAATCGCAACACAATCATGTTAGTGATATACTTGTGTCAGATTTTCAACTAAGGGGTTGTTTGTGTTGTCTAGATCTCTTTGGTCGCTTCATTCTCCGATGAACTATTTTTCTTATTCTTCTTCACCCTTGGCTTATTTTGTGGTCCATACAAGGCTATTTTGTGGCAGCCCCTTGCATGTGTTGGCAAAATGGCCTTGTTAACCACACTTGGGACAACTTACCCCAAAGCTCCTCCTTACTCTATTTAAACTTGTGCATGGGACATCTTCAGTTGCATCCCTTTTTGGATGCTTCTTGGGTCTTCTAATTGGCCTTTTGATCTTTGATGGAATTGGCCTATCAATATCTGTGGGGTCCAATTCTCCTCACTATTGACAAACTGCATACAATGTTGCACATAGTCCTCAGGCTTCTTGCGTTTTGGATAGATTGCAGCAACTACATGCTGATAAGGAACACTTATGAAAAGGAAACTAAATATTATTAAAAAACAATCCATCTTATAATTAAAGATTATTAGTGGGAAAGGCAATAACAAGAATAAGAAATAAATTATAAATATAACTTGTCATTACCTGTCAATTGCCATAAATTATAAGCACAAGTCTAATCTTTGAAACTGACATCAAACTTTGAACTTCAATTTTGTACATCATAGCAAGGTTTGACTTAGTCACCATTGAAAAATACTTGGTAATGCCTGCTCAAGTCTTTTTGCTTGTCAAGTCTTTTCTACTACACAAGAGCTATGATACAATGTATGTGCCCAACACTTTCATCTGTCCTGCACTCTTCCTCATAATATATCCTCTTAGCTCATCACACAATGTCAATATGGGTTTATCCTTGTAGTTCACAATAGTTGCACTCCAAGACTTACACATGTTGTTGATGTTATCCACCTTGGGCCATTGACTAATGTGATAATCAACGTTCTTGAATCAAATTTGTTCAAATAGGTCCATGCATCCTCATATTTCCTCTTCAGTTTCTATATAGTCCTATCAAACTCAATGGTAGTTGTGCTCTTTGTACACTCCCATATCATGTTTCTAATCTCCTTATCCTTCCAAAGCTTGGGAAAATTCTTCCATATGTGTAGTACACACTTTCTTTAGTGAAAAATTGGCATCACTTCTTTCAATGCAGGAAGTAAGCCTTCCAGAGTACACAAAAGTCATGTTAATACATATTGCAAAATGGACTAAGTAGTCCCTAGATTTTCTTTTAATGGACTAAGTAGTCCCTGGACTTTCCTCTTAATGGACTAAGTAGTCCTTAGAGTTTTACAAATCATGCCCTACATAGCCCCTAATGTTAACTAAATGTTGTTTCCTTGATGTTAAACAATCCATATAGTTTTTCAAATCATGCCCTAAATAGTTCCTGGTGTTAAATAAATGTTGAACGATGCTCAATCAAATCATTTCGTAATAGTAGAGTCATTGACATAGTAATTAAATAACAAATTTATCATTTGATAATTGTCACTAACAAATTAACTATTCTCTAACTAACCAAAAAAGTAGTGTTACTAACTTAATTTATCATATACATGAGGTGTAATAATAACAATAGCAAAGTATGATACAAAGTTACATAGCATAGGAAACTAACCAAATGAATGCAAGAAGGTTGTTAAAAGCATACCTTTTGTTGGTCCGATATGAAATTCTAGCCATTAATATAAGCATCTCCCAAATCCTTTTGTAAAATATCCAAGGAACACATCCAATTTTTCTTGGTCTCACTGTCCATAATAGCATAAATGATTGTATCTTGACCCATAGTTGACAACAATTGACCTCCACAGTAGCCCTTAAGAAAGCAACCATCTAGACCAATCATTGTCCTATAACCAACCTTAAAACCTTCCTTGCAAGCATCTAAACAGATGTACATTTTCTCAAACAGAGGATGCGCTTGGGGTTGTGGAAAAACATGAACCAATTTAGTGCTCCCGAGGTTGCTTCTTAATAACTTATGTAAGTATTCCCTCCCCTTCCTGTACTGCTCTTTTTCATTGCCCTCAACCTTCTTTCTTACTCTCTTCAAGGACCTATCCATTGTTTTGTCACCAATAATTACATGAAAAATTTCCTTCATATAATCAATAACTTCCTTTTTTCTTCAAGTTTGGTTCTTAATGCATCCACCAAATGGCGACTAACCCATTCAACATCAACCAAGCAATTCCTACAAGTGCTTACACATGTGTGCTCCTTGATGAAAATTTTGACTTAGAAGATTCTTAATGCACTTTGCCAAGCACAATAAATCTACTAATTACAAACTTTAGTTGCACACTTCGCCCTAACTTTTTCCTTGTTATTTTTAACAAGCTTAAACTCTCTTCTATCATTCACACAATAAAATTTCAATTCCCTATTGAAATTAAGAAGACTTGTAAACACATTTCAAGGTCCAATTTAGTGTGACCAAATCCACCTACATTAACAAATCCTAGGGGTGCATATTTTCAATAACCCTCATATTCACTAGACATTGGGGCATGAAAGTCCTCAGACTCATACTCGTAACCTTGGCCAACATCTGGATCCAAGTTAGGGATATATACACTTGTCATCTTATTGCTCCAATCAACCTTATTCCAGTCAGCATAATCATCCAAATCAATTTTCTCTGCTACATCATCATCTATGCTCCTTCATACAAAGTAACTTCTTCAATAGGTTATTCTACAAGAACTTCCTCATTCTTGTTTTATGCGGATCTCTTCTTTGGTGTGGATTTCTTCTAATTGGGCGTGACCTTATTTGGTGTTGATCTCTTCTTTGGTGTGCTTTTTCTCTTTATATCAGTGTTAATAGATTATGAAGAAGTGTCAATGTAAATAGGGGGAGGCTTATACACCTCATCTTCCGATTGAGACAATTATGCACAATTTAGTTGTACCCTTTGCTAAGAATTTGCCTGTGTGTTGTGGTTTAGAGAGAGACAATCCCTTGAACCGAGTTGATCTTGATGGAAATAAAACGAGCGAAACACCAGCTAGGGAAGTGATCTAGGCCTTGTTTGGAACCCTTATATTAGCTTTCAAGGCCTACCTAGAAATGAATTACCCTTGTCACCCAATTTGAGCCTAAGCGGATATTTTTTGGCCAGTAGTATACAACCTATGTGCTTGTTGTTTTCTTGACCCCTTTGATCCTACCTTGCCCTCAAGCCTAAACTTTTAGTTCACCTCATAGGGTCTACCACTTCTAGAAGAAAATTTGCTATCCGTGCTTTGATTCTTTAAAAGGAGTCCAAGGAAAATGATAAGGACAAAAGGAAGCTAACTGAGAAGGAGAAATGTCTCAACAAAGGCATCATTATGGCTCAACACAACTCAATCCCAAAGGTATATTGGGCAACAAGAAAAAAAATGAAGTCAAAAAGAGAAAAGGCCATAACGATCAATAAAATCAGAGAAAAAGTTGCAACACGGGTAGTACACTCAAAGTAATTTGGGGGTATCTCTTTGGGATTGAACTAAGAGGAAAGGTTCCTTGAGTTGAGAGAATTGATAGAAAAGCCTAAATGACTTTCCATCCTACCCTGGCCCAAACAGTACATTATAAGCTTAATTAAGTCCTTTAGATCCCGAGTGAATGCTAGCTCGTGTGGAAAGAAAAAAAAAAAAAAGAAACATATAAGGGAATAGGTTCATTGTCTCTCCTTAAACCATTGGAATACTTGATCTGATTGGGCAATTAGTACTAACACACACTGTGATGGTTACTCTGAGAAAATGAACGTGCACACATCAGTGGTCTGGATTTCTCAAGAGGGAAATGTTGTTGCTTTGAGTTGAGTGATACGATCATGATGAAAAGTTGCATCCTAAAAATTCTCACATGTTTGCAGGAGTGGCTTGTTCATTCATGATTTTTTCTATTTTCTCTTCATTTTCTTTACTTGAGGACAAGCAAAGATCTCAAGTTGGGAGTGTTTCATAACTCTCCAATAAGAGTTATCCTTGTTTATGTTTTCTGTTAGTTTTTAGTTAGGATATGTTAGAATTTGGTTATTTTATGGCATGGTTGGTTGATAGGTTGAGTATAGTTGGCTTCTTATCATTGGTATGTTTGATGGTTTGTTTAAGTGTTTCAAGGTCAAAACTCAAGAAAAGGAGCAAATTTGGAGCTCAAAATGCATCTCACGAAAGACAAATGTATCTCGCGCGAGACATAATGCATCTTGTAAGGGTGTCTCACGCTAAACACTTATTCATCTCGCGCGAGATATGGTCGTAATAGGCTTGAATGCATAAACTAAATTTAGGTTAAAACAAGCCAGAGGTATTGGCCAAATGGAGGTTTTTCATGCAGTTTACATTGTACACATTCTGTTTTCATTTTTGAGGGACAGAGAGTACACTAGAGTTCACTAGGGTTTAAGAAATCATCAAGGAAGAAGATTACTCATTGGTGATTCAATTCCAAAAGTTCATCAAACTTCTATGTATACTTCTTCCTCTTCGTCTCTATTTTTTTTTATTTCTATTTCTGCACTATGAATTAATTTCCTTTTTGATTGGGACAAAGACCTAACCCTAGTACTTTCTTCTAATTCCAATTTTGATGTTATTCAATTTTATTTGATTGTGAATTAATTTCTCTATTCTTAATGCTTTCCATTGACTGGCAACTGATGAACTGTTAGTAAACTTAGGGAAACTTTAAGAAAAGAAATCTAGGTGGTAATAGAAAATTAATCATCACTTAGCTATTTCTTAGAGAGATAAGAATAGAGGGTGGTGCTATCTTAAGCCTCATATGCTACAAAAGGATTCATGAAACTTAATCCCTAGGCAAACTAGATTAATATTAAGAGATTGTTTATTCGGGTCGTTCATAGCAGGTATGCATGTTCTCGAGAGAGAGACTTGTATTACAATAGGAATCTAGGTTGTCCTTCAAAAATAACTTGAATAACAAAGAAAACAGAATTAGGGCAATATTAGGGGTGTAATCGGAGTCCCAATTGCCTAAATCATCACTAAAACAACCATATATCTCATAATCCTTGATTTTAATTTCTGCCGAATCTCATTTAATATTCATGGTTTGAAGTTCCTCTCTCGAAACTCGATTTTGTGATTTGACCCCAGTTTTATAATGTTTTATTGCCTTCTTGATCATATAGTCTTCGTGGGAACAATAATTTGGTCCTAACCCAATACTTTATTACTTGGCGACGTGGTATACCTGCCACGTGTGTTTTCCTCACAACAATCATCATTCATCATTGGAACCATCCTAGATCATCGGAATCATGCCAATTTGGCAAATCAATTTCCAAAGACCACAAAGATCGTAAGATTGAAAACAAAGTTCATGAATTAAAATTCTAAAACCCAAATAGGCACTAGGTCGTGGCATTTATCAAGGAGAAACCAATTCATCACCTTTTAGTTATCCTCAAGACTCATGTCATGCAAGGAATCACCATGGATCATAGGATTGCCTTAAGTTTTTATAAACACAATTTTGATGCAAATTAGGCCTTGAGGCCGAAAACCATAAGAGAAATTCTTTGTATCAATGGAACATTTTGCAAACCAAATACCACTTCATAAAAACTCCTTAGGATGACTAGAGAAACACCAAAACAAGGTTAGAATTAAAATATATCATGAGAAACCTCAAGAACACCATAGGGCCAAATCTGCCCTAGAGATTTTTAGAAGGAAAAAAAATGTTTTTCTTGAAAGAAAAAAAAAACCCCATGATGGAAACAACACTATTACAAGAAATTATAGTACGCTCATAGTCTTACCAAAATCCTTTCAAAAATCATCTTTTCTTACAAGAACACAACCAATAAATCATCATTTCATGAAGAACAAAAAGAAAGGAATAAAATTCAGAACTTAGCTTGAACATAATAAAAAAAATCAGTACTCATGTGCAGAGATAACTCACCTATTCACAAACTGACACAAGATTGTAATAGAAGAGGATGAAGGCTACGGTTTTTATGGATAAACTATGAATTTTGGAAGAGAAAATAGAGGTGTCTATGGGGAGGAGGGTGTATTGCCAGACCTTAGAGAGAATGAAGAATGGTTCCATTTTTTTTTTTCTCTCTAGGAAGAAGAAAGCAAAAACTTGTCTCTTGGCTTGTCTTGTAACCATTGGCTTAAATTACAAAATGAATGGAAATTTATGAACTTGATTAGCATTAAGGGGAAGAAGGCCGAAGCTCCTTTAGCTAGTGGTACAAGGAGTTTTAATTGATTTTTGGTACACGAAAAGTCACAGTTCAGTCCGGTGCAAAATGTGATACGTACTATGAAAATAAAAGACATTGGTTTAACAATTCAATATCGTACAGGGACCAAAAATAGGAACATATTATAAAACACTTAGGAAGAGGATCCCTAATGGTCTCTGGTCTTTGGAGACCTTAGACAAAGACATAATGGAACCTGTAGACCAGCAAGTCTAAAACTAACTTCTAAACCGTAACTCCGATCATCGATCCGATAGTAGTTCTAGAATCGGCGTGACTAAGGGAATCTAACTATCTAATCCATATATTATGAATGTATAATTCAAGATTATGTCTAATTAATAATTAAATATTAATTAATGAATGTAGAGTATTCACATTTAGCGAAAAATGAGATGTTACACTAAACACTTAGGCAGAGGGACCACACACAGGTCAGGGACCGCAACACACCTTCTTCTTCATCTCGTACAAAGGAGGGACCACAACACAAAACCTAGGAAATTTGGAGGGAAAGTGTGAGAGATGAGTAAAAGTGATGAGTGAAAGAAAAGGGATTATGTTAAAAGAGAGGGATTCGTCATTTCAAAACAACGTCATTTAGGACCATGCAAAACAATGTCATTTTACGTGTTCTGGGTGTAGAGCAGAGAAAGATGCTGTTTGGTGTGTTGGGAAAACATCGTTTTCTGGGTTCGTGTATAAGTAGGAAAGAGAAGAGAGTGAGGGCAGTGATGAGAAACCAACTTTTTTAATTTATTACTTTTTTAATTTGAGAAACCAACTAGGATAAGGGTGTAAAATTTAGAAACCAAATAAAATATTAACCCTAAATAAAAAACCAACTCAATAATTACAAACAAAAAAATTTCTTCTATAATTATAAATTATTACCATTTTATTTTTTACAAAAAATTAGACAGAACTTTCGTCAAAAAATTTGTTTATAATATTTTCCTCTTATGGGAGAGAATTATTAGAGGCAGATTTTGCAACAAAAATTGTGTTAAAATATATTTTAAAAAATCCACTTGTAATATTTATTTATTTTTCTTGTTGATAGAAATTATTAAAAAAATGTGATACATACATACATACATACATACATACATACATATATATATATATATATATATATATATATATCATTTGTTACTAAGAATTTCCATTTTTTTTACAGACAAAAAGATTATCTTAATTAAAAAAATCAATATGTTTTACAGGAAAACTTTTTGTCTATAAAATCATTTTTTATTTAGCATTTTTTGATAGTGACCATTTTCTAATAACTCCTTTTGCTTTTTTTTAATAAAGTTTGTGACTTACCTAATTGTTCAACACAAAATTTAAGAAAGGGTACAATATATTTTTAATCTCTAAAAAATTATAAATGTTGTGTTCTACTTTTGAAAAAAAATTGTTAGGAAATAGTCATTGACAATTTTTTTTGTGTAGGGCTTAGTCTTTTAGTCAAGTTAGGTCGTTAATTGGCAGTTAACTTGGCCACGAATGACACATGTCAATTTTGTATAGACACATGGTTTGCCATATTACCAAGTTAACTGTCACATTAGCAGTTAACGACTCAACTTGACAACAGGGACTAAACTCTACCAAAAAAAATTTGTCAAGGATGATTTCCTAACAATTTTTTTTTTCAGAAGTAAAACACAAAATTTATAATTTTTCAAGGACTAAAAACATATTTAACCTTTAAGAAATATCAATTTATGATTTTCTTTCTTTTTTATGAATTGCGTGTAAAAAAACACATGTTTCATATTAGATCCATATGTTATGTACAATAAAAATACATTTTTATTATTAGATCCATATTATTATAGGCAGATTTTGCAACAAAAATTATGTTAAAAAATATTGAAAAAATCCACCTGTAATATTTATTTTCTGCTTGATGATAGAAATTATTACAAAAAATTGTAATATATATATATATATATATATATATATATATCATTTATTACTAAATTTCCATTTTTTTCCTACAGGAAAAAACTTTATCTTAATTAAAAAAGTCAATATGTATTACATACAAAATTGTCTATAAAATTATTTTGTATTTAGCATTTTCTGGTAGTGACCTTCTTAGAACAAAAAGTCTTTATGTAAATCAAATTTGGTATTACCGTACAACTAACCAACCTTTTATATGTACAAGGATTTGTATTTCTCTCTCTTATTAATTATATTTCAATATCTTCTTTCTCTCCAATTTCTCATGCTCTCTCTTTTTCTTTTCTCTCTCCAATCTCATTTTCTTCCCTCAGCTCCGCACCACGTTGCCTCTTTTCCCTCTCTTTATTTTCACATCCCTCACGTCTCCTACTCATGTATGCCGCTACATCGCCATCGACGGCTTCCAAATCCACTCTCCTCATCCACCACATCCTTCAACCGGCATCTCAAATGACGTTGACGTCCTCCATCACGTGTGCTCACATCATATCTCCCTCACATTGTCTATCCCTCTCATCGTCTCTCTTCCCCAGCGCATCCCCTATCATTTCTCATCGCTATATGTCGCAGATCAGATTTTGTTTATTATCTCTCTATCCCGCATATCATTTTTTGTGTTAGGGTTTATTCAGTTTTATTATGTAGGTTTGTTCACTACAGTTATACGGGTTTGTTCATTTTTTGTATTAGAGTTTGTTCATTCTTATTAGATAAGTTTGTTCATTACAGTTATATGAACATGTTTGTTCATTTTTTTTCTTGAGGTTTGGTCCGTCATATTAGGTAGGTTTGTTCATTTATATGAACATGTTTGTTCATTTTTTGTATTGGGGTTTATTCAATCTTATTAGGTAAGTTTGTTCACTACAGTTATACGAGTTTGTTCATTTTATATAAACAGGTTTGTTCATTTTTTGTATTGAAATTTTTTCATTCTTATTAGGTAGCTTTGTTCACTATAGTTAATAAGGTTTGTTCGTTTTATATGAACAGGTTTTCGCATGAGGGAGGACGTGATTGCCCTTTGAGGTGGTGGTTGAAGGACGTGAGGGAGGACGTGATCGCCGTTTGAGGTGGTGGTTGAGAGGACGTGAGAAAAGAAGGAAACGAGATTGGAGAGAGAAAAGAAAGAGAGAAGAGCGTGAGAAATTGGAGAGAGAAAATATAAATTGAAATATATTTAATAAGAGAGATAACATTTAGGAATTTGGGGGAAATTTGGTTTGCTTGTGGGGCATGAGTATATTAAAAATTTTGGTGGCTAGATGATGGTACAGTTTTAGGTGTACACGTAGCGCCACTCTTTTTTGAATACCTCCTTTTTTTTTAATTAAGCTATTGTTATAATTATAATTCATTTAAATGTTTATAAAAATTAATTTATGCTAAACATAAATAAATATTATACTAAAGGCGTTAATAAAAAAAGATTATACTAAAGGCAGGTACTTTTTATCCATAAATAAATTAACCATGGGATTATTCGATTAGATATCCACAAAAATGATTCCTTCTCGAAGAAGAACATATGCATACTTAGTCATTGATTTAACTCACTAATTACCTGTTTGATTAATCTATTTAGTTTAATTTCTCCCCTTTCATAAATTCATAATTAATCGGATGATGGGTACCACTTATAGTTCTAGTTAAACTGAGATCTATTTATGTTATGTGCGTTAGGGGCGTTTGCTGTGTAGTTTGGATCAGTTTTAAATATAAAAAGTTATATAATTCAAAAATATAATTTATTGTGGTTTGGATTTGATCGATTTATATTAGATAAAAAAATATGATCCAATCCAATCTAAATCCAAATTTTAGTGGTTTAGATTGAATTGGTTTAATTAATTTTTAATAAAAAAATTTAAGTTTAAAAGGTTATAAAATATAAATAACTTAAGCTAATAAAATAAAAATATAACAATTAAAATTATATAACTCATTTTTTATATGCATAAAATGATATATAAATAAGAATGACAATAAAAATATAAAATTATGTGATAAATAAAAATTATTATAAGTAAAAGTATAAACTTAATAGCATAAAATTATATTCCATGATGTTTTCGATTTGAATTGGATTAGATTGGTTTGAAAATTAAATCCAAAATCCAATCCAATCCAAGTAATTTTTAAAAATTAATATCTAATCAAATTCAAACTTTATGATTTTAATTAATTTTTTTAATCTTTTTTGGATTGATTTTATTGTTTTAATTGGATTGAAATGGATTTGAACACTAGTGTAGCATGAAGATTATTACTCTATTGCTTCTTGCATTGCTTTATGTAACTTCCGTTCAATTTCTTTTACTTCCAAAGCCACCAAAGTACAGAACTTGTTGGCATGTAAAAAGGTACATCGTTAATAATATCGACCTATAAAATCATGGAATACTATATAAGTAATAGCACTTAATTAAAATAGATAAGCCCGTTTAAAACTCTAGAAATCAAATAACATAAATTATGAACATTATATTATTCTTGTGTTTTTAAGTTTTTAAATTGCATGTGTCTTTCATGTCCATATCACAATTCAAAATACCGTTGGGAGAAGTGCTCATATTTAGTCTCGGACCATGCCTCGGACAAAATTGCTTCTAGTAGGTAGTACAGGATGCCTGTAAAGAAAAATTTAAAAATAGTAGAAGTGACATGTGTAACTCTAGAAGAAATGGAGGGGAAAAAAAAAGAATATCTGTTTTATCCCTAAATTTTACTCTCTTTTTTTTATTCAATCTTTCAACTTAAAATAATGACATGTTAGTCCCTAGATTTTGTTAATGTTGGACACCAAACCCCTAATGGCATCTGACGTGTCTGTTAACGTTATTTTCTCTCTCCTCTCTCTTAACAGCCCCAAAACGACGTTGTTTTGATGGTCCAAGGATTAACATGGCCAAAAAGTTCAACAACTTCTTACTACTTGCACCCCTACCACCACTACTTCATCTACCTTAACTTTGAGCCCACCACCACCACCTCTTCCACCTTCAACCCACCGCTACCACCATTACTAAAAAAAAACTCTATCTGCTGGCGGATTTATTAGTGGATTATAACTAAATACCGACAGAGTATTTTTTGTTTCCGATGAATTATGTCAAAAAATATTTGACGGTATCGTTGGTAACTAGTTACTTCAGATACATAATCCAACGGCAATTATTACCAAATAAATTTGTCAATAAGCTGTTACAGGAACGATGTCTCTACAACAGTTACTGACGGATATATTTGCCAGTAATTAGTTTTATTATAATAATATCATGTGAGATACTAACGAATATATTTGCTAGAAATATATGAAATTAAAAAAATCGTAATTGTAAATAACAGAATTACTATTAATTAAAATAAAATAAAATATCCAATACATTTAATATCCATAACAATAATATTAAATATCCATTAAATTAAAACAACATTAAAGTTTTAAAAAAAATCAAGAGTGGCTGATGTGACGGGTGGGCTTGGGTTGGGGATGTATCTGGGACTCGTCGAATCGTAGCGATCATCCACGTCATGCCTAGGGGCAAAGGTGTTAGGGATTTGCTCGTCGAAGTCCTCCTTTGAGCTGTCAAACACGGAGAAGTTTGGCGGCTGTGATGATCCGCCTACCTATAAATGTGACCACATGCTGGAGAAGCTAGAAGCCATCTTCTTCTTCATCTTCAGTTTTTCCTTCTTTCGATGTGCCTACTATGACCAAGCGTCCTCTGTGTCCCCCTCTCCTAGTCATCTTGAGAAGAATTGCACTTCAGTCATATGTACAATTTTTGTCCATACCTGGGACATTAGCTCCACCTTCATTGTCGCCAAGGCTCTGAGTTTGTTGCGGCCTTACCTCTTCTAGCTTTTGTTCGAACATTGTCTATAAGAAAAATAACCCAAAAAAATTACATAGTTAGCAACACAATTTAATTTTTACAATATACATGTAATATTAAAGCAATTAATTATTAAGTAAATGAATACTTATTGCAGCGTTCTTAGACCTCGAATCGACCTACACAGTCTTCTAACCCCTCTCATCCTTCTTCAGGTGGCTATGCATAAAAAAAACTCTAACTCAGAGGGAGGTCTGCCCAACTCTTGGGTATGCATTTCATTAAATAATAAATATATATTAGCAAACTAAATTATAACTTGAATAAATTCAACCGAATAATTAAATTAACGAATTTAAAACTAATATTACCATTCTCTCCTTTGTGGAGTGTAAGGCAGTGGATCCTCCAATGTGCATCGACCCCCCTTTGTTGAATGCCTCGATGCACTGGCCTTCTAAGATTTGTCTTTAAACTTCTTTGTAGCCCAAATTTGGCAGACCACATCGAGCGTCTCTTGAGTCATCCAAGAGAGGGGTTTTGTCCAACCTGTCCTTGATCGTTATGTACAATTGGCAGTTATTTTCCTATTCTGTACTGGAAGGCTACATATATAGTGTCATCACCCTCATTAAAGAGGATGTGCTCCTACACATAAAATAAATTAAACATAATAAATTAAATATAATTAACCAAAATAAAAATATACATAATTATATGTCTTCCAAGCTTCATACATATGTCTCTTTTCCTCATCAGGAACAGATGTCCAGTATAGCCAAGGACAATTGAACAACCTCTTGATGATCTCAATCAGCTTGGTCCTGACAGTTCCTTGATATGGAGTTCACCTAAACACACACACACACACAAAATAGTCAATAGTTAATTAAGACAAACTTAATAAAAATAAAGAAACAAGTAATTAAATAATTATATACACACTTACCCAGTATCCCTGGGTCTAGCCTGATCCTTACGTGAGATTCGTTGGATGAACCCTGCGAAAAGCCAAGTCTAGTAGCGCCCACATCTGGCTGAACTGGATTGTGGCATGTGGGCCTAATTAGACAGTAGAGGAGGACACGAAAGACCTATCTCATCATGTTGGGCCACATCGGCGACCCCTAATTTTGGATTGGTATATTGGGCCCATCCACACATTGGCCCCCTCGTACCCACCCCACCCTAGCCTTGGGGGCATACCATACCCCAGAAGGGGCATATACCCCAGAGTAGGCATGAACCCTAGGCTTGTTGGGCCTGACTATGGCACTATATTGTACCCCTGATGCGGCACAAATCGCCTTGTGGACGGCTTGGGAGTAGATGTGGATTTTGGCGTTGATGTAGAGGTCGACGCAGGGGAATGCTCGTCGCCCCTACCTGTGCCTCTATTGGTTCTGTCTTTGCCTCTATTGTGTCCTAAGGTCATATATGAAAGGAAAAAAATACACACACACGCACACTTACAACATACACACAATCAAATATATACTAATCACATACATACACTTACACACACACACTTACCATATACACTAGCACACACACTAATCACATACTTTAAATAACACGCTCACAATAACACACTTATAACACACACACACAAAAAAACTTACAACGTATACACTAACATACACACTAATCACATACTTTAAATAACACACTTATAACATTACATACACTAACACTTACAACAGTTAACTAATTTCACTACATAAACACACTTACACACAATTACATAAACACACACACACATGCTAACACTTACAATAATTAACACATACATACACACACTAATACATACACATACACACTAACACACAATAAAAAATCAATCAATTATACAAATCCAGTAGTCATCTATCCTATTATCGTTAACTATCCTAAAATAAATATTTTAAAAAACTTAAATAAATAAATGGTGAGGGGGACTTACTGATGGTGGAAGAGGTGGCAGTGGTGGAGATGAGGGCTGGGATAGTGGCAACCTCGGTGGCGACAAGGGTTAGGGCGGAAGAGGCAAAAGTGAAGGTAGACGTAGAGGCAGACACAAAGGCATACACGGAGGCGGATGTGGAGGCGAAGACATACAAAGACGCGGAGGCAGACTTGGTCATGGAGGTGGATGTGGATGCAGACGCAGAGCATGCAAAGACAACGGAGGCAAACGTGCATTGGCTGATTGAGAAGCGGAGGCGATGGAGGCAGAGAGAAGCAGGAGGAGAGAGAGAGAGAGAGAGAGAGAGAGAGAGAGAGAGAGAGAGAGATCAATATATATAGATAGAGAAAGATCATCAATAACACACACATAACCAACAATAATCAAAGTAAGCCCTCGTACTTCCAGTTATTCATCACAAGAATGAAATTAACACGATTGTACGTCTATTTAATATATATGTTTAGCGTTGTGCTAAAGAACGAATACTCCACGTCGTTTCAGTAATTATTAATCGTATGATAATTATTATGTGGTAATATTTGTTCATGGAATTAATAAAGCTTCATAGTGCCTATTATATGTTTTGACCATACGCAGGTCTCATAATTAGTTAGGCACATCATATGTCAAATTTATGAACACGAGGTTAGGTCGTGTTCTTTTACTAACGAGAAGGAATATAAACGATAAATTGAATAACCCTAAATTGTTACTAGCGGATATATTTGCCAATAAATTTTTTATCTATATTATTTATTATCTAATATTTACCAACGGGTATATCCGTCAGTAACTTGTTAGTTCCAATTCATGCCAATATATATCGACAGATATTCTGGTGGATAATTATGACAATCTTCAGCAAAAGACTCGTGAAAAGCATTTACTAGTGGATTAGAGGCACAAAATCTACTGGTATTGTAGGCGGATATATCCGCCAATAAAATTCGCCGATAGAGGGCATTTTCTAGTAGTGCACGACCCACTCCCTCATTCCCACCACCACTACACCCTCGTTCTCAACACCACCAGTCATACCTCATTCCCACTACCACCACCACCATAGACACACCCCATCCCCACCACTACAGCACTCTCCCATTCCCACCACCACCACACACCATTCTAACCATGGTTGCAATGGCAAAAAATGACATAAAAGTTATGGGCAAAAATATAAAGGAGACTCTAGGCAACGCTTCTTAAGTGTTGCCTTTAGAAAAATTTGGCACTAATGTAGATAATAACATCGTCAATTGATTATTGCCAACACTTTTGAAACTTTTGGTAATGATTTGAAACTTTTGGCAATGTTGGTGTTGCCAACGAAAATTTTTTGTAACTACATAAATAATAGTATACAAAATAACCATTGACGACACTTCTAAAACTTTTTGCAACAATATGGAACTTTAGGCTAGTGTGTAGCTGTGTGAGTCTCTCTCTCTCTCTCTCTCTNTATATATATATATATATCTGTATATGTATATGTATATGTATGTATGTATGTCACTAGTTTATTTCTTTCTGTCCCATTCATCTAGCTAGTTAGGCTTACTTACTCTACAAGCATCCTTAGCATTACTGCTTGCACTCTATAGGTGGATGCACAATTGAGTGCGTGATTCCTTTGTTTGGCGAATTTGCGGAGTTAAAACGATTTGGGACCATATATAGGTTTCTTTTTGAACCGTTCTTTTGTTAATTATGTCTCTATCTTTTCTCTTGTAGTCACTATTCCTTTTTCATTGTGATACAGTTGATGCCCCATTTGAACTGAATCCAATTGTGCAACAGCTCATATTTTTTAAGTAAAAAGGATCACGAGATCATACATATGACGCAAAGTTCATAATGCACAAAGAGTTCAATCTAAACCTTCCTTCTCACCCGATACATGCAGATGAGGAAATTACAACTATTTTCATTTAATATCAAGTTTGATGTGTCCTTACTTTTTTTTTTTTCTTTTTATCTCAGTCGAACCACCGATATCTGAATCTTATTATTAAGAACTCGACTACTTCGATCAAATTTGATTGATTGAGGTCTTTAAAGGAAGATAGAGGTCCCCAAAGTCCCCAAATGAGATTTTTTTTTTTTTTCATTCTCAATACTTCAACCCAGACAAAGTTAATTTTTTTTTTCTTATTTTTTATACATGTAATAATTATCTAGGGTAAAGAAAAAAATTTGTGAGCTTTGCATAAGAATTATATGAAGAAAAAAAATATTCTATTCCAAATTACTACCCAGGTTTCAAGAAAAAAAAAAATTAGAGGATAAAACAAACAATTTGATACACCTTTTTTTTAGGTTGATTGTCCGGTATCCAAGGCCTAACCCTGACTAATCTGAGTCGACCCGGGTCGCGCACCTGGCTATGACAGGTGAGTCTCCCAGCGGGGATAACTGCGTACACAAGGTCTCGAACTCGGGACCTTGCTTAAGTGATACCAAGCCGCTTACCATTTAGACCAACTCCCCTTGGTACTATTTGATACACTTTAGTCTTATGTCAACCAGTAGTAGTGACACGACCAGGTATTAATTATTAGCAATGGGGAATAAATATAAAAAAAGAAGAGGCACTTACAAAGTTGACGAATGAAAAGGAAAGAAAAAGGGTAAAAATTAGAGGGAACCATGTAGAAGACGTGACTTGGTAGAACAAGTGAAGTGGCCCTCATCCTCACCCTGCTCAGCATATTGTACCATTATCATATTTTTTTAATACAACTAAAATTTAAATTTGTGCGGCGTGTAGCTAATTAAATCCAAATTTATAAATCATTTAATTTTAAAAATAATGTTCATGTTCATTAAGCACTTAGCACTAAAATTATAGATCTATGTTTATTGACATCAACTTTGTGACTTGTATATATACCCTAAATCAAAAACAATACATTAACATAGGAACATTATTCTTTTGACAATTGTGGCCGATCCACGTAGAATCTTTACGACAAGTCTTTTTCTTTTAAATATGAAACTTTGATTAAACTAAAATAATCCCTCTAGACTAATCTATGAATTTCTCATAGGCTAAATTGATTAAAAAAGCGTAATGAACAAAATTAATAAATTAAAGATCGTTAAACTCGAGAGTTTAAGTAAATTTATACAGTTTCAGCAAACTTGACTCATAAACTCGTAAGAGTATGCATATGTAAAAAATATATATTATAAGCAATATAATTATGAACCAAACATGATTAAATTTTGTATTTATAATTGACATTAAAAATTTAACTTTAAAATAATATAAATGAAAGAAACATCATAAAATATACCTTAATGCATGACATTTAATTATGTCATACTTTATTTTGTACATGTATTACTTTATAATTCAATAAAATATAGCTTAATTACGATAAATATATAAAATTAGCTTAGTAAACTTACTAGATATTGTCTGACACACACAAAGTCAATTATGTATTTAACAAAGTTATCAAATTTATACATTTTTTAGAAAAATTTGTAAATTTGTAGATAGATTTTAACTTATAAGCTCGATAGTAAAATTGACAACATACTTACACTAATACAAATATATCAAAAAAGAATTTACATGAATGTTAACTCAAGATTTAAATAATCATTAAATGCAATAATTAAAAAGGCCATTCTCCTAAGTATATATGCTTCGCCATTTTTTCTCCAAATCCAACACGTTGACTTGAATTTTTAAGCTCAATCGTTCAGTCCCTTTCCCATAAATTTCCTCAATTCAGCCTATGTAACATACTCCTCTGTACTTTGGAAACCTTATTGTAGAAAAAAAAATGTTATACTTCTTTCTAAAAGAAGAAGGGAAAAAAAAAAAAAAAACCTTAACAGCGATAGGACAATGAGGTAACATTTCCATCGCATTAACGTCATAGGACAAAGATTTATGTAGGGATCATCTAGTAGAAGTGCTTATGCTCTCTCTCTCTCTCAAATTTGTCTAAACTAGCTTTAAGGGGGCTGCATTTTACAGCTTGCCATGCACTCATAGGAATCTAATACGTTCAAAAAGAAAATCTTATAATTTACTTTTCCCACTACTTTGTTTAGTCCTGTATATAAGTCCTTCCCACAAGTTAAGAACTCATCATATTTCACATACTTTCGATTCATTCATGCTCATACAACTTCATTCATTTTTATTTATCATATTCCAAGAAGAAGCAATCATCATGGTGTATGTTAATAACATATCACCAGAACCATCCCAAGTCCATACCTTCCATTCCACTGCTAAATGGAATGCTCATTTTGATGCCATCAAAGAAACTAACAATCTGGTACGTGAGGCGTAAACCTTTAAATTCGACTTAAGAGTTATTAATTTCAGTCAAGTTCATTTTAAGATTATGAAAATAATCATATTAGTTCTTGAAGTTGTTAAAAGTTTGTCAAGTTAATTCTTAGATATCGGTCAAATTAGTCCCTCCTACGAATTGACTTGACTAACTTTTGGTAATATCAAGAACTAAAAATATCATTTTCATAACTTGCAAACAAACTTGACCGATGTTAATAGTTTCAAAAAAGAATTTAAAGGTTTACTTAGTACGTTACATATTCATAATATTAAGGGTGTGTTTGATTTTGGGGTAAAAATTGAAAAGAAATTTAAATGAATTTTGTGTATAAAATTATTAAATTTAATCCGTGAAAATTTATCCCTTTTTTTTACTCTCATACTATGTACAGCCTAATTATATCATTATCAACTTGTTGAATTTGTGTTCTAATTGAGATTCATATTTATTTGCTATAGATGGTGATTGATTTCACGGCTGCATGGTGTGGACCATGCAAACTAATGGACCCAGTTTTCCAAGAGTTTGCTGCAAAATACACAGACGTTGAGTTTGTCAAGATTGATGTGGACCAGTTAATGGTAACATTCACTCACTCATTAAATTCCCCTTTCACCACACACATTTTGTTCCTAATTGTAAAACTGCACACTCGTTATTTTTGTTACCCCAATTTAGTTTTACGATTATAATTTGATAATAGATATAAGATTAACTTGACGTAAAACTTATCAAGACAAGGTTAATTGAATGATAGATAAATTTGTTCTCATTTAAAAAAAAAATTGATATCAAACTTTAAAATGTTAGCACCAAATTGATGTCAAAATTTTCCATCAGTACCACATTAATATTAAAAAAAAATATTACGACTAAATTGATGTCAAAAATAAAATTTTAAGACTAAATTAATTATTTACTGAACGTTTCTTTTAATTATCTTACCATTAAAAAAATGACATGGATTATGAAAATGAAAACAGGGAGTATCTACAGAATTCCTGGTGCAGGCAATGCCAACATTCATGCTGATTAAGAGAGGCAGAGTCGCTGATAAAGTGGTGGGAGTGAGAAAGGAGGAGCTACAGAGGTTGATTGAGCAACACAGAAAATAAATGAATGTGTGATATCATCATGCACTGAAATAAATAAAACCAGCTAGGCTCAGCAGCATCATATAGGAAGAAGCTACTAAATAAGTTGGTGCAATTTTTTTTATTTTCAGCAATAGAATAAAAGGTGTCCAATTGTTCTAAATGTTCTAAATGTTTACCATATTATAATTAAATTTCCATTTCTAGACACTGTATGTCAATGTGTCGGTGCTCATTTTTTGAACCATGGAAAATGACACAAATCCATTGGATTCTTTAAGTGATATTTGACACACTGCCCGTGAAGATCAACAACTACCTATATTATTGGCCAACTAACACAATTCTCTTTTAGAAAAAAGAGGAAAAAAATATATTTCCATAGTAAGCACCACAATAAAAGATTTTTATAAAATACAAAGCAAAAATAGAAAGAAAAATAAAAATAAAATCATGGGAGTTGGGACCATAAGGAACTGACATTGAAGATTATAAGGAAATATCTACAGACAAGTCATTTTCATACTACGCATATACATCACAAAATAAAACAAGAAGCCTCTACTTAACTGAAACCACTCAATGAACAAATTACCAGTCCCTTTCTTTAAATTTGTAGAAAAGGCAGAGTAAAAATACTAGCAATGCATTATAACATTTGATTGATAAAACAAAAATCCAAGGCCATATTTTTATTTTTGTGCATATGAAAACACTTGTTTTGTTTCCAAAAGCTACACAACCATACTGCATATATGGTAGCAAAGCAGCTATGCCTGGCTTATTTTGTATTTATGCACAATTTTTTCATGCCTAGAAAGTGGGGAAATTACACATACGATATTTACAGTGTAATTAAACTGACCATAATGCAATTAAAACTTTGATTGAACGAAAGTTAGCATCATCAAGGATTGCTCATAATCTTCTTCAGCTCATTCTTCTGTTGTGTGGTGAGCCTTGAAGGGAACATAACATCAAACTTGATCCTCAAGGATCCTCTCTTGCCCGGTTCCTTCGAGATCGGCATCCCTTCGCCCGGGACCGCCAAGACGTATCCTGGTTTCACGACATCCGTGACCTGAACTCCGAGGTCTCTTCCATCCAATGTTGTGAGGTTGAGTGTTTTTCCTAAGAGAGCCTCCACAAGCAAGATTTTCTGTGTGAGTACCAAGTCATTACCATCCCTCTTGAAAACAGCATGTGGCTTCTCATCCACCACAAAGGTTAGGTCAGAGGAAGTGCCTCCTGGTTCTGTTTGGTTTCCTTTCCCAGGGAATGTTATCTTCGTTCCCTTCCTCCATCCTGGTTCAATGTCTATCTTCAAGGTTTCTTCCACACACTTCAATTTACTGCAGAAACCAAAAATGGGATGAAGTTTGTCAAGTCAACTAAATGCATATATGTACAAGCAGAGAGTACATGTTGTGCTTATACTTGTATGTTGATGGATTAGGCATCTGAGAAATTCTTGTGCGGTCCTACAATGCTATGCCAGTTGTGCTCAGACCACACAGTAGGCTGAAACCTCATTTACTGCGTGGTTTGGAGCACAACCAACATGGTGCTCCAGAATCACACAAGAATTTCTCTTAAGAGTACTCTCACAATAGTTTTGAACATGATTATGTCATGTTAGGAGATAGACAAATACAAGCACTTTAATAAGTGAAACCCTCTATAAATTTGTAATGTACAATTTGAGTTTGTGTCTTTCCCCCTCCTAATGTGATATGATCATGTTTAAAATCAATATGAGATGATACCAATACTATGCTGATACAATTTTGATTCACGTAGCCAAAAGTTCACCGGTAAACAACTAGCTAGAAAAATCAGGATTATTACAAACCAATCAAAAACATTTCGTAGTTTACACAACATAGTAGCTTTACTTGAGTTGTTAACTAGATAGTTGTATCTTTTATGTAACCTATGTAAACATTAGGAGAGCCAACGCAAATCCCAAAATAAATAAATAAATGAATAAAGAAATAAAATTGAAGTATCTCCTTTCTCCACATGAGGGTACACATGTAAGCATGCGTGCCTGCACAGGTGTAGTAGCCAAATGACAAAAAAAAAAAAAAATAATGCAAACAAGTAAAATAAGATGATGGCCAAAGCAAGACAATATCATAGCATCAAGTAAAATTCCAAGGATTCACAATATAAAAACACAATATAAGTTATTGGGAATTGAATCATGGATCCTTCTCAAGTGTAGTGTTTTACTCCAATTAATAGCAGGAAATTTTCTTTTGATTACTGCAACACATGCTAAAACAAGTGGTCTTAGTTTTTCTTTAGCATTAGTATTTTGTAGAAATTCAATTATGACGCTCTCCAACACACTGCTAACATCCACAACATGTAGTAGCCAACCCAACACATGAGATGTTAATGTGGAACTAATATTAAGAACACATCTGGAAACAAGTGGTTTTTTAGGTACCTACGCTCAAATTGGCTCCCATAGCCATTCGCAATAAAAATGAATCAGTTAAGATGGAAACATCCGAAAGCCAAACATGCTAGTATTTATTACTAGAGTTTCAAATATGATTTATCAAAAGAATTTCAATTATGATGCTCTCTGAGACACGGCTAACATCCACATCGTGTAGCCAACACAAGCATGCAACATGAAAACAAAACAACAACCAAAACCTTCAGAAATCCAGAATTTAAAAAAAAAAAACAAAAACAAAAAACAAACCTTAATTCTACCAGTAATGCGTGGAATAAAAATTAAAGGCAAAAAAGGTAAAAATAAATAAATAAAATGAAGACACGGTGATTAATTTAGTAATTACTAATTACCCAAAATTATCAGCAACAGTTCTTGAGATCTTCAACTTCTTCCTGCAACCTTTGTAAAGCTCCTCAAGGGTACAAACCAGCTTAGTCTCAACAGCCCCTTTAGGATCTTTCTCCTCCTTCAGATTCCACACACCCCCATCACCCTTCTCATCCTTGTTCTTCTCCTTCTTCATGGAATTCAGGGGGTAGTGGCCGTAGAAGTCATAGATCTGGCGCTTCTTGGGGTCACTGAGCACATCATAGGCCTCTGATATCATCTTGAACTTGGCCTCAGCTTCCTCCTTCTTCACGTTTTGGTTCTTGTCTGGGTGCCACTTCATTGCGAGCCTCTTGTACGCCTTCTTCAGCTCCTCATCCGTAGCATTTCGGTTCACTTTCAGTACCTTGTAGTAATCCCCTGCACCCATCTCTGTTTTCTTCTGGATTCTGTTGAATTATCTGCAGAAAAATGGAAACTTTTTTGATGGGGTGAGGAAAGTTTTGGTTTTTTTTTTAACTTTTGGGTTTTGAGTCTCTTAGTGTGGTGGTTGAGTACAACAAAAATGACGAGTACACACCTAGTGTTTAATGCTAAACACGTTTAGCTATAGAGATTCAAATGGAATGGAGAGAGTGTGTGTGTGAGAGAGAGAGAGAGAGAGAGAGAGAAAGAGAAATGATTATGAATGAGAATCAAGGTTGGATACTTGGATGCTGATTGATTGCAGAGAATGAGAGTGAAAGATGCATTTTCATTTTTTTTTGGAAAATACTTGAGACAGAGAGAAGAGTTATAAATAGCACCTTAACTACTGAGGTTCGTCGGAGTGAAAAGTGGTTTAGCATTATTTAAACAATTTTTACTTTGTGTATGTAGTTATTTTCATTAAGAGATTCACCCATTACAATTAGATATGCAACCCAGTCAACTTAAATTAGTCAAGCAAACCTTGTAATTAGCCCCAAAAAAAAATTAGCACCTTGTGTTGTGTGGAGATTAGTTTTGGTGTTGTTTACCCAGAAGTAAGAAGAACCAATAGATGAAGGCCAGATATTCATAACTAAGTTAAATTTTGAATTTTGAAATCCCAATATATCAAATCAAAATTCACGTGTTTTCTCCTTTGGGTCGCATTTTACGGTTTTTGTTTTTTTTAGAGTAAGTAATTGTTGTGGTCCAAATATTTCTTTTTTTTATATCAATTTGGTCTTAATAAAGTTTTGATATTAATTTAGTTAAATAAAAATCTTATTTAATTGACTTGATTAATAAATTAAATTGATGTTAAATATTAAAATGTTATAATTAAAAATATTAATTTATTTAAGACAAAATTAATGTTCAAATAAAAATATTAAGAGTTGATTGATGCATAATAATGTTAAGATCACATTAATGTTAAAACAAAAAATATTAGAAAAAATTGTTGTTTGTTAGATTGTTAGAGTGTATTTCTGAGACTAAAGGTTGACTTCAAATATGTGCATCCCATAAAATGTGGAAAAATGACAGCTAATTAGTCATTTGAATTTGAATTTAAGCAATCCGCGTTTGATTTAAGTTGCATTTTTTCTTTTATAGTTTAGTAAATAGGGTTTAACTTCTTTGAAATTTATTTATCAGCTGTTTCCATTTTTTTTTTCCTTTTCGTTTTTTTTTTAATAGAAATCAAGTGAACCTTTTAACTGCCTTGATTTAAGTTGACAAGTGATTCGTTTATTTTCTTGGCCATATTAAGTTAAGAAATTTAATGTCAGGTTTACAGCCAAGAAATGTCAGGTCAGTAGCCACAGACATGTTAGGTTTATGGAGCTGATTAAGGATATGATTATTATGCTTATTAATTATTAATATTAAAATGAGAACGTGCAATGGAGTCGGTGGCATGCAGTGCCTGGAGTGAATAGAAAGAGAAGTACCACCAACCATGTTGTTTCTTTCCACTTCCAAAGGAGTTTCCTTCAGAAAACACACAGGACCAGAATCTGGTTGGTAGTCTTAGAGGAATCTCCCACAAGAGGTCGAAAGGAAAACACCATGCTACAGTGCATGTGCATTTTAACGGGACATTTACATATATATGGGATTTACACAGGGATATTCCCAAAATGTGGGGAGAAAAAATAAATTACGGATGTGTGGGATTTGGTACTGAAATCGGTCATGGTTGGACCGATTTCAGTACGCGAAAAAGCAAAAAAAAAAAAAA
>QANU01092089.1:290656-314333 GCA_003254905.1 Nissolia schottii | reverse complement strand
TTTTTTTTTTTTTGCTTTTTCGCGTACTGAAATCGGTCCAACCTGGACCGATTTCAGTACCAAACCCCACACATCCGTAAATTATTTTTTCTCCCCACATTTCGGGAATATCTATGTGTAAATGCCATATATATGTAATTTTACCCATTTTAACATAAATCAGTTCTATAGCTTGCTAAACCTCTTTTAAGGTTAACTATGAGCAAATAAATCGTCTAAAATGAGTTGCTCTAATTTAATTAGAGATTTTAAAGTTTATAAGTAACTGTGTTAAAAAAAAATTATTGAAAGTTATGTTAAATCTCAAAAGAGAAAATTTTATCATTCAAATGTCTTATTTAATTTAAATAAGATTATCTCTAATAAAAAGATAATCATAATGTAAAGGAAAAATAAAAACCTATACGCTTGGATCTAGGCCTTTGAAAATAGTATGTCACACTAAGCCCAATTCTAAGTGGGTCCTTGGCCCTTTCTTTGACCTAAACTTGAAACATAAAGATTGTTCAGTCAATAACACTTCAAATTCTAGAGGATGACCAAGGACATCTCCCCAAGGAAAACACACAAAAAATTTTGTAAAAGAACAGTATTATGATATGGAGGATTTTGTTAACAAGAACTCTTGTTAAAAGAGTATAAATAATAATTTTATAAAAAAATTAAAATTTGTATATTTTTAATGATATTTGATGCTTTAAAAACGTACATTTTTTTTTCCTTTTAGCTTCTTTGACTAATACGCTAAGGACATTATTTAGCAAAACCCTTATAAAAATATCATCCATCATGTCGCGCATTAAATCACGAGGTGCGACATGGGATAACTCATATTGTCCCTTAACCATAAAGTTGGAGGTTTGATCTTTGTCATGAGAATGAAACATTTCGTAGCTAATAGTATATCACTTTGTGTGAGCTCAATTATTACGAGGGGGAATAGTCACTGCTATCGATGTTGCCAAAAATCATGTCGCACATTAGACGTATAAATCATAGCAACAATATGCTTTGATGTAAATCAATAAAGGAAAATCAATCAATTCATATCTAAGAAACTCATTTCAATTGGATGAAACCCAGAACATGATTTTACTGTAACTTATAATAATATCCAACCAACTCATCGTATTATGAATTTAAATGAATTAGGGAGGAAATTCAAAGCTATTATCCTGTTACTAGTGATATGTTCAAAAGTGTTTAACATTCATGAATAAAAATTCTTAGACAAGATCATGGTTTTCGTTATGAGCAATTCAAATTAATTACCAAGGGTACAACTCGTAATTCTGCCCTCAATATAAGTCTAAAAGCTATCAAGATGGATGAGTATGACGGTAACAACAATGATGTTCTTGATCCAGTGGAGGTGGTGTAATGTTCCAATTTTTCTCTTTACAAAGATTTCTCATAATAGATAAATATGAGTCAATTATTAAGACTGGAAAATCAAATTATTAAATTTAATTCCTAAAAATATCAATCGAATTAGTGATTTCGCGATCTCGCAGACTTTCGCACGATTCGGGTCAATTTTCGGTCGTCACCAAAAATTAATTGCGACTCAAAGGTATCCATAAAATACACTATTATGAAAATAAATTAAATAATACCTTGACCGAACTTAAATTCCTGATAAGAAAAATTAGTAGATCATAACAGTGTATTTGAAATATTTTTTAAGATATACACGACTCAAAGGTATCCATAAAATATACTATTATGAAAATAAATTAAATAATACCTTGACCGAACTAAAATTCCCAATAAAAAAAATTAGTAAATCATAATAGTGTATTTGAAATATTTTTAAGATATACACGAGTAGTTAACGACCAAACGCGATCAAGTATGATTGAAATTGGCCACATGGCCTATGGCCATCCGGCACACACACACGGACACATACTCTCTCAAGCCAAAAAGTCAAAGATAATTATCCAAATCACTATTCAAGTCTTATCCTAATCCAACCTTTATTTAAATTCTTTTATTTTTATTTTTGGCTTAAGAAGTAAGTCACATAACCGACTTGGATGGCCTATAAATAGTCAACCAAGTTTGTCACTGCTTGTTCACATTTTTCAACTGCTTTCATTTATTTTTGTTGTGTTCATGCATCCTGCAGTTATGCTGCTGGACTCAAGAAAAATAGTAGGATCGCACCAATGTTTTTTGGAACATTTTCTCACAACTTTCACCGTCTTCAAATGCGCTTTGGAAGTGGGTAACCCTAACTTACTCACCTCCTTGGTGATTTTTATGTCTTATGTGTGCTATATATGGAAATATAACGTAATAGATATTATTTAGTAGATATTGTTACGATGATGCATGCATGATTTTATATTTTTGGTAAAGTTAGAATATGTTAATGTGATTGTTGGAACCTGTGGGAAAGCCAAAGAGAATTTATGACACAGTACTTGAAATATGAAGAACAGACCTGAAACCATGCTATGAATGAGCCTGAAGAACAGATCATTCAAATGACCAAGCAGGGTCATTCGAATGATACCTGAACTTTATTCAACAGAGAGCAAAAATATGTAGGTTAATCGAATGACCAAGTCTTGGTCATTCGAATGCCTCGTAAATTTTACTAACAGAGAGCAAAGTTTGCATGCCATTCAAATGACTGAGCTTTGTGATTAGAATGACTCATTAATTTTTAACCAAAGAGCTAAATTACAGTGTCATTCGAATGACCAGCATGGGTCATTCGAATGACCCCTGAAGAACCCAAGTTTCAACTGTCCCACATATTCCAGCAAGCACTAGATCTCTGCAAAAGGTATATGCTAATGGAAAATGATTTTGCAACTATGTGTTATGCTAACATGGTTTGAAAACGCCAACGTATGTGTATTATGTATGACCTTTATGTATGATAATATGAATGCATGTATAGTATGTACTCTTTTATGGATGTTTATGCATATATGTGTTACATTATTATGCATCATGAGGACCCAGTTGTCATAGGACGTTAGGGCAACCTTAGCACACTAGAAGTTATGTCACTTACGTGTTTCTAAGAAAGAGACTAAACTTAGGAAACAAGTAAAGGTTAACCAAGTCTTAAGACAGGTTCCGACCACTGAGGGTTCGAAATATCTTGAAGACAAAACTTAGAGATATGGATAGGAAATTCCCTCGCTTGGCACATCCATGGACACGCCCCATGAACATGTGCATAACAGAATATGACATCATGACATGACAAGACACGGGCATAAAAGAATATGACATCATGACATGTTAAGGCACGAATATGACGTCAGGACATGTTAAGACAGGACAGCATCACATGTCAAAACACGGATATGACATCATGACATGTTAAGACACGTAAATAAAAGGATATGCATGTTAAAACACGTAAATTCCAGGATATGACATCACGAGTCCACCCCTGGCCGTAGGCCCCTCACCACCCTGTAAAAATGGATGGTTACTTACATGAAATACGTTCGTGCTAAATGCGTGTATCGTATGAGCTCTACCATTAAAAGGATACGGAGTAGGTTGTACACCAGAAAGGTGCGATGGTCCCACTGAGATACAAAGGGAAAAGGACCTAATATGACACGGAGGACGCTGCTACATGGCACGTGAAATCCCTCATGCATGCTATATGTGATACATGTATATGATATGTATATGAAAAGGCAACATCAAGAAACAAAGGTTTTACCAGACGACCTCTAGAAGGTTACACGATATGAGGATAGCATAAGATTTGCGAATACAATAAGTTTTCTTGCGATAGGTAAAGAAAAGATTAGAACTGCTCGATCACCTAGTAATCTAGATAAGACTGTTCAAGACTAGAACAGAATAACAGGTAGGGATCTAGTATAACTGTGCCACCTAGAGACACCCTAAGAGACGGAATCATAATTGAGTAAAGAAACGAGTAGGTATGCCCCGAAGGCCCCCACTGAGGATTCAACGTTCTCACCCTCACTTCTTTATGGTTCCAAGCGAGAGCGACTAGTATACCTAAGAAGACAAGGCAGCACAGGAAAACTTAGGTCTCGAAGCCAGAGGATCCCCAATAAACAGCAGGAGCTATCCTTTTTCATCCAGACATGACGGTGATTATTGTTTTGTATTCTGTAACAGTTAAATGGTCTAGATCGACCATTAACGATTATGTGCATTATGTGGAAATTACGTATTATTACTCAAATGTGTAATTGTGTTATGGACCAGGTGATTGTGTGTGTGTGCGTGTGTGTATATATATATATATATATATATATATATATATATATATTCTGTGTGTCAATCCCCTAGATTAGTTATTGCTTAAGCCTTTTGGAGACTCTATCGCTGGTATATCTATATGACTTATTGAACACGCATGACTCATAGTTTGTGAATTTGATAATTTATAAAGAAAAGGATAAAGTTTTCAAAACAGTCCATATTTTCGAGTAAGAAATATTTGCAAAGCTAAAAGTAAGGGGTAGAAGTAACTCAACCAAAGCAGATAACAACCTTGTGAGCATTGCTTACGATTATAGCGTAGGCAGTTAATAGGGGTGTTTCAGGTGGTACCCGCAAAAACCTCTCTAACGCTCAAGTCAATGTATGTATAATTTGAGGTGATATAGAGTTAGAACACATTAGAGCATGAATGTGGTTCATGCTTATAAGTGCGTAACTCTTGTTTTGCTCGTTGAGATGTTTTGTAACCAGTTTTGAGATAAACATAAGGCTACTAAGCTCTCAAGCATGTCTCATGTAAATTAATGTGTTCATAATGCCTCGTAAAGGTGGTTCGGTTACTTTCTCAACAGCTCATCGATAATGGAACTGGCTTCTTGGTAATTGGCTAAGCATGAGTTTAATTTATCATCAATTATATTTTAAAAAGTAAAATAATAATAATAATAATGATATAGTTAAATTTGTTAAGATTATTTTGATAATTATCATATATATATATTCCTAGGAATATGCATAACCAAATAAATAAGTTTTTGTCAGATATTCAGGAATAACATTTATCGAAAGAAATGCCCTTAAAATAATGTATAACACTATTATCATTTAATTTCATTAGGTATTTTTCTTTTTACAGTATTGTTTTCATTCCAGAGTGTCAGAGTATAATACAAGAGAGGATATGTGTGCGGTTGAATAAAAATAAATAAATTGTTTGATTATTTTTTTTACAAAAAAAAAATGTTTGATTATTGTTATGTAATATTCTAAAGTTTCATTTATAAATTATATTGTGAATCATGGTGATACTTGAATAAGCTTCATCTTTGTTGTTTTATTTAATAAAAAAATATTTAATCAAACCTTGAAGCTTTTACACACACACACACACACACACACACACACACACACACACACACACATATATATATATATATATATATATATATATATATTTTGTTGCTGCAAGCTTTTATATTGTGAATCAAGTTGTTCCTTTTCTTTTCTCAAATTCTTAAACAATAAAATTGATTAAAAGAAGCGAAAGTTTAAAAGAGTGTATAACGAATTAGAAAATAATTATTCAACAAATAAATTTGTTACTCATAGAAATAAATTTTATTTAAAGCAATACAAAATTTTCAAAATATTACATGCAAATTTCAATTTGATTTAGTAACAAAAAGCAATTTTTAGTGTAAAATCTTTGATTATTTTGTTTTAAATTATTTTTGAATTTAAAATCAAATATTATATTAATACTGAATTTGAATTTGTAGCAATTTGGTCTTCTAAAGATGTAATTTGAAATTTAAACTTAAATTAAATTCAAATCAAAATTTGAATTCATTTAGTAAAATTAATTTGATTTAGTAACAAATTGATATGAAATTTATTTAAGTCAAATCAGTTTACCTTGTGTTTAAACTATAAATATTGCAAGGTTTTTTCAAATCATTCTAGTTTAATGACATTTAATGGAAGATTCATGTTAAATATTGCTAGAATAATAAATAAAAAAACAATAAATGAGGTGTGGTTAAATATTAAAGAATCGTGTTAATTTGGTAAGTGTAGAACATAATTGACACTTAAATTATTACATTTTATTTTTATACCAAATATAAGATCGAGTTATCTATAATTACGGAAACAAATTACAGAAATAAAGCAATGAAATGGTGTATGAAAGTTTATATGCGGATATCTTATTATCTTTAATTAATATTGACAATCCACTTTGTGTCGTTAAAAGTGAATTTATATTATTTGCAAAACAAATTTTTTTTTTACTACTGTAATTTATTTTATTTATACCCACTTTATATTAATTTATCTCCATATATTATAAATCTACGTGTATCTACACTATTCATGCATCATGTATGAAATAAATTTATTTCATGAAGTAAAGTTAACGTAAATATATATACACACGTATATGTGTGAATATGTATGGTAAATATTATAATATATTATGTTTTTTTTTTAGCTTTTCTTTTAAATATATTAAAGGCTCCATTATCTAATGCATTTATGGCATACTAACCACTCTATCTCCTAAGATCTTAGTGGATTTTTTACATATCTATGTCCTTAATAAATTTATAATCACATAGTATGGTCCATTCAAAAAAATTACGAATGCGTGAGAATTTTGTCTAAAATTGCCACCTCCTGTGGCGATTTCAGACATTTGAACTTTTCTTTTAAAGGCGATTTCAGATTCTGAAATCGCTGGGTCCTGGCGATTTCAGGCCTGCTTTTGTTTTTTTATTTTATTTTCGGATTTTCTGAAATCGCTTTGCACAGTGGCGATTTCAGGAATTTGCCCCACACTTTCAGAATTTCTCATTCCAACCTATATATTCGGAAATATTTCCCCCAAACCCACCTAAATGTCAAAACCCCGAACTTAGTCATGTCTAAAAGAAGAACAAGTTTTTTCACTTGCCGTTTAATGCCCTAAATGAGCATGTCTCGAAACATTATTGTTGGCTTGTAATAATAAAGCTAGCATACAATATATCAAAAAGAAAATGTTTCATGAATTGACAAGTTCACCATTTCCTATTATTTTTTACATATAACTATGCCTTGTAGCCTTATCTCATATTTGACTTTATAACCAAAATTGTCTCATGAAAAACGTGAGGACATGGTGAAATCACTTCACCATTGAGTTTCTAATTTTCAACAGAGTACTATAATGGAGATCAATACTTACGGCTCATTTAATGGTTCATAGGTACCACCTATATGCTATTTTATACATGTGAAACATACTCTTGGCAAACGAAAATTTTATGAAGTCATCATGTGATTAGACATGCAATGATGGTTTCCCATGTAAATAAATGTGTCATGCATCATGAAATAGCATTTCACCCGGCCAATTAAGATCATAGTAAATTAGACCACCTAATTTGCATCTGCATATGCACAACTTTGGCTTATATAAATGCCTTATCATACACAGATTGAGACGTAGAATAAAAAATATTGTGTTGTTCTCGATTGTTCCCTTAGAGAGAGAAGAAAACTTTTCTCTTTTATTATCCATTGAGTCTACAAAACTCTGGTGTTCAATTGTTAGAGCAACAACGTTGTTTTCTTTGTCCCGTTCATATTCACGATCTTTGTTAGTGATGTCAATCAAATTCCTAAAGAGCTTGTTAGTAGTGACATAAATTTTCGGTAATTCTAAGTGTGTGGCAGATTCTTATAATCTATTTTAATGGTCATTAATAATTATTTTTATAAATAATATTTTATTACGAACAAGTTTATGATATAAACTTTGTGAAAACATTATCAAAAAATATTTTAAAATGTCTCTGAAAGATCAATTTCAAAATCTCAATATTCCCTAACATATCCTTTAGGCGAGTACCCAAGTCCTTGGACCCTTGCCTTCTTCTTTGTACCCGACTCAGGGGATGGTGTAAACAATAACTTCTACTCCAGAGGGGCATTCCTTTCATCAACACCAACATGATCTTGTAAAAAGTGAGTATTCCTTTAGTCAATGCATAATTATGTTTCAGCGTATGAAACTAACCTATCGAATACAATATTACCTTAGCATAAATGACCTTATCAAAGGCACTTGTCTGGACTCTGGTATTAGTTTTATCGTGCTTGGATATTATAGAAACCCACGTTGAATTGATGATGTCATCATTGGTGATAACATTGAATCTAATCCCCTTAGAGACCTTTGGAGTAGAAAGTGCCTTGCTGACGATAAGGTCCTCACTCTCTTCATCTCCCGTCAGATTTGACAGGTTATCACCGATGCCAAATGCAGCTTCAAGCATGTATATTGCCTCTTAACTACAACTTTTCCTTTATCAGTTGATGCCTTCTCTCATTTAAGTTCCATTAAATAAGAGTGAAACAAAATCATCAATTAGACATACTTCCATTCTTTATTTATAGACCAATAAGATGAAAATAAATCTCACCTTTTACCTAATTAATATATTGATAAAAAAATTTCTTACCTTTATGTTATTATTAATTATTAATGCAAATAAATGTAAATTATGTGTGTATCATTTTCTCTCCCTTTAATTTGGATACTCAACATTTCCCCAAGAGCATCCAAAAAACATCAATCTAATGGACTCTTTTGCTAATTTAACAGGTATTCTTAGAGTATTAGAAGATTGTAGTCCTAGTTCTCATTTGATATGACTTCTATTTCATTTGTAATTTCACTCATTAGTCCCTTGACAACTTAAATTAAAACAAAAATGATTGAATTACCAATAACTTTGTAAATTCAGTGACACGCAACAATTGAATGGTTAAACGTAAAACAGGAATAAGTTGATTTATTTTGAGATGATTATTTAGATATAACTAAAGAATTAAAAGAGAATTTGATCCTTAAATTTAATAACTATAATTATGATAAAATATCATTTTAATTATGAGTTTAATTGTTATGCCCTGATAAAAAAAAATTCTAGTGATAGCTAAGTAGCATTTTTCTTATTAAGTCATTTTATTAATATGAAAATAATAAAAAAATTATTTTGTATGGCATTAATGTTTATTTCCTCTTGGTGAATAATAATAATAATTTTATTCTTTCTAAATCCTAAAGTTAGGGTTTCTCACTTTCTTTGTCTTTCACTTGGCATCAGCCGCACGCAGTCTCGCACTCTCCTCCGCCGCCCCGCCGCTGACGACGGCTGCGATTTCTCGTCTCCGAGCTCCACCTTTTTCCAGGTTTCATCTCTCTCTTTGCATAAGTCCACCGATTGAATAATCAATTAATTTCTTGTTTAGCTCTTAGGACTCTGGCTTGGTTGTGTATGCAATGATTTGATCTTTTTGTTTTATTTATTTTTGTAACTTTTTACTCGTCATTTTGATCATTTTTTTTATGTGTCTCTAGCATGATAGCGTTCGGAAATGCTATGTTGCTGGAAATTTGATATTTTTTCTATTCTGATTATTATTAGTTGATGCGGTCTAGGGTGGTGTATGCGTGACTTGTTTCATTTAGACATTACACCTTGCATTGAGTAGAATCAGTGTTTTTGGAGTAGCAGCAAGGATAAACTGATATACAGGGTTGGATGCTCTTAGTTTTAATTATTGGGAAGTGGTTGTCAAACGCCTAATTTTTCACTATGAAGTTTTTTTTGGAAGGAGTAATGGGCATTGCATTTTCATTCCCCTGCAAAATTTGGCAATTGTCACTTTTTGGCTTTTTCTGTCCTACCTTAGCTACTTTAGGTGGTAATGGCTTCATCAATTTCCTTCTCTTTTTACACTTTATAAATTCAAACGTCGGAGTGGTGGACAGGGGATGATCTCCCCATTTTTCATTTCCCCCCTCAAATTGTGTTGTTTTCTTAAACTGCGCTCTGTTAAATATCACTACTGGTTTGTATATTCTTAAGTATCTGTGTCTATGTGGTGGAGGGGTTTCCGGTTAGGATAGTATGAGTATTTTTCTACCAATAGTATATATGTGCCAAGTACACATAGGGCTGGACGATGAATGGGAAAAAATGGTTCTATGAGTAATTTCTAATTTTTTTAATCAAAACAGTATTGTAAATCGTTTTTTGTTTGTACATATTATGCTCTGCAGCTTTTAGGATATGGCTGCTTGAGCTCAAAATCATTAGCATACTTTATTTTATTGCTTTATATGCCTAAGGAAGTCCAAGTAAGATAGGTAAGTTGGGTTGGAATGCACAAGAATATGTTAACTTCTGTCAGAGCTTAAGAAATTATAATATAGAAGAAAACTTCAAGTACAATATATCGAGAAGTTGAGAGAAAATTGTGTGAAGGGAGAGCTTTTTCTAAAATTGGTGAGGGATCTATTTACAAACTGCAGCAATCAATTTATATTTTGGACATTCTCGGTACACTAATTTTGTAACTTTCACAGATAATAATAAATTAACTTCATTAGGCATGAAGCTTTCACCCAATGATGACTTTTGTGTGGTATACGAATTAGGATGTGCCAGTGTAACATATTCACAAATGCAGATTTTTTTTTTTTCTTTCTAAAATGAAGATGTAAAGTCTGATGCAAGTTTCTTGTAATGTGTTGTTGACGTGCAATGCAGATAGCGTGGCATAAAATATTTGGAATTGTTTAGTCATTAATTCATTTCATAACTCAGTTAAAGTTTCCATTGGAAGCATCCAAAATGCTGCGGAAAGGTTTGATGGAACAAGACCTGAGTAAACTGGATGTAACAAAATTGCATCCACTCTCCCCTGAGGTCATATCACGGCAGGCTACCATTAATATTGGTAATGCTTTCTTTGAAGTTCGTTGGATTCATTTATGTCGTCTTAAATCACTTTATTTCAGCCATATTTGAACTGAAATAGATTTTTATTCAAAGGGGCTACTGTGAATCTTCTTTTCCATTTGATGATGGTTAAAGCTGATGAATTTTATCCTGGCAGGCACCATAGGTCATGTGGCGCATGGCAAGTCAACAGTTGTGAAAGCAATATCAGGTGTTCAGGTATCTATCTATATTTAATTTCTCTTTGTTTTTAATTTTATCTTTATGTATCTAATTCCTGGTAGCATCTATTGGCCATTTGTCTTTGATTCCATACTCTTGTATGCCTTTTCTGTTTTTACATTGGTTAGTCATCTAAAGCTGTTAAGAATTCCTTATAACAAAAGAAAGGAAGGGCCCAAAAAAAATAAAAATGAAGGCAAGCTTCTGAACTTGAAAACAAGAGGATGGCATGAGTACATACTAAGTTATTGGCCTGGTGGAAGCTTTCTTTAGTATGAACTGCTGGGATTTGGATCCTCTAAAGTGAGATCCTTCACTTTAGAGGGTAAAGTGAGGGATCTCACCATTAAATCTATAAAGTTAGAATGGGTCCCACTGTCACTTTATGGATTTAATGGTGAGATTCTTTATTTTACTCTCTAAAGTGAGATCCCTCAATTTAGAGGATCCTTGCCCGAACTGCTGACTGTTACTTTGAGCAATCAATATTATGACGCTGTTGTCCATTTTGCATGTCTTGAATTACTATTCGTACTTTTCTGGTTACTTAAATTGATTAATTTTAGGCCTTATATTTTGATAACAATTAATTGTAAGACATGGCATTCAAGCAGGGTGAATGAGGTAGAGGAGTGCTTTAGGTGTTATTTGTATATTTTCGTTGAGCATTTAATTATGAACTGTTAACCTCTTGTTTCCTGTGAGCATGCAGACTGTTCGTTTTAAAAATGAGTTGGAGCGTAATATTACAATCAAGCTTGGCTATGCAAATGCTAAGATATACAAGTGCGAAGATGAACGTTGTCCTAGGCCTATGTGCTACAAGTGGGTATTTATTTTGCAAAGGCTATACATTATCAATTGATTTCAATTCAGTATTGTGATCATCTTTTTTCTACAGGGCATATGGAAGTGGGAAGGAAGACAGTCCTATGTGTGATGTTCCAGGGTTTGAAAAGTGCAAGATGAAATTGTTGAGACATGTTTCCTTTGTGGATTGCCCGGTAAAGTCATGTTTTTTCATTTGTTATTGTTGGCTATCTTTTTTCATAGATAATTTAATATTTTAGGATATGATGCAGGGATTTTTGTTGTCTTTTCTTGCTTTCACTATTCTCAATGTCAGTTAGTTGCTGCATCCTTTTTATAAGTCAGTTTAGTTGCCGCTTGCCCGCCATTTAGGATATCTTTAGTTTGCTTGGTTTTTTTTATGTGTAGATGATATTTATCTTTTTCCAATTTCTTAAGGGCCATGATATTCTCATGGCTACAATGCTTAATGGAGCAGCAATCATGGATGGAGCTTTGCTACTTATAGCTGCTAATGAGAGCTGTCCACAACCACAAACCTCAGAGCATTTAGCTGCTGTAGATATTATGCAACTAGAGCACATAATTATCCTTCAGAATAAGGTTGACTTGGTTCAAGAAAATGTGGCAATCAATCAACATGAAGCAATACAGAAGTTTATACAGGTAACTTTTTGATCAATAGGTTTTTAATATAAGTTTTCTATGAAAAAGATGTTATTAGCTTTTATTTTTTTGTTTAGTTTCTAAGTGAGTCCCTTTCTGCAACTTACATGTTATTCTCCTCTTTTTGGGTGGTTTAACAGGGAACTGCTGCTGGTAAAGCACCAGTAGTACCTATTTCGGCACAATTGAAGTATAACATTGATGTTGTGTGCGAGTATATTGTAAAAAAGATCCCAATACCTAAAAGGGACTTCATTTCTCCACCTAATATGATTGTTATTCGGTCATTTGATGTTAATAAGCCTGGTTATGAGGTTGATGAAATAAAAGGTGGTGTAGCTGGTGGAAGCATTCTCTGTGTAAGTCTTCTTTTGGTGAATTACATAATATTGCATTAGTCTTCCTAAGGCCCTAAACTTGTGTATGCATATTTTAACATGTTTACTCTGTCGTAGGATTTAAAGGGGTGATTCTCCATGTCCATAAAGTTCTGAAATAATGCGAAGGGCATCTCCTTGTGCTACATAAATGGATACTCTATGAATGAGAAACATATGCCCTGCTAATTTATTGGCATCCCTTATTTTTTCTGTACCTTTTTTCTACATGCATTTTGGAAGAATATGTTGAAAGTCTCTTAAACATTTTGCCAAACCAGAATAAAGAAATATGCTTTGTAATATACTTTTTTTTTTAATCTCTAAACCTTGTCAGTTTGTGACATTAATATTTCATGGTTGGATGAGAGGCATTGTATTGTATTCTTGTGTCTATCTTGATATGTTTTATTAAACACATCTGACATTTTGTTCATTGCAGGGTGTTTTGAAGGTAAACCAATTCATTGAAGTTCGACCTGGGATTGTTGTTAAAGACGAGAGTGGGAATATCAAATGCACTCCTATATACTCCAGAATAGTATCGTTATATGCTGATCAAAATGAGCTTCAATTTGCTGTGCCCGGAGGACTCATTGGTGTTGGGACGACAATGGATCCAACTTTGACACGTGCTGATAGGTTGGTTGGGCAAGTTCTTGGAGAGGTTGGATCTCTGCCTGACGTTTTTGTTGAACTTGAGGTAGGGGCCTATATGTGATGGTTTAAAGTTAAGCGTGCCTTTATCACCTTTGCAAATATCTTTCTTGCAGGTCAAGTTTTGTATTTTGTATTGTGAATTATGTTGAAGGTGAAATATGAAGCTCAGTTCATTGGACTGAAAATGCATTGAATTTTGTACTACGTGATCACAGGTGAACTTTTTCTTGCTTCGACGCCTTTTGGGTGTCCGGACAAAAGGCTCCGAGAAACAGGGAAAGGTATCTAAGCTTGCCAAAGGAGAGATGCTAATGGTGAACATCGGATCAATGTCAACTGGAGCCAGAGTTGTTGCCGTGAAGAATGATTTGGCTAAGTTGCAACTTACTTCTCCTGTGTGCACTAGTCAAGGTGAGAAAATTGCTCTTAGTCGGCGCATCGAGAAGCATTGGCGTCTTATTGGGTGGGGTAAAATTCAAGCTGGAATCACTCTTGATGTCCCATCTGCCCCTCATCTGAGTTAAACAATAGAGAAGAGAACCTGCTATTGAAACCTGAGTGGAGCTTTAGAGATGTGGGAAGGCAGACATTTGTTGGGAACCATTTTTTTGCGGTGGAGAAGAAAACATATGATGAAATTTGTGCTTGTTTCTTTGCAACTTATGTTTTCACTGTCTACCTTGAGTTTTACACTGGGATAAGCACTTCAACGAGTACTGAATCTTTCTTTCCATGGATACCTTACCGTTACCAATAAGTCTGATTGGTCCAGCATGACATACCTTACCGAGTGAGTTCAGCATCACGATGTGAATGATGAATGGTTGAAAATGTCCACTTTGATGCTCTTTTCCTAGTCCTCATGGGCCCATGGCCTGGAACTCTTATTGCAACACGGCATAATTCTGATAGATCTAGGGGCTAAAGTTTCATATTCTGCGTACAGTGCTTGGTAGTTGGCACGTTGAAGTAGAACGGTACTTGTGAATAGAGCATGTGCAATTCTGTAGTTTGCTTTAATTGCGGCGATTATTTAAGAGTTTATATGCGGCGCCATCATTCTACGAGGGAAAGGAAAGGAAAATGCTTATTCAATGGGCATTTCTTTATCTGGTTTGCAGGAGTGGAATATGAGACTTGTGTACCATGTATCCCTCGAATGAATTCGCGACGTGACAAGGCTGAGGACGAAGGTACCGGTGAACTTGTTTAATGCGTTCAAATGAGACGTATACTCAGAAGAAATATAACAAATAATAGGGGGCCCAATTTGATTCCTCCAGCTCCAAATGTGCAATATGACCTTGAAAAAAGAACAGGACTTTATTATCTCATCTTTCCAAGTTGAAGTAAAATATGAGATAAAAATATGAACTCATAAACAAACAAGGGAAATACTATTATTATAGGAAGCTTCTGAAGAAATAGGAGAATAGTGAATTACATGTAATCAATTCTCTCTTCCAAGAAGGAACAAAGAATGCCACTTAAAGTTAATGTCAAACCCATATCATCTTCCATGCACCTAGTAGACAATTTTCATTTAGGCCCAATCATTCGATATATAAAAACCAAACGAAAGTCAAAGTCTTCGAACCAAAAAATCAAAGTCAAAAGTAAGACAATTTCATAGCCAGAATGTAAGAATATAAGATACACGCATATGGATAGAGATGACTCAAAATGATAGAAAGGGTTAATGGTGAGATAAAAGAAAATTTAATTATATAATCATATATAAATGATTAAAAGTCACGTGATCTTTTGAAAATTCATAATTTTTTTATTTTAAATATTTGACAAAATATATATAATTGTATAATCAAGCTTCGTTATTCTCATTCTCACAATTTTCAACTCCTCACTTGAGTACCATATGTTATGGCAAAAGCCGCTGAAGAACCTGAAGTGTTCATTAGCTTTAGAGGCGAGGACACACGCAACACTTTCACCAGCCACCTTAACGCCGCACTAAAGAGGCTAGGCATAGCGACCTACGTGGACCGCGACCTCAGGAGAGGCGACGAAATACCGGAGAGGCTTCTGAGAGCAATCAAGGAGGCAAAACTTTCGGTGATTGTTTTCTCCGAAAGATTCGCTGACTCGAAGTGGTGCTTGGACGAAGTTGTGAACATACTCGAGCGCAAGAGGACGAGCGGACAAATTGTGGTGCCTGTTTTCTACCGCATAGATCCGGCGGTGGTGCGGAATCAGCTCGCAAGTTACGGCGATGCGTTTGCTAAACACGAGCAACGTTTTGAGGGAAATATGAGCAAGGTGCAGAAGTGGAGAGAGGCTTTGACGGAGGCAGCAAATCACTCTGGTTGGGAGTGCTCCCTCAGCAGGTAATTTAATTAGAGTGCAGTTGCATTTGCATTTTTAGTCCATTAAAAGATCGAGTATTAGCAAATCAATCTCTCTGTTTGCAAGTTCCATATATGATATATATGGTAACGTTCATCCATCAAACACCAAGGTTCACCTTGAGCCTTTTTGCGCTCTCCGACACGCTCATCATTGAGCCAAAGTCCACTAACACATTATGAATCACATGATAACATCGGTCTCCATAAAACAGCATTCATCCCGCTTTAAATACAACCAAAAAGCTCCCCAATCAATGTCATCCCAAAATTAGAAAATCCTAACACTCTCCTTCGTGAACTAGCTTTTCGTAGAGTTATGTGATTAGGCCTACTTATTTCTAAAAATTGTTGATATCATGTTAATTAGGAACCATATCTCTCACGAATTTAGTGAAGCTGTTAGGTATGCACTGAACATTGTCATTTAATTAAATCTTGACATATCACTATATATGAAAAAAATTCTTGACGTATATTAGTAAAACCCTTTGACTCTATTATTTACTACTTTAAAAATCATTCATTTAAAATGATTTAATTGGATGACAATGTAAGAAGCATTGCATACCAATTAAACTCTAAATTTTTTATCCAACATTTTACAAATTGTTTGTTTGTTTGTACCCATGGCAGCATTGAATCTGAATTGATCGAGGAAATTGCCTTGGAGGTGCTGGAAAAACTGGACCGTGTGTATGTTGGGGACCTAGATACCCTAATTGCCAAGTTTGAGAAACTTGAGGCGCTTCAACGGGAATATTCAGATCACTACAATCGCCCTAGAACACAAGAAAAAATCAGGAAGCTTAAATTAGAAAGAGGTATCCGTTTGCTTCGCCTGCCTCCTGATGGTGATGATTCTGATTGATTAAATAAACCCACAGAAAGATCATATGGCAAATAATAATTTTTATATAATTTGAGTACTCGCAATATTTATAATTATGGCTGTATAATGTGTGACTTATCTATTTACGGTTGGCATCTTCAATTACTATGTACGTAGTCTATATCAAGTTATTAAATTTGTATGTTGAAGTCTTCTAGCCCTTGTTACAGTTACACATTTGGTGGTGATTAATTTTGTTAATCATAAATAAATTGAAGTTTACCATTCGTTTGCATGCAGTTTCTTTTCATAGCTCGCTTCCTAGTCTTAAGTCAACTAAATGCTTGTTTTGTTTAGGGTGAATAAACTCAAACTTAATTCACGTGAACTGAAATTGAAAATGTTGAATATTTTTGGCTTAATTTGATGTTTCTCAAGCTTCAGTTTGCAATGTCTACATATGAAAAAGTGGTTTTTCTTTAAAAGTTAATATTTTAACTTATGAAAAACACTACAAATTAATTTTTAGAATTAACAAGTTGTAAAGTCAAGCAAGACAAAAAAAATTAAATATATCACTTTTAACTTTCAAAAAGTTAAAAAAAAATAATATAATCATAAGTTGTGTCTTCAAATGAACTCAAAAATAATTTTGTTTTATTAAAAAAATTCTTTTAAATTTGCTCTGAAAACATATCCAAACACAAATTAATTCTTTCGATTTCAATTCTTTAAAATAATTCTATTAACTTAATTATTTTAAACGATACATCCTCGTTGTTTTTTAATTTGGATAATTTCACCCCTCTTAAATTTTTTTGGTCAATTTATTCCCCCATTTTCTTTTACATCAGCCAATTTAGTCTATATTATTTTTTAAATTAGTCAATGTCATCCATTTTAAATTTTTTGGTCAATTTATTTCTTGCAAATTATAAAAATTAAACAAGTTAGTTCTTCTATTCATTTTCTATATTGAGACGGTTGAGTTATAACATAACAAAGGAATGTGACACGTTAAAGGTTCACGTCATATCCTCTACATCAGAAACGACGTCGTTTTACAGCTAATAGAACATTCCTTTTAAGCTACACAACATCGTTTCGCATCTCATGTTCATAAAATGTGTGCGCCTACGATGAAAAATAGACATACATTGATGGGAGTATGTTTGCAAAAAAAAAAAAAAGCGTATTTGAATATTTACATGACAAAGTAGACAAATTTCCATAGAAATTGATTAATACAAAAAGTAATTGAAACTGAAGTGACCAAAATTTTTTTTTTTAAAAAAAGATGAAATTGATTGACTAAAAAATAACATGTACTAAATTAAGAGTTTTTCCTATTTTAATAGTAAATAAGTTAAAAGAATTACTTTTCCCCGCCACAACCACCATCTCCTCATACAAAAACTCTGAATCTCTTAACTAGAAACTTGTTTGCTTAAGCCATAACATGTTACCAAAATTAACATGTAGGAGGTTGTTGTAATTTAATTAAAAGTGTCAGATTTAAACACTAAATGTATATATACACAATTGTGTTAAAACTCGAAAGATAACTGTAACCATTTTAAATGGTCTTTGCCGGGGCGCGTCTGTGATTACAACTAGAAAAATTTCAATTTACCTTCTGCTTTCTTTAAATTTAGCGCATGTCCTGGGCGTATTTGTTTGACTTGATTTTTTTCTGTCATGTTTGTCCATTTGGTTATATATTTCTTAGTAAGATCATTTGTATACTAGTCAAGATCAAATTACCAATCCAACATTTTTAATTGTAAGGGGATGTGAAATAAAATCGCGATGACTACCAAAAATAGAAAATCATTATTTGAAACTTCATTTTTTCTTTTTGAAAAAAAAAAAAAATAGAAATCCGGATGACCGGATCCCACTGAATAGAGAATGGGATGTACGGTCTATATATATATATATATATATATATATATATATATTACAAGCGTGGTTTATTCCAATCAGAGGTTGCAACGCGTTTACATGAAATTACAGAAATAAACAGCGAACACTTTTTAATGCCGCGTTGTGCATTAAAACAAGTTGAATACTCTTGCTTCAAAAGCGATATATGACTTCTAACTCCAACAATTTAAAAACAAATTATGAGATAAAAACCCGCAAACTAATAATATAGTCAAGTTTGGAAGAAAGAGGGAGGAAAAAAAAAAATGGAAAAGCAAGTGGTTTTCAGAATTCGTTGAATTCCATGTAATCTTGTCTCTGCCATAGGAAAGATCCAAGAAATCCACCTAAAATGCGAGGGACAATTAAATAATTGATTTTGCTATTAGTATCGATCAAGTTCATCTTTAATTTATAAAAATAGTTATATTAATTTTTAAAATTGTAATGAAATTATCAAGTCAATCATTTGATATTGGTTAAATTAGTATTAACATAACCGTTTTAGACTAATATGCTAAGAAGCACCAACACCAACATGACACACAATACAGTGACACACTGATTTTAAAATTTTATATCACACAAACACGACATATATAAGTATAAAATTAAATATTTATAATAATATCCTAATATTTTTATTAATATCAAATTATTAATTTTTAATACTTTTCAAACTCCATTCAAAATATATGAAACATTTAAAATATTTTCATGAGTTAATATTTATTAATTTTTTAAGAATTTATATTATTATAAATTATTTAATATTTAAAATATTTTTTTTACTCAAATACCATACAAACATAACTCAAAGACCCAATACTTTCACGAAATATCAATATTTTCTAACTAATGTGACTATTTACCTATCCGGAAGACAAGTTTGACTGAGATAACCCAGAAATATAAGGTGAAGGTTTACTCGTCATCACAATGTAAAGTCACTAGATTTCGCCGTATTCAAAAGCGCGTGGATGGATGTGCGCCACTCCTTCCATTAATTTAAGCAACCGCATGCAATGTAGTAAAAACTCTTATATGCACAGTGAGTAAATTAATATTTACTCCACACTAGGTTCTTTACCATTAATTTTTCTCTTTTATCATTATTTATTTTATTCCAAGAACAATGAATGGTACACAAGTTATGTGGAGTAAAAAATAATTTACTCCGTCGAGTATAAAAGAATGACACGACACTCCAAACTTTTAAACTCGTAGTCCACAAAAAGAGAGCTTAACTTTCCAACTCTAAATTCCAATTGAGGATATTAGAGTCTCATGTTGTTTAAAGATAAAATTTAGATAAATATTATAAGTGTGAAACATCCTTCACCTTAGAAAAAGTCTCTGGGTACACCAAATTTGGTGTCACTATATAACCAACAATCCTTTTATACATATAAAGATTTATATTTTTCTCTCCTATTAATTATATTTTAATTTATTTTTTTCCTCTCCAATTTTTCATGATCTCTCTCTCTCTTCTCTCTTCAATCGCCCTTTTTCTTTTCTCTTTATTTTCACGCCGCCTCGCTCCCTCAGTTATTTTCACATACGCCACTGGCTGTATGCCGCTACAGTACCGCCATTGATGCACCACTCAAATCCGCTCTCCTCCTCCATCACGTCCTTCAACCGCTGCCCCCAAACGGCGTTCACGTCTTCTATCGCGTACACTCACGTCGTCTCTTCCTCACGTTGAACGACGAACCCAACACGCCCTCTGTTGTTTCTAAACAAACTCGCGTATTGAGTTTGATCAAGTGCTGATACATTGAACAATGAACAAACTGGCTGTCTAGCAATGAATAAACTATAATATAATGCATAAACAAACACTCCAATAAGATATACATGTCAAACAAGACGAAGGGATTGTTATGTTTAGAAATTGAATTTCGGTCAATCTAGTTGTTTAGGTTTGTTCATTGTGTGTTTATGGGTTTGTTCGTTTTAGTAATAAGTGTTTGTTCAGTTAAGTTAGCAGTGTTTGTTCATTATATGCGTATTGGTTTGTTCACTTATTGTTTATAGGCTGTTCATTTTCAGTGGAAAGGTTTGTTTTCAATTTGTGTCATCAGGTTTGTTCATTTTTAGTAAGTAGGTTTGTTCATCATAGCTATATTTTAGTAGTAAGTATTTGTTCAGTTTTTGTATTGAGGTTTGTTTATTCCAGTTAAGTAGGTTTGTTAACTACAGTTAAATGGGTTTATTTGTTTTATATGAATAGGTTTGTTCATTATTTCTGTTAGGGTTTGTTCATTCCAATTAAGTAGGTTTGTTCATTATAGTTAAACGGGTTTGTTCATTATTTGTATTGGGGTTTGTTCATTGCAATTAAGTAGGTTTGTTCACTATAGTTAAATGAGTTTGTTAGTTTTATATGGACTTGTTTGTTCATTGTTTGTATTGGGGTTTGTTCATTCCAGTTAAGTAGGTTTGTTCACCATAGTTAAATGAGTATGTTTGGTTTAGTAATAAGTGTTTGTTCATTTCGTACATTGGAATTTGTTCATTCCAGTTAAGTAGGTTTGTGTTTATTCTTATTATGTAGGTTTGTTCACCATAATTAAATAGGTTTGTTCACTACAGTTATACGAGTCTGTTCGTTTTGTATGAACATGTTTGTTCATTCTTACTAAACACTATAACTCAATATGAGCCTATACATCCATCATGAACAATAAATGGTACACAAGTTATGTGGAGTAAAAACTAATTTACTCCGTCGAGTATAAAAGAATGACTCGACAATTTATATATAAAAAAGGACTCCAAAGTTTTAAACTCGTAGCCCATAAGAAGAGAGCTTAACTTCCCAACTCTAAATTTCAATCGAGGATATTAGAGTCTCATATTGCTTAAAGATAAAATTTGGATGAATATTATAAGTGTGAAACATCCTTTACCTTATAGGCTAATTTTTAGAGTTGAGTTAAACCATTCAGTTTTTAATTGAGGACTAAATTATATCATACCCAAGAATTTGTCATATAATATATATGGCAAACTCATCCTCCAATTAAAATGTCTTGTAATAAAATAAATTAATTGTATGATCGTGTAAAAATATTTTACATTATCAATACATCAAAATTAAACTCTACTTTTATTGACCGATAATATAAATTAAAGTTATTATAGAAACTAAAGTAATTTTTCATATGACCTCTATAAGTTATACTGAAAATAACAATTAGAAATGAAGTTGAATTTGCTGCACATTTTCTTTCAACCAGATATTAAATATCAAGATTATTTTTTTCTTGTACGGAAATTAATCTTTTTCAATATATTTGTTTTTTGATATAATCTTTTTTTAAGATATTTTTGCATTTTTATTTCTTGTTTTTTGATTTATTTTCATATTTTTATTTTTACTATTTTCTTTGTAAAATCCTAAAAAATTTAAATGATACATAAAACAAGAAATAAAAATGCAAACTAAGCAAATCCTTAATGGTGGTTTCTCACATACCCCATGCTACTTAATTTATCTATTTTTAATAATTGTTACAACTAAATCATCAAATTTTGTTATCATTTTATGATCTAATTTAATTTGTTATCATTTATCACTGAACTGGATTGATTGTTTTCTGAGACTGTGTTATTATTATTTATTTGATTTTGACTAAACAAGGATTGATTTTTCTTGTGTTATTGTGATACTTGATCGATGATTTAAGAGTATTTTCATAATTGATTTTAGTATATTTTAGGGTTAGGATTTGTGTTAGGTTTATGTTAACTTGAGTATATTTAAGATTTGTGTTAGGTTTTGGAATTTGAGTATATTGTACCCCACAAAATTCAAGGGTATCGATACCTTAGTGTTTAAGATTTTGCAACATGTCCCAGTAACTCAAATTCATTTTTGTTTTAAATTTGTAATTGAATCACAACCGTTCAAATATAAGAAGGTATCAATACTCTCATTCATACTTGGGTACAAAGGAAGAACCATTTTGTTAACTTGTATATTTACGTTTTTTTAGGATATGACAGAAAAAAGTGGGCCTCCATCTCCACATTCATAGGCTCCTCCACATTTAGAGGCACCTCCTTCACAGTCATGGCCACTGTTCGTGGATGATCTTGAACGTTGAATTGCTCTACTGAAGAGGAATTATAGTCTGGATGCTCATGGAAGAAATTAATGTTCTTCGCCAATAGATGGTTCACCATTGTTAAATTAGGGTTTAATAGTTCTATGGTTCTCTTGTGGATCTCACAATAGACAATTACTCATTGCCAGAGATGATCAGGTCTATACTGGTAGGAAATCCTTGATGAAATTATTATATGTTTTATCCAATTATAGCATGTGAAATATGAACAATTTTATGAGAGATTGAGAAAAGAGTTTAGAACCTGGAGTCGAAAGGATAGAAGCCATTTTCATCCTGGGTTGAATCCTGATGAGAGAGATGGAACAAAACAGAAAGAAGAGGAAGAGGTTCTGATTCACCTATGCTCTGTGTCAGACTCCAAAGGGCAGGAGAGAGTATTTATTTATTCTTAATAGGGAAGAATAAAAACTGACACAGGGTAGGCGAAGGGACTCTTCCATACATTAGTTAATGATGGGCCTAGCCCACCTATCATCAGCTAGCCCAAACACATGAACACAATATTCTGACAATTAGGTTAATCTGGACAAATTACTAATTTATGCATGTCCACAAAATAATTATTTTAATTATTCCAACATTCTCCCACTTGGACAGCATAAATTAGATTACAAAATGAAACATCAATCCAGATCAACTCACAATATGTGGCCACAATAAATGCCAGAATAGCACAACGTTCTTAACCACAAGATCCAAAATGAAATGTATAAGTATTCCATTACTGCAGAAAATCACACTCGAAGGAGCAATGATATCATACAGAAATAAAAACCACTACATTTCGGTGACCTTTATGAACGTGAAAATATTCGTCCCAATCATTCGCCCAAGATGCTATATGAGATTGAAAGACAATCTCGTTACAATAACAACATGAGACTGGGTCCGAAATGTCTCAATATTATGCCATTATACAACAATA
>QANU01092089.1:173314-285655 GCA_003254905.1 Nissolia schottii | reverse complement strand
ATTGATGAAATTATTATATGTTTTATCCAATTATAGCATGTGAAATATGAACAATTTTATGAGAGATTGAGAAAAGAGTTTAGAACCTGGAGTCGAAAGGATAGAAGCCATTTTCATCCTGGGTTGAATCCTGATGAGAGAGATGGAACAAAACAGAAAGAAGAGGAAGAGGTTCTGATTCACCTATGCTCTGTGTCAGACTCCAAAGGGCAGGAGAGAGTATTTATTTATTCTTAATAGGGAAGAAAAAAAACTGACACAGGGTAGGCGAAGGGACTCTTCCATACATTAGTTAATGATGGGCCTAGCCCACCTATCATCAGCTAGCCCAAACACATGAACACAATATTCTGACAATTAGGTTAATCTGGACAAATTACTAATTTATGCATGTCCACAAAATAATTATTTTAATTATTCCAACAATCCTCTGCTAGCAAATGATCACCCGATCTCTAGCAATAATAATGTAATGTCTATTGTAGGATTGAATTATGTTTTATTTAGTCGTCAGAGTCGTAGAGAAGAAAATCTTTTGTCAACAGAAGACTCAAGCAGACAACCTAGTCTCTGGAAATAATAATGTTAATATTTTATTTACTAGTCATAGGGTATCGAATAAAGTAATGTTTTATGGTTTCTGTAATAGAGGATATGTTATATGTTTTGAATTAATGTATTTTGGTTATATTGATTAATAATAATATTTATTTTTATTTATGCATTAATTATATATATATATATATTTAAGCATTTTAGTTTTTCTTTTTATTTTGTTCGGATTTCCAACGGATATATTTTTTGGTAACCATTATCTTTGGCACCGTTTCTAAGATGTGTTATTGGAGGATATATCTATCAATAAGTAGTTATCTACGAGCTCAAATTGGTGGATAATATATGTCTAGAATCCTCTGAAATCTTTAAAATCCATCAATAATTCATAGAAATATGTCAATAAATCCATCACTAAACAACAATTTTCTAGTAGTGAAATAAAAACCATTACATTAATAAAAAATAAACGTTACAAAATTCATAAAAAACATTACTTCACTCATAAGCAAACATTACATCATACGTAAACAAACATTACAACGCGCCAAATATTATACCACAAAAAAACAAACATTACAACATTCATGAATAAACATTACAACACACAAACATTACAACATACAGAAATGAAGAAATAAACATACATTACAATACTCATAAATAAGCATTACAACACACATAAACGAACATTACACCACACCAAAACATTACAAAACATATAGAACAACTTAGATTAGAGGAGAATGTCCTCGTTCGTGCTCTCCATAACGTTTTAAGAAGAAGGAAAAAAAATAAAGATAAATCAGAAAAATGGCAAAAACAAATAAAGAAACAAGAAACGAAAAGAAAAAAAGAACAAGAAAGGAGAAACATAGAAGAAGAAAAAGAGCAGAATGAAAAATAAACAGAGGTTGAAAGTGAAAAAATTGAGAAAAAAAATTGAAGGAAAAGTGTAAAAGAAGAGACAAAAATTGAAAATGAAGTAGAAGAGGAGAAAAAGAAGAGCTTGAGACGGAGAAGAGTAAAGAGGAGACAAAAAAAATAATAATAATAGACTAACGGGGGTTGGTCCAAGTGGTAAGCGGCTTGGTATCGCTTAAGTAAGGTCCCGAGTTTGAGACCTTGTGAACGCAGTTATCCCCGCTGGGAGACTCACCCGCCATAGCCAGGTGCGCAACCCGGATCGATCCGGATTAGTCAAGGCTAAGCCTTGGATACTGGGCAGACAACCTAAAAAAAATAATAATAATATTTAATAATGTGAGTGTAAAATTGATATTGGTTTTTTTTTTAGTGTGGAACGAGCATTTTGGAATGCTAGCTACTCCACCTTAACATTATTGAGAATGAGTTAAAAATTTTAAAATAACATTACAGTTGTCATTTGAGTTCAAGGGGAAGGTGGAAGGAAGTATCCAATCAAAAAAGGTCAACACGGTGGTACAATTAAAGAGCATGCAGTTCTCAAGAATTTTAGAATCAACAAAATCCACTCACTCAATAATCTAGCTAGGTAGCAAGCCAGAACCATACATGGCACATGCATTCTCTTCCTCCTCCACTTCTGCGCCGAAAGAACCACATGAGGTGTTCCTGAGCTTCAGAAGCGAGGACACACGCAAGACTTTCACGAGCCATCTGAAAAGCGCCCTGGAAAGGCTAGACATCAAAACCTATGTAGACAACGACAACCTCCAAAGAGGAGACGAGATATCGCAATCGCTTCTCGGGGCGATCGAGGAGGCCAAACTGTCGGTGGTCGTCTTCTCCAAGAACTACGCGGCTTCCAAGTGGTGCTTGGACGAGCTCGTGAAGATACTCGAGTGCAAGAGGACCAAGGGGCACATGATAGTGCCTGTTTTCTATGACGTGGATCCTTCTCATGTCCGAAACCGGAGTGGGAGTTACGGAGAAGCGTTTGATAAGCACGCGCGCTTTGAGGGAATGAAGAAGGTGTTGCAATGGAGGGAAGCTTTGACGGAAGCGGCCAATCACTCTGGCTGGGATTGCACCCTCAACAGGTAAGTAAACCTTGATCTGCTCATGAGTACAACTAAGCTTTCACATCGTTGCAAATTAATTATAGGGTCAACACTTTCATTTTAAGGGTCCTTCTAATCAAGGGAAATACAAAATATATCCAGATTAGTTTGTAATTTTACTGCATTTTATGGGCGGGGATTCAGGTCTAATGTTTTGAAAAACTGCGTAGTTTTTTGCAACAATTTTATAAATAAAAGTCAGGTATAACTTTATTAAACTGCAAAAGAGATTAATATAATTTACTCATGTTATAATGTTTATTTAAGCAACAAGGTAAAACACTAGTATTGAAAATTATCAACATTAATTTTAATAATTAATTAAGTAAACTTATTTCATTCAACTTGATATTAATTAAACTAGCTAGCTGTACAGAGAAGACGTAGGACATTAGGCGATGATTTCAAGCTACAAGTTGGAGCTTATAATTCTTTTATAGTTTACAACTTGATGCCTATATGCTATGGCATGGTGCATGGGGTTTGACCAGCAAATAAAACCATCACAAGGTCAACGAAGTTTTCAGAGAATCACATATGTTAATTCTAGATTATTTTGGATTAAATCTTGTACATGACAATGAAGAGTAGCTGAATTTCTTTCTTTCATGGTGGTTCTAAGTAAAGAAATTCCTCTTTAAAGTAATCTTCGATATCCAAAATTTCACTCATAAACAGTGAAAATAACATTATGATAACGGTGACGATGAACTAGCTGTACTTAAAAATAAAGTTATGTTATTATAAGAATTCAATTTGACAGAATGGTGACGATAAACATCATCTTTTTTGTTTGGCGAAATTATAATACAGAACCGAATCTGAAATGGTTGAGTCAATTGCTATGGATGTGCTGGAAAAGCTGAATCGCGTGTATGTTGGGGACCTGGATCAAGAAATCAGGAAACTTGAGCAACTCGCGCAGCTTCAGCTTCAATATTTTCAGGCCATACCAACTGTAGATAACTGTAGAAACCATCAAGCAACGGTTAAACGCATCACCGAAATTAAAATGGAGAGAAGCATCCGTTTGCTACGGCTGACGCCTGAGATGTCTTCATATGTGGGAAATTTCCATAGTAATCCAGCTTCTGCTGGTGGTTTCACTAGTTTTTGGTGAGCTTTAATTTGTTGTTATCATTATCATAAATTGTTGTCAAAGTACTATGAAATTTTAATTGAGATCAGATTTTTATTTTTTTTAAGGTGAATAGTATGAATATCATATGTAATTGCTCTATTGTTCACATAGTCCTAACAATAGGGCGAGTCGTGGAGGGTGGCTGTAAGTCAGTCAAAATGAATACAAATAGACCTAGCCAACATATTTATACAATTTTAGCATCCTCCCATCATGAACTTTTAGGTTAAGCCTAATCGTATTACCCACACTATTCTAAAGTATATTCCAACCGTTTCGTTTTAACTGTTCATTTTTTATTTTTTAAAATTTTAAAATATTTGTCCATTTATAATATTTAAGTATAATTATTTTTTTTCATTCATACTCTTAATTATAGTGAAACATTTATCAATATAGTAGATATAAAGAGAATAATAATTATATTAAAAATAGAAACTCATTTTTTATATAGTGATAATTTTTTCAATTAATATTATTTTATGCATTTACTAACACTTTTTAAAAAAAATTTAGAATGTGTAGTGTTTGGTTATGGATAGGTAGAACGGAACAAAATGAACAAGAATTAAAATGCATTTTTTCACAAAAACAAAGGGTTACAATTGGCTGTAACTAATTACGATAATTTCAAGTTCCGACAGCAACTAAGTATCCACGTGAAAAATCTGGGTAATGAATGAAAAAGCTTCCTCAAACCTCAACACCTTAGCAGGAAGAATTTTATTACACGAACGTAAAAACCTTAACACAATTAAAACAATCGAGCCACATAAGTGAACAAGTCCGAGTGATTTGACTAGGTTATGATACAACCCACATTGTTGAGTTGAGAATACTAGGGCGCTGGGCCAAGATGAAGAAGAGAATCTACCTATTCAGGGAGAAGCACAAGCTAGGCCCAAAAGACCAGTGAAGAAGCCAAGGCATTGGGCTGACTACATCCATGGTGGCATGGACCAGGGATGCACCTGATCAGTGATAATAAGTTCCCTCTAGAAAGTTTGTTATAATTTCTCAGGAGGTCAGAGAGAGAGAGAGAGAGAAGAATATTTTCCGTTTCTCCTACCTTTCATGCTTCATTTCTGGTTTAAAACCGGAGATACGACATTAACTCCAAGCCATCCACTTAGCTTCAAGAAGAAAAGCTCACTGCTCTCGCCAATTCCCTTTGTCATACCACCAACCCAAGCCCACATCCCTGAATCCACACATCCAATCTCACACCCGTCAAGTGGCTAACCCAGGCCCAAATGCAGGCACACTGGTACCAGGAACTTTGTTACAACTGTTGCGAAGAATTTGTCCTGGGCCATTGATGTAGGCCCAAGTTCTTATTATTATTGCTGGAAGGGCCTGAGCCCAATGACATCCTCCTAACCGAGTTCACGGACCCAAAACCTGTTGACCCACAACCCGAGAGTCATTCGGTTGGACCTCCCCCACCACACATTAGCCTCCATGCTATGAGCGTTCATTCCATCCCAGAAACCCTACATGTGCAAGGTAGAGTCCATTCTCACTCTGTTCAAGTGTTGATTGACGGAGGATCCACCCATAATTTCATCCAAGATTGAGTCGACAAATTCTTGGATCTGCCTCTCTTTTCGGCAACGACATTTCATGTGATGGTAGGAAGCAGAGAGCTCATCTATATTAATTTGTTAAATATTATTACAAAGTTATTTTATTAGTATCTTGTGATACAACTAATCATTCATGTAAATGATAATAACCATAAATTTATCTCCAAAGAAGTTTCTATATTTTCATATTCCTTTTTATATACATCATGTAACATATCAAGTTCATTATAATAACTAGATATTTATATTATGCTATCTAGTATTTCCTTTAAAAAAAAAATTCTAGTATTATGTTATGCTACATCTAGCATTATGCCGATATATCATAATATTTTATTCTTAGCACGGTTTACATGGATGTTTAAATTTTAATATTTTATTCTTAGATTTGATAGTAGGCTTTTTGGCTCTCTCTTTTATACTCAAAAGACTACAGACCATTGCCAGCTTTTGAATTTCTTGGACGTTGCGGCCTTTGATGAGTTATCTATCTTCTATTGGTCCATGCTATGTCCTTTGTAACATTTTTCTCTTCATTATGCTAAGAGGTTTGTGCATTCTTTCCTTTGTCCTTTTTTTTCCCCTTCATTGTCGAATTGTCCAGTACAATTTGTGTGAGCTATCCTTTTCAAATCTTTCTAGCAGCACTTGTCCTTTTTATTTATTTTCCTTTTAGAACGTTGCAGCATGAATTTTGCTGACAGCTTTTTGGTTTCAGTCAGCCCCTTTTTCTTTCTTTTCTTCCTTTCCTTCTTCTTGCTTTCTTTTCTTTCTTTATTTGAAACTTTGGGCCTCACGATCTTTGGGCTTGATCCATTTCTTCCACTTGGGTTATAAATTAAATAAATTTCATTTTCCTTCCTTGCTGGCATTTTGAGCTTTTCGCTGCATATTACTGCATTTAAATTTGTGTTTCCGTGTGGTGTTTTATGTGACCAACATGAGTTTATTGAATTGGACTTGGGCCTAACTTTTCTTTTTGTTGAAACACTTAATACACATATTAAAAAGTTTACATAATGTTTGTCATCATATTTAATTATAAATTGAATCAACAGTTGAGAACTAAGTGAATGAGTGTGCGAGAGAAACATAAACGTGAGAAAAATTACCCATGATACTTTTGAGCCGAGAACAAAGAGCGAGTTCCTCAAGAGTCTGCAAGGTAACGACATAAGAGTTTCAGTGACTTTAGGTAAGTAGTGGTTTCTCACGACTTATTTTAATGGCCATTAATAATTATTTTTATTAATGATATTTTATTATTAGCAAGTTTATGATATACCCTTGTAAGAATATTACCTAAAAATATTTTATAAAATATTTTAGAATGTCCAAGAAAGATCAGTTTTAGAAATACTTTATGAAAAATATTTATAAACTCATGAAACATTTTTTTTACATATGGGACCATTTGATGGTAAGTAAAGCATTGCATGTGTTTCATGACAAGTTTTATGATTTTTAGAGATTATTATCATGATGATAAAATGAATGTATAAGCTTTGATTGAGTATCTATAATAGAATTGTATATCAACAACAACCTATGTCGACCCTGGTACCTTGTAGGCATATTGTGATGCCTAGACAGATAGCACACCGTGAGGCTCGGGTAGATAGCACATCTTGAGGCTCGGATAGATAGCATACTGTGAGCCTCAGACAATTAAATTTTAAGCATATCGTGACCTCGAGCAAAATTATAAGACAGATATCTCCCCAGATATTTAGAAGTTTTGGAAATTACTATTATTATTATTATTATTATTATTATTATTATTATTATTATTATTATTATTATTATTGTTTATCAACATTTATTGCATTAAGAGTTTCATGCTTGTTTATGTCCCACGTGAGTCGTGGAGCTGTTATTCACTGAGTTTGATGACTGATCTCTCATCTCCCATCTCCCATGTTTTTCAGATAGTTCGGTTGATTTGAAGTAAGGCTTCATAGTTTAGTTTAGCTGTCAATGGTGAGCTCCATTTGGTAATAGAGTTATTTGCTATTTCATTTGTATCTAGAGTGCTCCAAAGTCACACAGATATGAAGTTGCTATTTTCATGTATTGTTTTACGTATATTATGTTCTATTTTTGCATATTAAATTTATAAGAGATTCATGTGTTGAGGTGAGGCTTATGGACCAATTTATTTATAAAAAGGTTTTAATTAAGTTATTTAACTATTTTATTAAATAACCACTCTTTCACATAATTTAATATCAGAGACTTGCATGGAGGATATTATCCCTTATGAGTCGGTCATGACTTTGTGGGTCGTGACACTTGGGTGGCACCGGCATTGTCCTTGGTGTATAATGGTTGAAGATCCACGGACCAATTCTGACCGATAACGACACTTTCATGATGAAACTCGTCAAGGAAGATAATGGTACATAAGATTTTTTTCAATATCATTTTTACTTTTCTAAATGTTGGTCAAATTTTGCAGTGATTTTATTGTTTGAAATTCCTAAACATGTACTATCGCTGTCATGTTCTGTTTACCCAGAATGCTCCTCAGTCAACCAAATGGGAAGCATTTTCTTATTTCATTTTAAATTTTAATTAAAGCCACCTTTTGGCCCTTTCCAAGAGTCATCAAAGGCTTGATCACATCACCGTTTTATAATAATAATCTCTTTTAATATTTTAAATATATTCATAATTTAATATATTTAAATAAAAAATATTTAAATAAATACATTAAATTATAAATTAATCTATAAAGATAAAAAAAATTACAATTATAAAATGAATGGAAGGCGTCGTATATGTTATTAAAAAAATTCCGGGCCTTATAAAGTCATCCTCAATCATGCAGTCCGTTCCACGACATTAAGTTTATGAGCTTCAATGATTGAAAATGAACTTATTAGCCGAAATAAAAATATGTTCTTTCCTTCTATTTGTCCTAACTAAGGAAAGATGCATATATAGGAGATAACTAAGGCATATGTTTTCATTTATTTAGGACTTTCAACTAACTGACAAATTCAATCGTCCCCACAACTAGCTGACATTCTCCACTCCAAATAATATTGATATATGAGAGTTTTAAGAGCAGTTCACAAAACCATCAACGAAGAACCTAGTAGCGAACTACTCAGATGGAGATCATGGCATCATCGCCATCATCATCATCCAGCAATATTCCACAAGAAAGGCACGAGGTGTTCATTTGTTTCAGAGGGGAAGACACCCGAAAGACATTCGTAAGCCATCTCCATGCTGCCTTCAAAAGGTTAGAGATCAGAACCTACATAGACTATAATCTTGGGAGAGGGGACGAGATTTCGGGGACCCTTCTTAGGGCCATAGAGGACGCTGAGATCTCTGTCATCGTGTTCTCCGAAAACTTTGCAGCCTCCAGATGGTGTTTGGATGAAGTCGCGAAAATAATTGAGTGTGCAAAAACAAGAGGCCAGATTGTGGTGCCTATATTTTATGATGTAGACCCTGAAGAGGTGAGAAACCAAATAGGAGGCTTTGGATGTGCATTCGCTAGACACGAGGAGCGATTTTGGGGCGGTGGACAGAACAAGGTGCAAAAATGGAGGGACGCTCTCACTGAAGCAGCCAATCACCCTGGTTGGGATTTCAACGTTGACAGGTAACTCTCATGGTCGGTTAGTTGGACTTGGAGGCAGCATAACCAAATCTCTTGCTCTTAACCGTTCAATAAACGTGATTGTTAATTATAAGACAAGTGCCATCATGCATGTTTATTTATTTTTGTCAAACAATTAATTATTAAATCAGAATTGGTTCTTAGAATTTTTCACTTTAATTAATTTGTGTAAAAATGAGTTACAGGATGGAGTGTGAGGTAATAGAAGAGATTGCTAAGGATATATTGCAAAAGCTGGACTTGATAAACAATGGCAGCCTAGAAAGGCGCATCGCGACACAGAAACAAATGGTGCAACAGAAATTGGAGAAGGCACAGAGGACCGACAATCTGCGGGACGTAGAAGATCTATCGGTAGCGATGCAACAGCTTGGGGATCTGAAATTGGAGAAGGCACTGTGCACGGATGATTCAAATGTTTGGGAGGACCTCATGGACACGTACGAGCATATAGTGCAGCTTAAATTGAACGATTTCAAGCGTACGCTTAGTGCACACGACTTGGAAGATTTTGGTGCTACAATGAGGCTTGTTATGCAGCTTCAGAGAGATCGACCAACATCCAACCGTCGCCAAGGGTTGCTCGGGAATAATTAAAATCATGTCGACTCTAAATTTATTAGGGATTAATTAATTGTGCAACTCTTGTGAAAGAGATCCAAGATGCTCCAGCTTCCTTTTTTTCTTTAGGTGAGTTTGGCATGCTTCTATGCTTTTTGGGTATTCAGGTTCTTCATGACATTCAAGGTTGTTTCTTATAACTAAGTATCTTAATCAGTCTACTTTTGATTGTTTGATTAATATTATGGTCCTGTGTTTTAAATGAAAAATGTTATTTATATTTATTTATTATTAAATGAGTTTTAACAATAAATAAAATGTGAGATGACAATCTCCATACAAAATGAAACATGAAAAATCACTTTGTTTCAAATAGTTTGAGACTGCAAACATGCATGCATATTGCATATATTGAAATCTTACCTTATAAGAAAGGGTTGTCGTAACTTTGTAAGTTAAAAATATTTCATTCAATATACTATCCAAACAAAATTTCATTGTAGGATTAATTTTATTGTGGATTTTAAATGAAAAATGTTATTTGTATTTATTTATTATTAAATGAGTTTTAATAATAAATAAAATGTGAGTCGCTAGTATTATATACAGAATAAATACATGAAAAAACACTCGTTTCAAATAGTTTGGAACTGCAAGCATACATGCATATATTGAAATCTTACCTTACAAGAAAGGGTTGTCTCATTTTTTTTTTTAAGTAACTTTGTAAGTAAAAAAGGTATTTCATACAATATACTATCCAAACAAAATTTCATTTTGTTAAATGCTATTTTTAGATGAATGTTCCCAAACTTAAATTACCTTATAGTAAACTTGACCCAAAGTTAAGTTTAACTCTAATCCAAATGCATACTTAAGTGGAGTGTCTGTTGGGTTTAGTCTCATAACCGCCCTTCGTTGTTCAGTAAAATCAATTTGTGCATATACGTGATTTTGTTTGGCTAAGATCTGGTGAATCAGTGTCAATTAAATGATATTATAATATGGCAATGAACACGAATTAAATTAGATATTATAGAATTAAATTTATGGGTTCACGAAATGCAGTAAAAATAAATGTGAATAAAGCAATTAGAAAAAGAATATCAAATTTTAACATGGAAAAATCTCTATATATAGAGTGAAAACTATGGAACTAGGGATGACAATGAGTATTCGTAGAGTCAGATACATGTTGTTCATTACCTATACCCGTATTCATACTCATTACGGATATCTATTATCTGTTACATGTGGGGTTTTATATCCCTATAGAATACATGTATGTCATTGAATTAAATCATGGTCGAACTTTGCTTTTTTGCAACATGCTATTATTATGGGTCGTTTTTGATGTGGACTTGTTTTGGGTTGCCTATCACAATTGGTCGCCCTCAAAGTCATCATTAGGTCACCTACAACAAAATGGAATTTGGAAACCCTTTTATTAACTTAACAAATTTTTGGTATAACGCTTTCATTACTCATGCGGAGCTCATGGGTATTTTTTAAGGTTTGCTTTTAGCCTGGAACATTGGATGTAGAAGATTAAAGGTTGATGTTGACTCTAAATCTTCTTTAAATTGGGATGTTGATGCTCCTTTGCACATGGAAGTTAGTGTGGTGGCCACTATTCAGTCTTTGCTTCATAGGTATTAGGAAGTCTATTTTCTTATTTTTAGAGAAGCTAATAAGTACGCGGATTGCAGGACTCGTTTTGGCCATTCTCTAGATTTAAGAACTACTCGTTTTGTTGAACCTCCTAATTGTTTAAGCTATTTTCTCTGGGTTGATGCCACTAGATGGCTTATTGTCCCGGGGGCGGGGGGGGGGGGGCTGGTTTTTCTTTGGCTGTTGTTTTTCCTTTCCTTTGGCTGTTGTACACCCAGTTGCTTACCATAAAAATAGAATAGATTTACGATCACAAATTTTTCCTCACACTCTCATAGATTAGCACACTTTCTTTGTCTCACTCTACAACTTTATGATTATGATTAGCATCTTGAAATTCAAATAATAACATACAATTTTAAATTTAACATATTAGAATTTATTCATGGAATACAAAATATTTCATTAAACTCACAATAAGAAAAATAATTACTAATTAACAAATTTCCCGGTGTCAATGAGTAAAGAAACCAAAAGTCATAGAAGTCAAATAATTAGTATAATTAAATTGTCACATTACAAAATAACTATAACTAAGGTTACGTTTGAATTGACTTAAAAAAAATATTTATCTTAATTATATTTTTTAATATAATTTTTTAAGAGGTTTAGTTTACAATTACAAGATAGTTTTTACTAAAAACCTCACATTCTTTCACTTTTTTTTAAAAGTAAAATCATCCAAACTTAAAAAAAGTGGTATTTTACATTATTTAAATTTTTTTTTATAAAATTGTATTTTAACACTTGTTATTTTAAAAAAAAATTTAGAAGCCAATCCAAACAAGTCATAAGTGTATAATAATAGCGCGTGAAGGAACATTGAAAATTTGGGGACTAAAGAGGGAAGATTCAGAATTAAGAAAAATAAGTCTAGTGCTTAGGAATTAATACGAAAAAGAAAGGAGGAGGAGAAAAAAAAAGAGTTTGATGCGATGTGTTTTTTATCCCATATTGTACTATCGCTAGCTACCATGCTCTGTCTACCCCCGAAATTGTTCCTCAACCAACCAAGTGTGAAGCATTTTCTGTTCAACGCCGCCCCTTGGCCCTTTCCAATAGTCAGAAGAGGATTGATTACACCCTCATACATATTTTATAGTAAAAGTTGAGGCCTTACCTAAAGTGGAAAGTCCTCATCAATCATGAAATGATTGGAGCGAGGACATTCCATGACACCTCAGTTTATGACCTTCCATGATGTGAAATTATACAAGTATGTTCTTTCCGTCTATTTGTCCTCCAAATGATTTCAGGCCGTTTTGACTTTCAATTAGCCAACAATTTCAAGGCCCCCCCACTCAACTTGACATTCTCTACTGATCCAACTTATAATATATATTGATGCCCCTATATAGAACAGAGTTTTAAGAGTACTTCGCAAAATCGTCGACGAAGGATTTAGTAGTGAGATCAGAATTAATCTTCTTAATATATATTACCGTATAGATCATGGCTTCATCATCATCATCCAGTAGTATTCCACAAGAAAGGCACGAGGTGTTCCTTAGTTTCAGAGGTGAGGAGACCCGAAACACTTTCACCTTCACAGGCCATCTTCATGCTGCCTTCAAAAGGTTACAGATCAAAACCTACGTGGACTACAGTCTCGAGAGAGGGGACGAGATATCTGGTACGATTCTGAGGGCCATAGAGGATGCGAAGCTCTCAGTGATTGTGTTCTCCAAGAACTTTGCAACCTCCAAATGGTGTTTGGACCAAGTCAACAAAATAATCGAATGCAAAAAAACAAGAGAGCAAATTGTGGTGCCTATATTTTATGATGTAGACCCTAAAGATGTAAGAAACCAAACGGGATACTTTGCAAGTGCATTGGCTAGACATGAGGAGCGATTTTGGGGCGACGGACAGAACAAGGTGCAAAAATGGAGGGATGCTCTCAATGAAGCAGCCAATCTCTCCGGCTGGGATTGCAACGTTGACAGGTAACTCTTGTTATCATTCCAAACTTTTCCGAAACGGTTAGAATACGTTGTTTTTATCCATTCACAATTTGTCACGTCAATAAATGTAAATGTTTACAAAACAATTTCAATGCATATTTATTTATAAGATTTTATCAACCAATGCCCTAAGAAAGTTTTTAAAACATTGAACATTATTAGAAACACACAAGTTTTACATTTTTCTATACAAAATTATTATTTATTGCTCTCTTAACAAGTATCCTCAACAACACTTATTAGCAAAATCCTTAATTATACGTTAAACAATCAATAAATTAGAATTAACTTTTTTTTATTTCCGTTTGAATTTGTGTAAAAATGAAGTACAGGGTGGAGGCAGAGGTAGTAGAAGACATTGCTAAGGATATAGTACAAAAGCTAGCTTCCATAAACAATGGCCTTCTAGAGAGGCGCATCACGATGCAGAAGCAAATTGTGCAACAGAAACTGGAGAAGTCACGGAGGAGTGGGAGTCTAAGCGACATAGAAGACCTGACAGCAGCGATGCAACAACTTCGAGATCTGAAATTGGAGAAGGCATTGCGCATGGATGATTCAAGTGTTTGGGACGATCTTATGGAAACGTATGAGCATATATTGCAGCTTAAACTGAACAAGTTCAAGCGTACACTTAGTGCACAAGACTTGGGGGATTTTGGTGCTGCAATGAAGCTTGTTATGCAGCTTCAGAGGGAGCGACCCAAATCCAACCATAGGCATGGGATCCGCGGGATATAATTAAGATCATCGTATAAAATAAGGCTTATCAGGGATTAATTAATGGTGCAACTCTTGTAAAAGAGATCGAGTAACTCTTGTGCTAGCTGCATACATTCAATTATCATTTCATTTTTTTTCTTTTTGTAAACAAAAGTTTAGGTAAGTTTGATATTAATTATCTCATCATGGTTGGGGCATGCAAGTTTCTTATTAATTACGCCAGCCACATTTGATTGATTGGATTAATTTCTTTTGTGTTTTTCAAATAGATTGAAACTACAAACATATATATATTGGAATCAACATTAAGGAAAAATAGGAATTAAGTTATAGAACCAACATTTATTTGCCATAAATTTTGTGAGAATAATGTGGCATGATTTCCAACATTTAATAGATTGTGATATTTACTATTTCTATTCATCTAATCATCCTTTTTAATTTTTTTTTTAAAATTCTAGTAATTTTTCTATCAATAAGCTGTGGACGTATAGCATTACATGGCTCTAAATTTATAAACTACTTGTACAACCCCCAAATCTTGAAAAGATACGCACATTGAAAAGATACAAAGTTTTATTGCTCTTTCGTATTAATTAGTTTCTAGTCTTGTTATTTGTATACCTTAAAAATATATATAATGTTTATTTTTATGTTGGGTGACTGTTTTCAAAATGTACAAATAGTATTTTTAATTACTTTATTCGATTTATATTATGTTTTGGTCAAATACACAAGCTATTAAAGAATTCAAAACTTAGTGTTATTTATTACACAAGGAAACAGAAAATTAGCTTTTCTTGCATAGCAAGTTAGTTAAATAGCAAGTTAGTTAAAAGCATTTATTTCTGCTGAAGTTAGTTACAATGTATAACTAACTGGCTAAAAGCTACGCTATCCTTTCTATAAATACCTCTGTATAATCACCAAGCAAACCAACTATTGAATTCAATTCTTTCACAATTTCCCTCTACTCACTTCTGCAAGTTTTCTTTCTGTTACTGCTTTACTATTCTGTTGCTGCGCATGTTCATGGCTGCTGTTTAGTTCAGCCATGTTTTCTGTCATGGTATCACTCGCGATCTCCTTCCGCTTCCGTCTCTCCTCGATCATTCAACAGGTTTTTCTCATTGTTTTTCTTGCATAGCAATTCTGCTTGGTACCTACTTTCATCGCTGAAACTTCGAATCGCTGCATCCATTAATGATCAGTTTCTTGAAGTTTCTAAAATGGTGATTGTAGTGACACTCCCCTGTAACCTTGGTGCACTATCTGCACTTTGAGGTTGCTCCAAGAGTGTTCCTAATCAAGCATCACTTTCTTTTTCTTTTACAAAGTTAATCCTTCATAAACCGAAGTTCTATCGTTGGTACCTTTTTCCTCATCTTTCTAATTCCTACAAAACCTGTGATCCTGCATTCTTTTTCTTTCTGTATTTTCTTGTTCAATTGCAATGGAAGAATCCAGTGAGATTCCACCATCCACAGAAGGTATTGCACAAGATGCCCTTCTGCAACAAATACAAATCCTTCAACAATTAATGCGGCTGGGGAATGTTAATAACAGCCAGCAAAATGATCCAACACTGGATTCATTTTATCTACACCCTGGGGAAAACCCTGGAGTTTCTCTAATCTCAACCACCCTTACCCCTCATAACTATCACACGTGGGAAAGGGCTATGAAGCTTGCATTGAAAGGCAAGAACAAACTCAAATTTGTCGATGGAACAATCACAAAACCAGCTATTTCTGATCCACAGTATGCAGCATGGGACAAGTGCAATACATACATTCTCTCTTGGATCACTAGGTCCTTGAGTCCTGAAATATATCAGAGTGTGATATGGATTGAAGACTGCCACCAACTATGGCTGGACCTGAAAAGAAGATACCACCAAGGTGATGTATTCCGGACTGCAATCCTACAAGAAGAGTTATACTCTGTCAAACAAGGTGAACTCACTGTTACAAACTACTTCACTAAGTTGAAAATCTTATGGGAAGAGCTTGATAGCCTCCTGCCTATCCCTAGCTGTCTTTGCCATCCCCCATGCAATTGTGGTCTGGGAGTCATTAGAGGATATAGGGCCAATGAGTATGCAATCCGGTTCTTGAGGGGCTTAAATGAACAGTATACCCACATAAGAACCCAAGTCATGATGATGAAGCCTCTACCCACCCTCAATGACATTTTTTCCTTACTTATAGAACAAGAAAGACAGCTAGTTTCACCTTCTGCCGATTCTGTTGTTCTGTTCAACAATTCTGATCAACAAAAACAGCAACAAACTAGAGGAAACTATGGATCTAGGGGCAGAGGTCGAACCAACACTGCTGCCAGAGGTGGCAGAAATCCAGCTGGAAGAGGGCAGTCCTCCAGATACTGCATTTTCTGCAACACTAATGGCCACACTATAGAGAAATGCTTCCACAAGCATGGCTATCCTCCTGGCTATCCTGAACATCTCAAATGGCCAACAGCCAAAACTCAATCAAGGATCAATAATATGGTAGTCATGTCTGATAATTCTGAAGAAAAACCAATTAACAGCAACAACTGTTCTGCAGGAGACACAAATTCTGATTCTGGACTAATCACTTTCTCCAAAGAACAAGGACTGAAGCTTCTTTCTCTCTTACAACAGCATGAATTACTGCACTCTAACAAAAACTCCATAAATCAGCTGTCCACTACTCAGCCTACACAAACAGGTAACTATTTCACTTTATCTTGTATCATTGCCAATACAAAATGGATCATAGATACAGGAGCCACAGACCATGTGTGCCACTCCTTATCCATGTTCCACAATTACCATCAAATCCCACCCATAGAAGTTAATTTACCTGATGGCACTAAGATATCATCCCACATATCAGGTTCCATTATCTTTTCTCCTGATTTTTATCTTACCAATGTGTTATACATACCTCAATTCTCTTTTAATCTCATATCCGTATCAAAACTCACAGCTACCCTACCCTGCTCTCTCACATTCTTTCATGACAAATGTGAAATCCAGGACCTGCATTCATTGAGGATGATTGGCAATGCTGAACTTGCTGATGGATTGTATGCAATAAGCCCAACTGCCACAGTTTCTGGTTTACAAACCACCAATGGACAAAGCTCTGTGTCTGCACTAGTAAATGCTTACACTATTTCTAATTCCTACAATAACTCAGATTTTTGGCATATGAGGTTAGGTCACCCATCTAAGGCCAAACTACAAATAATGCACCAAAACTTTTCTGATGTATCTTGTAAAAACCTGAATGATCATTGTACTGCTTGCCAATTTGGCAAATTCAAAAAGAAACCTTTTCCTACTAGTTCCACTATTGCCACTAACTGTTTTGAACTCTTGCATGTTGACATTTGGGGACCCATTTCTACTCCCTCAATGCTTGGTCATAAGTACTTTCTTACCATTGTTGATGATAAATCAAGGTTCACTTGGTTATTTTGCATGAAATTGAAATCTGAAGCAGCTGCCTTGCTGCAATCCTTTGTTAAATTGGTTAAAACTCAATATAATGCCATTGTCAAGATCATTAGAAGTGACAATGGTCAAGAATTTATTATGCATAGTTTCTATAACAGCACTGGCATAGTTCATCAAACCACTTGTGTGGAAACCCCACAGCAAAATGCCATAGTAGAAAGGAAACATCAAAGCATTCTGGCTATTGCTAGAACCTTAATGTTTCAAAGTGAAATTCCAAGCTGCTTTTGGAATTATGCTGTGGGTCATGCAACTTTTTTGCTAAATAGATTACCTAGCTCCAGTTTATCCAACAAATCACCTTACACTGTTTTACACAACCAGCTGGCAGACATTTCATTCATTAAGGTTTTTGGTTCATTGTGCTATGCTGCCACTATATCTGCTGGTAGAAAGAAATTGGATAGTAGAGCTAGGCAATGTGTCTTTATTGGATTCAAAAGAGGTACCAAGGGATATATTCTCTATGATCTTAACTCTAGGGAGGTGTTTTTATCAAGGCATGTCACCTTTTATGAACATATATTTCCTTACAAAATTTTAAACAACTCTAAAACTGATGATACAGTTCATACTTCAGACTCTGCTACTGTTTTTTACAACACAAATTCAGGTTTTTTTGATGATTTTCACTCACACTCCTATCACACACCGGTCCCTCATTCATCTCCTACTCCTCTAACTTCTAATTTACAAAACTCTAACAATTCATCCCCTGCTGCATCACATTGTGCTGTGCCTTGTATGCCAAACCCTGAAAACATTTCTTTTCCATCAAGCATTCCTTCTAGTGATGATTCATTATCTCAAGCTGCTGTTCCATTAAGAAGATCCTCTAGAGATAAGAGAGCTCCCTCTTATCTAAGAGAGTACCATTGCAATCTCTCCAAAAGTTCAGCTTTACAACCCTCCTCAAGCATTCAGCATCCTCTTTCTCATGTTCTCACATATAGCAACTTGTCCCCATCTTACAAAAAATTCTCCTTAGCCATCTCCACTCAAACTGAACCCACTAGCTACAAGAGTGCAGTAGCTCATGATTGTTGGAAACAAGCCATCCAAAGCGAACTCCAATCTCTCAAGAACACTGGCACCTGGGTTATAACTGATTTACCACCTGGAAAGAAAGCCATTGGCTGCAAATGGGTATTCAAGATCAAATACAAATCTGATGGGAGCATTGAAAGGCACAAGGCAAGATTGGTTGCTAAAGGTTACAACCAAACTGAAGGGCTGGACTATCTAGAAACCTTCAGTCCAGTAGCAAAGATGACAACAATAAGAGTTGTTTTAGCTCTTGCTGCAGCAAATAATTGGTTCTTAAAACAACTAGATGTTAATACTGCATTCCTCCATGGAGACCTTCATGAAGAGGTGTACATGCAGGTTCCACCAGGATTAGAGATCCCAAATAAATCCAGCAAGGTGTGCAAGTTAGTTAAGTCTCTCTATGGCCTGAAGCAGGCCAGCAGGCAATGGAACTACAAGCTCACTTCATTTCTGTTAGCAGCAGGATTCACACAATCTAAGGCAGACTATTCATTGTTTACCAAGTCCACAGGTCCTTCTTTCACAGCAGTTCTTGTTTATGTCGATGACCTATTGTTGACAGGAAACAACATTACAGAAATACAATCTCTAAAAGATCAATTACACACAGAGTTTACCATCAAGGACCTAGGGGATGCCAAATACTTCCTTGGTATGGAGCTTGCTCGCAGCCACAAAGGCATAGCTTTATTCCAAAGAAAGTATGCTTTGGAATTGTTAGAAGATGCTGGGTTATTAGCCGCCAAACCCGCTTCTTCACCCTTTGACTATACTCTCAAATTACAAAAACAAGGTTCTGCTCCTCTTTCTGATCCCACAAGCTACAGACGCCTCATTGGAAGGTTAATTTATTTAACCAGCACTCGCCCTGACTTAGCCTTTGCAGTTCATCAGCTCAGTCAATTCATTTCCAACCCCATGATTGAACACCAGCAGGCCGCCACAAAGCTACTCAAGTATATTAAGAAAGCCCCTGCACTTGGTTTATTTTTCCCCTCTTCCTCTACAAAAAGATTATCTGGTTTTACTGATGCTGATTGGGGATCCTGTGTGGACACTAGAAGATCTGTTTCTGGGTTTTGTTTCTTCATAGGGGATGCTATTGTTGGTTGGAAAAGTAAGAAACAGGCCACTGTTTCTCGCAGCTCCTCTGAAGCTGAATACCGCGCCATGGCTGCAGCTGGATGTGAGGCACAGTGGCTTTCATACCTGCTAGCTGATCTCCAGCACCCTTTGACTCAAGCAATCCCTTTATTTTGTGACAGTAAGTCAGCTGTTCATATTGCAAGCAATCCCGTTTTTCATGAAAGAACGAAGCACATTGACATGGATTGTCATAGTGTTCGAGAGAAAATTACCTCGGGATTACTTCATCTCCTCCCTATTTCCTCACAAGAACAAACGGCTGATGTACTGACTAAGCCCTTGCAGCCCAGCCATTTTACTCGAATGGTTGCCAAACTTGGCCTCCGTGATCTATACGGTCAAGTTTGTGGGGGGGTATTACACAAGGAAACAGAAAATTAGCTTTTCTTGCATAGCAAGTTAGTTAAATAGCAAGTTAGTTAAAAGCATTTATTTCTGCTGAAGTTAGTTACAATGTATAACTAACTGGCTAAAAGCTACGCTATCCTTTCTATAAATACCTCTGTATAATCACCAAGCAAACCAACTATTGAATTCAATTCTTTCACAATTTCCCTCTACTCACTTCTGCAAGTTTTCTTTCTGTTACTGCTTTACTATTCTGTTGCTGCGCATGTTCATGGCTGCTGTTTAGTTCAGCCATGTTTTCTGTCATTATTTGTGGATTAATTTTATCAAATTAATCTTATATTTAATTCTAATATCTTATAATTACTTATGAAGTACTAATACTACTGTCCACTTTCTTTATGTAAAGTAATGTTATTTCATTTTCCCAAGAGAATTAGGGGTATGATTAAAAGTTCAATGATAAATTCTATGTAGAAAAAAAAATGAGAAACAAATGTTTTGAAAAATAAAAATATTGGCCGAAGTAACAGCCAATAGAGAATGATGAGAGTGTAATATGTTATCATAGCTGACTTTGTCGATATTAAAAGACGGATATTTTTAAATAAGTAATTTAAAGACATTTATTAAGAAATTAAATCGAAATATTTTAAAGTTTTTAATACTTTTAGTGCATTGAAAATTTATAGTAAATTTTATCTTTTTAATAATAAGATTTTATTTTTTAATTTCTTAACAAATGATATTTGCTAGCATAACTTTTAAATGAAAGAAGAAGGAAAAAAAAAAAAAAGACTAAACAATTAAAGGTCGCAACCCATGATCTGTCTTGGAAAGGCATAGATTAACAACTTAGAAAGTCCACTTTTTTGCAATAATTACGAAAGTGTCATGGCGAAATAATTCACGAGGACATTTAAATAAATTATTAAAGAAGGTCAAAGGGCAAAGGAGGATGAATGAGGTACCTAAAGTATGATCAAGATGGGCGATCCCATGCAGTGATTAAGTGGTCGGACCCTTATCCATCAAACCTTTATCAAGTTTAATCATATCCATATAAGTAAGATTAACTTATCCATCAAAATAATGGATAAAAAGTCTGTAATGGATCAATCTATCCAATTAAATCGATGCGCAAACATAAGATAAAATAATAGTAAATTAGATAAGTATATCTCTAACCTAATCTCTACGTGTTAAACGGGCCTTTAAGGCATTGGAAGGGCATTGATTAGAAAAGGAAAAAAAAACATTTTAATTCATGCATGCCTTATGCTGTTCGCGAGAGGGCAACACAGGTTCTTAAATTATCTGTACAACCACATATATCGAAGATATGCACTTATTTTATGACAAATAGCTGATGGATTCAAAGTTTCAAACACTTTCATACGTTTATTCCCGCTGACTTTGCCAATAAAAGACAAAGAAGTAAACAATTAAAGGTCGTAACCCCACGATCTCTCTGGGAAAGGCACAGATTAACAAACTTGAAAGTTCGTGTATTGCTCTTACTATTAAGAAAGTCAATCATTTAAGGGAAAAGTTAAATAATATCTCAAGGGTATTGATTAAGGTTTTAAGAGTAAAAATGTTTTATTAAAAAAAATGTGAATTTTAAGTCTTTAATACATTAAAACATGTAAAAATTTAAAAATCTTATTATTTTTTATTTTTTTAACTAGTGTTTTAAACACAAACTCGTTATTTAATTAGAGTTATCCTCATTTTCATCCTTATTTGAAAAACTAAACATTTATCACTTTATACAAGCTTAGTTATTATGAGAGGATTAATCATTAGTACTGACATGCTAGATCAAATTGTGCAAGTATATATTGGCTGCAACCTAACTGGTATAGTTGTGTTACATCAACACTAGTTAAATTCAAATGGCATCAGCACCCGCCAGTTGCGGCACACTAACTCACAATACTTTTTCGTAGATAAGAGATTGCTTAATTAATTAGAAACATTAGCCACAAATATTTTAAAATCGCAAAGCTGGTAAATCATTTTCAAAACTGTTCTTTGTATTGTATATATATATGTGCGTGTAGGATGGAGTCTGAGCTTGTTGAAGACATAGCTGAAGATGTAATGAGAAAAGTGATTAGTATTGGTTCACGGGACATAGATGGCCAAATCGTAACAATAGAGGAATGGGCCAAACGCAAGGCAGAAGAATTCTCCCACGGGTGCGAACCATCTGACTTTATGGAGCTTGCTGCTGCTTACAATCAACTTGAGATCCTCAATACCAAGAAAGTGGAAGATCTCTTCCTTCGACGCTTCACTTAATTGAGTCTTTGTATCAATACTCATTGTTCATTATGCATGCTAGTTTGAATCTAACATTTATGCGTTGGATAATTATGTACAAGTTGCCTCTGAAATAATGGAAATTTAAGTCTTTCAATACATTTACAACATCTTAGTGTTTGGTACAAGCCATGCAATTATGACAATCATTTTAGATAATTATTGAATAACTAAACTCACAAAGATATGAGAGCTATGTAATAGACCTCATAATGTGAATCTTACACATTTGTGAGTGTAGTTGTCCAAAAATTATGTAAAATAGTAATTGTCAATGATATCAATTTTTTGTTTGGTACGTGGTGGCCACTTTTGTCTCCCACTTTAGACAATACTTTATCATTTTGTTGCTCTAAAGCATCAGTCGAATGCCTTAGAAATTTTTACTAAAATATGGTCCTTGTTATTGTTATTATAATAAAATAAAATAAAAAGTGATTGTCTAGTATTATTTGTTAGCAAATTACACTATTGACCTTTGATGATGAGAAAATGAACTTAACCGAAGTAAAATGAGTTATGCTATTTAAAAATTTTAAAATTATGAATGACCAACAACCATGTTCACAAAAATATGTAAAATTTATCATGTTCATTTTCTCTCTCTTCATAATAGACTTAACATCTTTTTCAATGTAATTGTTATAATTGTTTACGCTTTCACTCAAATATCATTTCTCAAGTAAAATTGTCCTTGTATTTGTCCTAACCATGTAGAAATTTAATCAATATTACTTGAATTCTAAGACATAGTGTTTCACACAAAATAATTCTAAGGGAATTACTTGGTGAAAGCCAAAAGATTGTTTTAAAAGGGAACAGCAGGCGATTATGAGTTTTCGGTAAAGAACAAGGACGTGAATTGCTCTTATGTGAAAAGAAGACGAAATGAAGGATAAACTTTTATCGGATTGATTAAATTGATCACCGAAGTGATGATTGTACATGTTGCAGAAATGTAAACGGAAGAGTAAAAATTACAAAATAAGCCTTATGAAATAAGAAAGCTAAACTAGAAAGAAAAATGTGGAAAGAAAATGCAGAAATGAGAAAGTGGTGGCATACATTAGTCTCTGTGAACGTTTAGTGTAGTTTAGGAACTTAAGTGTTTGGTTAACCAATGAACTACCACCATGCCTAATGCCCAGGTTCACTATTTATAGAGTTCAATGCCGGTCACCCAGACTCTGGTGACGGTTCTTCCTTTGATTGGCCACGTCCCACGAAATCCAGACTGGTTCTGTCACGGTTGGCAACACGTACGAGTGAGTTACCACTACGTGTTCCTCGTTATGTGCACCACGCCGTGGTGGTGGGTAGTTATCTTTCCTCGTGCGCCACGTACTGCAGGAAGTTCGTTGCACAAGTGAACGTGGGTGATTCCCTCCGAAATGGTTTGTTTGAATTTTCATTCATATATATTTCACCAACTCTTCAAACGGACGACCCCTTTTATCCTACTTTGTTGGCAGCGACTATTGCAATCCTTTTCTTCATGGCGTTCTAAAATCTTAATTTAATTCGGCTTACCCCATTACTATTAACTCGGTAGTCGTATTCCATCTTTGTCGACGACTCAGCTTTTGGTCGACTAATAACCTGATTCGCACGATCCAACTATTGTCGACTGAACGACTTGTACTTATCTAATATTTTCTCTGTCGCCATTCACTAATTGTTTTCAAATACCTCTTCGTTGAGACTAAATCTGCGTCGCCAGTACTCCCACTGCAACCATTTGCACTAAAGATCCCTTGCTCTATCTTCTATTCATTCTTACCTCTCTTCGTGTCGCGTCACGATTTTTTTGGCGACCCCTAACACATAGGATCTAACAAGCTTTCATTTATTTAAGGGTCTCAATTAACCAACAAATTAAAGAACTCCCCCAAGATTATCATGTCCCACAGAGCATCATCATCATCTTGTAGTAATCCTTTGTTTTCGGGGTAAGGACACCTGAAAGGCTTTCACAAGCCATCTCCGCGCTGGCTTAGAATATATAGATGTTATAGTTGATAATTGTAATTGTGATTGTAATAATTAGTTAGACTAATATGCTTAGTGGTATTAGGAGTCTATATATAGGCTTGCTTTACTTGTAGTTACACATTTTTTCATTCTATCAATTTCATTTTAGCACATTCAGTCTCAATTCTATCTTTTCTCTCGTTGATACCATGAATTTCAACCGGCTTCACAAGGGCAGAGATCAATAAGCTTTGAAAGTGCATTTGCTGGACATGAGGAGTGATTTCGGGATACGCCGGACAAGGTGCGAAAATGGAGGGATGCACTCGCTGAAGCCGCCACAAAAAAGAAAGTATTGTGCAGCAGTGGCGGTTCCCACTAATTATTTCAACCCGCGATTCGGGGATTAGTGAAAATGGCGTTTTGGCCTCACTCTCCCTCTCAACCAATTTCAAAATAAGAAACCATCAATCTCGCGAATACATAAATCTCTTCCTTCTCCCTATCTCGTTCCCTAACCCTCTCCCTTAAATCCAAAACCCTGAGTCTCTCCCAACCTCGCTCGCGCGCCTCTTCGGACTTCCCTCACGTACTTCACCGTTTCACTACGACGCACTCGAATTTTCCCATTATTGCTCCTTCTCTCACGACTTGGTTAGGAACGAACATAGTTGCTTCATCACTCGTCGTTGTCGAAGCGTCGCGTGGTGACCGACTGTGGTTGGGGAAGTGGAACAAGCTCCGGAGCTTCAAAGGTTCCTTCTAACTTTTCCCAATTCTAGATTTTGATTTATGTATTGTCTTTTCCCCCAATTCAAAGTTCTTGATGTGTTTTGTTTAATACGAAGAACTTGATGAAATATTTGGATCAACATATATGGTTAGTTTTTCTTTGTTCCATCAGCACTGTACCTACCTTGCAAACTCACCACAAAACCAGCATCCATATGTACATTATAATGATCTATTTATAGTAATAAGGGAAAATAGAGTGTTCAATTAATTAATTGGATGGTCACGGTTAAGATGAGGATACCAAGATTAATCTGCTTTTGGTGCTAGGAATTAAAAAGATGGCCATGTGAGTGGACAGTGTTTATATTCTGGATAGGGAGAAGCTCGATCGAGAGACGGAAGCTAGCTGAGGTTAAGCATGCTAGGATTGCTATGTTGGCTATGCTGATTTTCTACTCTGAGGCTGGGCATGGGGAAGACACCGGCCCCTTGGTGTTCTTGGCTTGTAAAACTGAATAAACAATTTTATGTAAATAATTGTTGAATTGAGAGGCTAGGCAGTTGTGCAACCTTTGTTCTATAGAGCCTATGTGTTCCATTCCATCATACCAAATTATTATTATCATTGTTATTATAATATGCTCTAATATTGGATTGAATGCATTCATAGTGTGTATGTATGGTAATGTAGCCAATTTTTTAAATACTTGCATTTTCTTTTCTTTCACATACTTGGTCTGGTGAAAGATATATGTGTAGACTTAAAGAAAAATGTACATTTTGCTCATGTTTATGTTTATGTGTCTCATAGTTGCATACTTAGTCATATGCAATAAGGTTTAAAAAAACGTAAAGGTTGCACTGGCTGAGTTGCTGGTTTTGTTTTTGGTCGCCATGGTGCTATGTTTTCTTCTATTTGGTACCTATGGCTTGAGAGGAATGCAAAAATATTTTGGCTGATTAATGCACAAAGAGTCGGTTAGAAGTTTTCTAAACAAAAATCGCACATTTGATATATTTTTATATCACCTCTATAAATATTTCTCATCTACAAAAAATATTTCCTATGTATAAATGCATATGTAAAGTATCTTAAAATCATACACATTTAATATAGACATACAAGTCCACCCTTAAAGGTGCGTACAAGCCATCAAAGGATTAGTCATTGGACCCATACCGATGGATACCCTAGTCGTGCACAAAAAGAAAATGTTTTTTTAGCATAAAAAACATACTTTTTGAGAAATAAATTTCAATGTCTTTACTTAAAAATAGAAGTTATTTATTTTACAATGTACTTTTACTAAAAATTATATTTTCATCTAATTTTTTTAGAAATGAAACGTCGCATACTTTTAAAAAAAATGTGGTATTTTCACTTATTTAAAAAGATAATCTTGTTAAAATTATATTTTAATCCTTTTTATGTTTATTTATATATGTAAATTATGCATGTGCATTAGGAAATATTGCAAGATGAGTTTAAATCCTAGCTTAAGTGAAATAATTTTGTTTATGATAAATTATTTGATAAATTAATAAAATATTTATCAAATAATTAGTTATATTATATATATATATATATATATATATATAATATTTGATAGTTAGAGTCAATTTAATAAAAGTATGAAAAAAAATTAACCATGAAATCAAAATGCTTTTCTATGACACTTATCAAAAAATAGCTTTAGCTTCCTCCCAAAAAAAAAAACAGGTTTAATTATAGAACAAACAGCAATTTCTACACCTAAGACTAACAAAAGACCACCAATATGCGAGTATATGAAGTAATTAAGATTAGTACTTTTTATGAACACAAAATACAAGTAAAAGAGTCCTTTGTAAAGTAATCCACAAACTGCCCATAAAACAGAACATAGGAAATTTTCATAAAACAAAACATAGGAAATTTTTCACTCCACACAACAAAATTCTCCAACAAGGAATTTGATCAAAACATATCACCTTTACTCAATGACCAACACAATATATATATATATATAGGGTTTAGGATTTAGGGTTTAGGGTTTATGGTGGATGAATAATTCCAACTTAAGCCGAGCCGCTTACCACTCAGACCAACCCTAGTCAGTGTGTGTGTATATATATATTTGCTTTACATTTCAAGTAAATACCCAAGTAGTAACAATTTTGAATTCTCAATTAAGAAAGAAAAACATATATTACGCTCTGTAAGTATAGGGTTTAGGGTATAACTAAGAACTCCAAAGGGAACAAAACATTCCAATATTTTTTCTTTCTTGTCTCCACCTACCATAAGCACGACTACTAAAGTAGTCATAAGCACCAAAAGTAACAAGAAACATAAAATAAACAAAATTTGAGTTGATATTTTGTTTTTATCTTAATTTATTCTGAATTTTTTTAATTTTTAATTTTTAAAAAATATTGTAAATACTGATACTTGTAGTGATAACAATATAATATTGAGATATTTATAGTCATATTAAAATACTAACACGAATCGTATCAAAATTGTCAATTTGAGATACGTATTAAAATACACATTGCTTATCGTAAGATATTAACAACTATTCTCGTGTATTACACTAAATTATTTAATATATTTGTTTTTACTGTGATAAATTTGAACATGTAAAATGCGACAATTTTGCTTAAGTATATAAGAATAATTTTGAAAAATAAAATAAAATTTATAGAGTTTGTTATAGAAAAAAATTAAATAGTATGTGTTAGTTGTTGGGAAATTCCTAACATTTAAACTTTAAAAGATTATATTAGAGAATTGATTTCAACTTTAAGTTCGAATATTTTATTTTTTAAAAAAATTTGAATGATGTTTATTTTAAATGTGAGAGAATGCTAAAATATAAATTAAAAAGTATTTAGTAAGTTTTAAGTTTAGTGAAATTAGCTTTAGTAGAAAAATTTTCTCCAAAAGTAGTGGTGGGAAAAATCGAGATTTCTGTGACAACATTTGCGACGAAAGTCTTTTTGCGACAAAATTCTAAAAATAATTTTTTTAAATTTTTTTTTATAAATTTGCGACGACATAGTCCCACCCAAACATTTAATTTATTTTTTTCTTATTTTATGTCATTTGCAACGGAAAATTCTGCCGCAAGTTTTGATCCGGTGTGCCAAAGAGACCCTTTGCACGTTAATTAAAAATAGTGGACATTTGATTGGTCATGTCATTGCAGAATGACCGATTAATCTATGCTCATAAATTTGAGGTCATCGTCTAAGTTGTAGAGAGTAAGTTGTCTAACCTGCATTAAAACAGAACAATGATCAATCCAACGTTTAAAAATCATATTCTATTCATAACCGACGCCTAATGGTACAAAACACTTAATTGTCTTTGAGGTTACAACAAGTATAAAAGGGCAAAAAGTCATTACTTTTTACATGTTGTGATCAGATACATAATATTAGATTTTAGATATAATATAACCTTGATTAAACAGATATAAGTATTCTCTTTAGTTTTTATATATTATCAAATGTGAAAGCTTCGAACGGGGGATGCAATTTCTGCTTTGTTTTTAAGTATTAAAAATAACGCCACCTCGCTTTCCTAATGCCGGCAAGGCATGGATTGCACCCCAGAACGTTATTGTAAAATCCACGCCTCAGAAAGTTCTACTAAAATATGGTCCTTTTCAATGAAATTTAATCGATGTTACCTGAATCCTGTCCGTAGAAAGGTGCATAAAGTCCAACCAAAATTACAAAAAATTCTTGTGTGATATGAAGTGTCATGTTAAATATATTTAAGATTATAGAATAATTAACATTTCATCTTTCTCTTAAGAAAGACTCTATCACTTATAGTTGAAATGTTATTATAGTTTGAACATATTCAACATTACAATTAAGGACCACACAACAATTTTTCCCGGAGCCATATGCTTTCATTTATTTAAGGCCTTCAATTAAGCAAACAAATTCTAAGACCTCCCCATTCTATAGCATCCTCCCATGCCGTATAGATGGCATCATCATCATCATCATCCTCCGCCAACAATTCTCAAGAAAGTCACGAGGTGTTCCTCAGCTTCAGAGGAGAGGACACCCGGAAAACTTTCACAAGCCATCTTCATGCTGCCTTCAAAAGGGTAGAGATCAAAACCTACATAGACTACAATCTAGAGAGAGGGGACGAGATATCCGGCACGCTCCTTAGGGCCATAGAGGATGCGAAGCTCTCGGTGATTGTGTTCTCCAAGAACTTCGCAACCTCCAAATGGTGTTTGGAAGAAGTCAAACAAATAATTGAATGTAAAAAAACAAGGGGCCAAACCGTGGTGCCAGTGTTTTATGACATAGACCCTTCCAACGTGCGACATCAAACGGGAAGCTTTGCAACTGCATTCGCTAGACATGAGGAGCGATTTCGGGATACACCGAACAAGGTGCGAAAATGGAGGGTTGCTCTCACTGAAGATGCCAATTTCTCTGGTTGGGATTGCTCTGTAGACAGGTAACTCTCTCATTGGAAAAAAAAATTTATTGGAATTTCTTACAGGCATATAGATCATCATTTGACATGGGTTGTGTTACGTGCAATAGATAATAAGAGGGAGACAGTGAAGTCGCATAAGAGAGGTCCGAGAAAGATTGTGAAGTTCGTAGAATTAAACATAAAAATGTAAGAGACATAATGAAAAATCACTTTAATAATAAATGACATCTAATTTTGTTATTATTATGAGGGGTCAGTGTTGATTAAGAAAGGTGAGTGTAAATTTTTAAATTAGATTAAAGGTGTCAGTGTAATGTTACTGAACTACAAGAAATGTTGGCGTAATTTACTATTTAATTTTTTTATATGCATGTATAAAGTTCAGCAACTATAGAAAGTTTAAAGCATATTGTCATGTGCCATTTTTCATGTTGCTAATGTACAATATTACATATGTAATAGGCTGGAATCTGAAATTGTTGAGGAGATCGCCATGGACGTGCTGCAAAAATTAAATCGTGTATATGTTGGAGACCTGGACAAAGAAATTGCGAAGTACGACCAACTTGCTAAGCACCAAATGCAATATTTTCAAGGCACGCCTCATCCCGTTCATTACCAAAACTACCAAGCCACTGTCAAACACATCAGAAAACTACAAATGGAGAGACATAATCGTCTGCTTCGCATACCACCCAATATGTACGCACACGCCGATGATTCAAATGCCAACAATGATTTCTATAATATGTGGTCTAATGTTTTTAGATTTACATAATATGTTGTTTTGTACCTTATGATTACATGTTCCGAACTATGTCCTCTAAGAGACTAGGACTCATTTCTATTGCATGCGTACTCCTACTATATAGGTGATTGTATATGTGCATGTTTTGGTATTTACCAATGTTACTATGTTGAAATGTCGATGGATTTTATATTTTGGACTATTTTAGATGTATTATGAAAGTTCTACAAGTAAATAATTAATCTCGAAAGTTATTTACATTGAGTCATTGAACAATGTAAAAAAATTAATCTTTTGTTAAACAAGTTAATTTTAATGAACTATTAACGTAAAAGAAGTATTGTAAAAAAAAAGTAAAAAAAGTAAAACTACACTTTTGTCCTTAAAAATATGTTGCCTTATCATAAGCATGTGACAATCATGTGACAAGCTTGTTGAACCTCTTTTAATATCTCATTTCATGTTCTGGTAGACAGAGTCAGTAATTCTTAGGAATCTTTCATCCATAGATTAAAACTTAGCTCACATGTCTATATGCATGCTCAAGCATTTTCTGCCTCATAGTTGAACAAATGACATTTTATAATTTCCTTAGTTGTATCTTGAAGTTTGTTAAGGAAGGAAAAAATAGATGAAAATGAATTATATGTTGTATTGTATTTGTAATATGATAAAATTCACTGGAGAAATTTGGTATCTTCGTAATGCTGATGTCTAATAATTTATCAGATTATTCCAATGGAAAACTTGAATGAGGTAGTTTTCTAATGTAGGTTGATGTTTTATCTTGAATGCGTTTAAAAATGAACCTTTTTTTTTTGTACAGGAGAAAGGATATTTTACATAAAAATGGATTAAAAAAGCAATGGGCAATATATTCTTATGGCCATCTTGTGTGGATGACATCAATAAAACACCCTTGTATTGTCCATACAAGTGTGTCCATCAACCTAGATCATTGGTTTGCAGTACCTAAATGCCTTAATGCAAGGCCCGAAACTCCGAAACACATGTCGAAAAATTTCAGCGCCGGTTTGCAACGATTTGTCGGTATTGTATGGATCAATAGTATCCATTTTAACCGTGCATGAAACATCAAAATTCTTCAGTGCAAGCAAACAGTATGACAACTCATTGTATGACTTTTCCTAATTGTCGTACACTTGTGCAATTGCCTTTTGCTTTGTCAGTCATGCCTTCTAGTACAAAGGTCAGTATCCTTGGCAGTCCACAACATTTGCTTGGATAGCTTTTATTAGCATTTTTAGCATTGTCCTTATCTTCGCCAAAATCATTCTAGCAATGTTGTCAAAATTCAGCTTTGAGTGGTCCTAGGTAAATGTTAAGGCAACGCAACTATGACGACCATTATACTTAGTGACTTCCCAAAAGTAGTTGTTCTTTTTCAATGTAGCCCTAATAAGTCATTGACACCCTTGACCAAAGTATTTACATTTGCAATAGTATGTCGTCGGTTCTGACTCCTTTACTTTAATTATAATCCACCCAGTTGCACATGTAATGGTTTGCAATAGCTATTTTAACTGCCTCCTTATCGTTGAAAATTCTCCCTTTATAGAGATCATCACTTGCACCATAATCATTAGCCATCTCTCCAAACTCCGTTGCACGCATACCTTCAACATATATCAAATGTGCATAAGAAAGGCGATGGACCATGCGATTGTTCATCATCTTCACGATCTGTTATTTTTAATATCCAATAACATATAATTAGCTATAGAATAAATTTATTAACCAAATAAATTTAATAACCCGATAAACACATATATTAATAATTTATTGAAATGAAGTGGGTAATGATCATAGAAAGTAATAGTTAATCTCAATATACTCAATAAATTTAACTCTTATTAGTTAACAAAAATTGTTTTTCTGATACACAAGATCCTCTCTACGAGAAGAGTGTAGAGCATACTGTTGCATCTCTATTAGTCTATATGATTATAGAATTGTTAATATTAAAATTAATTATTATCATAAACACATATATTAAAAATTTATTGCAATGATGTGGATAATGAGTATAAAAAGTAATAGTTATGTCACGACCCCAAAAAAAGGGAAAGTTGGAGTGCTGTAACGGTGCGGCACGGCGTTTTGGGTGCACTGCAACGTCCAGGGAGCGCTGCAGCGACGCGGGAGTCAAGTCCCACATAGTTAGTAAGGAGGTCTCCTCCTCTCCCTATATATAAAAGCTTCCCGTGAGTGTTTAGACTTGATAATTCACTCAAGAACTTGAGAGGTCCCACTTTTGTAAGACTTTTCGCTCTAGTTATTCTTAGCGGTCAGCCATTTTAAGGTGAGTGGCTTTCTTCACGGTCTATTTTAGACGACGTATTTATTTTTTAAAAGTTATTTATTTATTCATTTATTTATTTATTTTAGAATTATTTTATTTATGCATGTTTTCTAAAATCCTATGAGGTAGAACTTAGTATTTTATTTTATGTATTTATGAAGGTAGTTATTATTAAGAATTCTTTTATTTAATTATTTATTTCCTTATAATTATTTATGTTGAAACTTCTTATTTATGAAACTATTTTAGAAAGTCATGAAAATATTTTAGAACTACATGGGACCACCTATTTTATTGCATTAAATCTGACATGTTGTTGTGTATGATTAGTATTGAGTTATATAAATTTCACATGCTTAGAATTGTTTGATTAGGCTTAGAAACCTTTAACAAAAGATTTTGGTTAAGGAAAGATTCTGGTGGGAGAAGATTTCTGTTAAGGAAAGATTCTGATAAGCCAAGACTTGGTATTTAAGTTGTCCATTGTGGCGCACCTCTCTTACCTAGGAATCTTCCTAAGGATGAGATCTTAGTCTACTTATATTTTTCCAAGATAATATATTTAATAATATTAAGTCGTGTTATGCTATCAGTATCAGTTAAAGGACTATACTATTATGATCATGTTATATTATGTATTTAAATTTTTTTTATGAGAGTATATCTAGGATAGAACTGTAAGTCAGCGATAGTCTACGTTAACCCTGGTATACCTTGTACAATTGTAAAATAGAATAAGATTCATGTAGATTTAGGGCATGACCATAAAGCCAGGACATGGCAACCTGTGATGCACAATTTCATGTATCATGTAGATTAGGACTAACTATCAGGAATCTATGGACCCAGATAGTGTATCCCCAACTGCCATGGCCTAGATAGTTGGGTAGTGTGTCAAGACTAACTATCAGGAATCTATGGTCTCGATTAGTGTATCCCCAACTATCACGGCCTAGATATTTGGGTAGTGCGTCAAGAATAGTGCATCATAAGCAAAACCGTAATGCTTGGAATGTCTATCTAGAGAACTCCCAACTGAATTGTGTTTTCAAATGCTTTTATGTATTAGTTATCATTAAATAAATGTTTTATGCTTGGTATATATTATATATTTCATTGCATGTCATGGTTACGAACTGTCTCATGTCACCGTGGGGTTTGTCAATCACTGAACGTACTCACCCCTCATTAACCTTTTTCAGATACAGTTGACGAAGACACGCCGCTTGTTCAGTAGATCTCAGCAATTTGGACTCTTTGTAAGCTTCACATTGTCGTGAAGTATTATTCAGTTATTTCGGTCTTTAGGATAGTTTATTTTATGTTAGCATGAGTCTCTCTTAACGAGTACTATATTTTTTTTAGTAGACTAACAAGTACTATATTGGGCCAGTAAAAATATGACAAGCGTCATGTACAGGTATTTTTTATCTTAAAAATTAATTTGACTCTTTTTATATTTTTAATTAATGATGTGATACCACACTTGATCCTATATGATAACAAACTCACTTGAGATGATTCTCTCTCATATTTTTGATACATTGAATTTTATTTTTAAATTTTTCGTACACAATTTTTTTCACCTTTTAATTTATTAAAAATATATTTTAAATAAAAATAAAAAATATTTTTTCGTTTTTTAAAAAAATTATTTACTACAAGATATATTTATAAAGTATTTCATAAAAATAAAATGATTTCTCTAATTTTTTTTATTTTAAAAAAACATGTAAAATCATAATAGGGACCAAGGTTGGTCCATTCCATTGGAAAGAAAAGAAATTCCTTTGGTCTCAGTGTCGGCTAACTTAGTCTCAAACATCTTTGGGCCTTTGTTGGTCCTTACTTTTTAATTTAAAAAGTGACCTCCATGTTAAGTTTCTTATAATTATAAAAAGAATCAATTTATTTTTATTTTTGTAACTTGAGCCATCATTATCAAAATGCTTTGTTTACTCTAAAAAGAAGAAAATGACCCAAAATGCTTCTTGTGCATCATCTATTCTTGCTCTAGAAACTTATTGAATGTCGATTCTATATCATATGCTTGTGCTCCTCCTACCTTACAAAGGTTATTAAGAAATAGATAAATAAATGACATGGAATATATATTGTTTCTTGTTAATGTGTGTATAATTAAATAACTACGAGCTTGTTTGACTTGTTTTCTTTAGGGTATCGTATACATTTTTCATTTCAATTTGTCAATGAATGAGAGAGAATAGTATAAATAGAAAATAGAAAAAGAAAAAAGAAAACATCAGTGTGTTTATTGTCACATCAATTTGATAATGAAATTTTTGGCATTTGTTTTTTTTTTAAAAAAAATTCAAAGTTATTATTGTTTAAAAAACAACAAAAATGGACTGGATTCAAATGGTATGTTTCAGGTGTTGGATTGATTACGAAGAAAGACTTTTAAAGGATCTTTAGTAGAGGCAAGATCTAATGCTAAGGTTTATATCTCTAACCAGGGGAATAAAAGCATTACGATGATGATGACTCAAATTACAAAAATAAAAATAAATTGGTTCTTTTTGCAATTATAAAAAAAATTGACATAGAGTCACTTTTTTAATTAAAAAGCAAGGACCGATGAAGGTCCAAAATGTTTGAGGTGAAGTTAGTTGTCACCAATTATTTTTTTTAACCTGAACCATTTGTGTCTTCATTCATTGTTTGTCCCATTTAATTTTTATAATAAAAGATCATGTGCACGTAATTTTAAGTGTGGTGGGCCTTAAAGAGGGATCAAAATTTACAAATAAATAAATAATTAAGCATTCACAAATTTAAGAAAGAAGAAGTATAATCGAAAATAAATAATTAAGCATCCAAAAATTTATAAATAGGAACAAGAAATATATATATATATATATATATATATATATATAGAGAGAGAGAGAGAGAGAGAGAGAGGCTTGATTAAGTTTTTAGGCCCTGTAAAATTTCAAAGTTTGTTTTTAGTCCTTCTATCTGGATGGAGTTAACGACGCTGACGTTGCCGTTAACAGGGAATATAAACCTTAGCATTAGATCTTACCTCGATGTTCCAAGTCCCATTTATCTGTTTTTCCACGATGTTTGACATGGTATCAGAGCCATGGCATCCTCCGTGAGCAATCTCGTCTTTGTCACCTCCACCTCCGCTGCTACTCCTCCATTCTCTTCCCTGACTCCTCCGAGAAGAACCCCAAGCGCGTCCTCGACATTTGCCGCGCTGCTTCCCTCACCTCGGACTTCCACCTCGCCCGCATCGCCTTCTCTATCGTCGTCTCCAAGCTCTCATCTTCTTCGACAAAGTCGCCGGTGGCGACTCCTCCGAAGTCTCCAATGTTGCCTAATGCTGTCTCTGTGCAGTCTCCGATGTTGCCTAACGCTGCCTTTGTGCAGTCTCTGTTGTTGCCTAACGCTGCCTCCGTGCAGTCTCCGATGTTGCCTATCGCTGCCTCTGTGCAGTCCCCGATGTTTTCCGGACAAGTGCTTGGCACCGCTCTTTTTTTCCCTTAACAACCTTCGCTTGTGACAAGCTGAAAGCTCACAGAGCTTTAGCTTAAGGGAGGGTGTTAAGAATAATATATATTATATTTGATTTGATTTGATATACATTATGTTTGATTTGATTTGATTGTGATTTATTTTTGGCCGTTGTGTTTTGGCCGTTGAGTCTTCAGCCTATAAATAGGCTCAGCCTCCGATGTAAAGAAACACACAACAACTCTTAGATAATACAATTGTTATTTCTCTGTTATCTATCTTTCGCTATATTTTTCTGTGCTCCATTTATCTGTTTCTCCACGATGTTTAACAGTGACAATATACAAAGAAGATTACACAAGTATTGAGTAGGAGTATGTTAATTTATTAGGATATATATTAGGATAATTTAAGATATGTTACACTACACTTTACTTGTAATCCACTTGAGCACTCTATAGATTCTTCTTTGTATATTGCCACCATGTTCCAAATATATATTTAATATTTATACTAACTAATATCAAATAAAAAAAATAACTTTTTTTATTTTAACAAACTTTAAATAATTTAAACTACTAAATCATGTTCATATTAATAAAAAAAATGTCAAAATTATTTAAAATTATTTAAATTATTAAATATTTGATTAAAATTATTCAAATAATTTTAGTTAAAATTGTTTAAAATAAAAAAAATTTGTTTGATGTTGGTTAATTTTATCCTTTCATAGGCACAAAAAAATTAAGTTTTTAGCCTCTGTAAAATTTCAAAGTTTGTTTTTAGTCCCTGTAAAATTTCAAAGTGTGCCAAGTGGCACGGCTACGTCAGCGCTGTTAACCCCAGCCAGACAGAGAGACTAAAAACAAACTTTGAAATTTTACAAGGATTAAAAATTTTACACAGGGACTAAAAACAAACTTTGAAGTTTTACAGGGATTAAAAAAATTAATTAAGCCTATATATATATATATATATATACATATATAAAACCTTAATCATTTGTATCTTCGTTTATTGTTTCAATAGAGATAGCAACGCGAAAGTGGAAATTATATAAATATAAAATCTGATGAGATTAAAAATCGAATCAACTCCTCTACTTTTCAGAATGAAAAGTAGATGATAATGCTTAAGATCTCACAATTCATTACATATAAAATTTATCTCGTCTCATCTCACCATCTCTAATGAATTATAGATCTTGAATTTTACTTTTTTACTTTACATTTTGAAAAGTAGAGCATTTTTGGCAAAAATACATCGTTTAAGAAATCATTTAACGACATTAAGGTAGAGAAAATGTAATGTGTAGACAAAATTAACCTTGCGTAATTAATGTTATAGCAATTATGTGTTATTAAAAATATGAGAGATAATAATAGTAAATTTGTAATAGATATATTTAATATTTTTCTAATATACTCAAATGACAAACAATTTTGGATAAATTTTCACTTTTTTTAGGTTGTCTGTCCGGTATCCATGGCTTAGCGTTAACTAATCTGAGTCGACCCGGGTTGCGTACCTGACTATGATGGGTGAGTCTCCTAGCGGAATAATTGTGTACACAAGATCTTAAATTCGAGACATTGCTTAAGTGATACCAAGCCACTTGCCACTTGGTGTCGAGAAAATTTTTAATTGGTGTCTCCCGTTGAGCCGTGTAGTGTCTGTTTCTTAGTGTTTCCGCCTTATCCACTGATCTTGGTCACCTGGAACTAGCCTGATATGGTACCATTCACTCCTCAACAACAACACACACAGCCAACAAGAATGTGAAGATGATGAAGATCAGCATGGATTCACTGTGCCTTTTCTTACTTCAATTATTCTAAACAAGTTCCTCATACATACACAATGGCTTCAGCCATGGCAACAACCCCGCCTCCTCTGCTATCCTCCACAACCAACATCAACAGCTATGGCCAGCCCTTCATCCATAACAGCCACACACGCCTCCTCCACTTGCTGAACGAATCCACTACCATCGCTCATCTCAAGCAAATCCATGCCCAATTGCTACGCACCGATGACCCCACCAACAACCCACACTCCCTCTTCCTCCACAGCAGAATTCTCCATCACTCCTCTCTGTCTGATCTTGACTACGCCACTCGGGTCTTTCGCCATTTCCAGAACCCCAATTCCTTCATGTGGAACACTCTCATTAGAGCCTATGCCAGAAGCACCAGCAGAAAATACCAAGCAATTGAGCTTTACAGAGCAATGATTATGAGTGCGGAAGAAGAAGAAGGTGCTGCTGCTGTTGTTCCTGATAACCACACATTCCCTTTTGTTCTAAAAGCATGTGCTTACTTGTTCTCTCTGTGTGAAGGGAAACAGGTCCATGCCCATATCTTGAAACTCGGGTTTGAGTCAGATACTCATATCTGTAATAGCTTAGTTCATTTCTATGCGACATGCGGGTGTTTGGACTTGGCACGGAAGGTGTTCGATAAAATGCCTGAAAGAACTGAGGTTTCGTGGAATGTCATGATTGATTCTTATGCAAGGGATGGGGAGTTTGAAACTGCACTGAAAGTATTTGGTGAAATGCAGAAGGTTCATGACCCTGACGGTTACACTATGCAGAGTGTCATTAGTGCCTGTGCTGGTTTGGGTGCTCTGTCTATGGGTTTGTGGGCTCATGCTTATGTTTTGAAGAAGCTGAACATGGCTGGTAATGTTTTGATCAACACTTGCTTGGTGGACATGTACTGCAAGTGTGGATCGGTTGAAATCGCTAAACAGGTCTTTGAGAGCATGCCTGTTAGAGATGTGAATTCATGGAATTCAATGATCTTAGGGCTTGCAATGAATGGCATGGCTGAGGAAGCTTTGGAATACTATGTCCAAATGGTGAGGATTGAGAGACTTTTGCCGAATTCTATCACTCTTGTTGGTGTCTTGAGTGCTTGCAATCACAGGGGAATGGTTGATGAAGGGCTTATGTATTTTGAAATGATGGTTAACGAGTACAATATCGAACCACGGTTAGAGCATTATGGATGCCTTGTTGATCTTTTCGCGCGAGCCGGGCGCATAGAAGAGGCTATGAAATTGGTTTTGGAAATGCCTATGAAACCAGATGCTGTAATCTGGAGGAGTCTTTTGGATGCCTGTTGCAAGCAACATGCAAGTATTGAGCTAAGCGAAGAAATGGCCAAGCAAGTGTTTGATTCAGAGGGCAGTGCTGCTTGCAGTGGTGCTTATGTGCTCTTGTCAAAAGTGTATGCTTCAGCTAGCAGGTGGAATGATGTGGGATTGCTTAGAAAACTAATGACTGATAAAGGTGTGAGTAAAGAACCTGGATGTAGTTTGATAGAGATTGATGGTGTCACTCATGAATTTTTTGCTGGGGACACCACTCACCCTCAAAGTAAAGATATATACAAGTTTATGCATGAAATTGAGGAGAAGCTAGAGGCAGTAGGGCATGTACCTGATTACTCAGGAGCAACTTTGGTTGATGAGATTAATGATGGAAAAAAGAATACTATGAGGTTGCATAGTGAGCGATTGGCCATAGCTTTTGGGCTGTTAAGCTCAAGACCAGGCATGCCAATCAGAGTGTTTAAGAATCTTAGGGTGTGTAATGATTGCCACAGGGTTACCAAATTAATCTCAAGAATCTACAATGTGGAGATAATTGTAAGAGATCGTGCTCGGTTCCATCACTTTAAAGATGGAACGTGTTCTTGTAAGGATTATTGGTGATGGCATAGGTACTCGTGTTATGGGTCATGATATGCATGTGTAGCTGAAATCTTTAACTATACCATATGACATTCTGGGACTTGGAAGATTGAATTCATTCTAGTACAAGAAAAAGGGTAGTATAAAAATTGAAGCTTTTATTTTTAACCTAATAATACAAATTGAGAACTTATACTGCTTTTGCTTATGGGATCTTCTTATACAGGCACAATTCAAACACTTCATCACACTCACAAAAATGTTGTGTGCTATGCAATCCTCAATTTTCATGGACACCAAAAAACTCTAGTTCATTACTATTATTATTTTATTTCTCACTCTCTCTATCTGCTTTAGTGTAGGTAATATCCAATTTAAAAGCCAGAAGCATCCTTCTTTCATGTACTTCATCCAGCTTACTTTCTCGCTTCTAGATGGACATGAATCACTTTGATCAACTAATATTTAAGTGTACCAAAAAAAAAAAAACTACTGATTTTTAAATATCTAATAATAATTTAGGCCAGCTACTTGATACTAGTGAAACGTAATCCTCTGCCGGCCACATGCCATAACACTGATTCAAAGACGAACAGAACATAAATTGATTTTAATTTAACAGAGTATTGTATTTCTATTTTTATTTTTTAGGTTCGAAATATTTTTTTATAGGTACAAAATGTATTTTAAATTACCTCATGCCAACATCAGAACAGAGACGTGATCAATTAAATATTCAACTCTGTATGCGTAAATTATTCAAGATTGGTTTCTAGACTTACCCGCATCATGCTCGTTCAATCATTTGACAATATGGCGCTTATTGCTTCAATATGATTTTGATTTTACGAGCGAAGGAAGAAAGAACTATACCAAGTGGTAGGTTCGCATCAAAATATACCAGGTGGTAGGTCCAAACAAGAAAGGTTTCTTTCTTTCTTTCTTTTTTTCGTATTGAATGAAAATTCCATTCCAAACAGAAAATACAAAGTAAGCAGATAATTCTTTTATGATGAAAAGTTGTTTCTAATTTCTAAAATTTATTTACGATTAAAAAAAGAGCATGCCTCTGTATTCTGATGAAAATTGTCTATACACGGCATACACCTAAAAAATAGCATGAGGCGGAAAATTACCTCCAAAAAAATTGAAACAATCGAATACAAGAATCCACATGAAATAATATAGGCTATGTTTACATCTACCTCAAATAAATATAGGTAGCCCAACAAAAACTAGCATCAGAAACAGATACTGCGGACATGTCCCTCACAATGGCAAATTTTTAGGTACCTCCGTTGGAGGTTGATGCAACGGACTAGAGCATGGTGGAGGTGTGCAACATCATCTTAAACGCTTTGGCATACATAACATTTGAACACGTTGGATCACTATGTACATTAGCAGTTGCATTGCAATAGATCCAGATTCCAATAGTCCAGCTACTCAAAGTAAACCTTGTTCCTCAAAGCCTTTTGCAACTGGAAACACCAGAACAGAAATTATATATTAGCGAAACAAGATAGCATACAAGATTAACCCCACTGAAACACCAGAACAGAAATCAAATGTTAGGGGAAAAAATACTGCATGAAAAATAAATCCAGCCTGAGTCGGGACAGGAAGGAGAAAATAAAGTTAAGGGAACAAATAAACAAAAGCACGGCATGCTGCGGAAATGGTACTGATGAAACATTCCTTACTTCTCTCAGCTATGAAAAGTTAGTCTAAATTGCAAACTATTTGTTGCATAATGTTGATGACAATTGATGAATTAGTCTACCATAACATTATTTCTTCGTTCAAATTACTTTTTCTGTATCGATTATGCATTTCCATTTCACCTTCAAAAATCAACATGATATAACAATCAAGTCCTCCAGACTTCGTTGATTTTTCTAATGAAGAAAGCAAAGCAACATATGTAAAGCTCAAAAACAGTCTAAATAATTGATATATTTGCAACTCTTCAACTCATGTACTTCTATAATTTAGTTCAACATCAATTAGGCTAGTGTGATTACACTTTCAAGAAGGAGAATTACAATTGGCTTTACATTTTAGGATCCAATAAATCTTATAGGTTATAGACTATATCGCAGAAATTTGGTCGGAAGGAGGAAGGGGAGAGAAAATAACATCTTTGATAGAATTTTAGTTTTAAGCAAATTCTCAATATCAAATTGTCCTTTCTAAACTTCATACACTAACAAACTAATCTGTACTTTAGACAAAATACTTGTAAAAATACTAAAATATACAGTTTTCAATTAATAAATTTAAACAAACTTTACAGCACGTACATTGGCAACTACCAGTCTACCATTGCCTAGTCATAACCCACAGATAAAGCACAAATCTAGGAATATGAGAATTTGCTACTTTTAGTCCTCAATTTTAGCACAACCGGAGTTGTTATCAATTCCACATAAGATAGCTCTACAACCCAAGCAAAAAGTCCAGTTCATCAACTTGTGCATTATAACAAATAAGAGTACTATGACGCACGCAGACTAGTAGACAACATTGAAACTCACCTTTTGACGAGGGAAGAACCAAGACAACCTGCATGGTCACGTTGTTAGGAGGAAGCTGCAAGCGAAGAGGATAAAGCTTGCCATTCAAAGGACTCCGGGTGCACACAATAACCCCCTCTAGCCCTGTCTCTTCCTGGAACTTCTTAGTCAACTCCTCCACCCCATTCCCCTTGAAACTCAAAGAATACCCCTGCACGTTGTCGTCATCCACCTCCCCATCATCCTCGGCCACATGGTAGTATATAGTCCTCCCCTCCATCTTTGGCGGCGAGCCCACATTCGAATCCGTCGACTGCAAGCTCAAACCAAAACAAAACCATCACAAAAACAATTCAAAACCTCACCATAATCAAACCCCCTCAATTTTCGTTTTCCTCCCCAAAATAACATACAAGCAATCAGATTAGGCACCATTATCATCTCCCAGCTAGGGTCACCTTTCACCGCACAAAACTAACATATCCAGCGACCAATTTGATGCATCTATATCACAAAAGGAAGACAACATAGCAAGACACACAGTATATACACCAAAAATATCAACATTGACAGATAGCTTAATTGGTTGAAGTGATTCACCACTTATTTTAAAGCAAGATCTCGCCGACCCGGCTAGATCCAGATTAATAAGGATAAAAACGCACCTCCTGCCTGGAGAACTGAGAGGATTTGATGTTAACAGCAGAAGGCGTAGACGATTCGAAATTGAGAGAATCGGAATGGGAGACAGGGGGAGGCACGTGACTGGGACCACCCTCCACGCGGATCTCGAGGACATCAACATCCCAGAGGATCCAATCCTGTGTAGCGGTCCTATGCGGGATATCGTGCGTCACGGAGTTCCTCCACGGCGGCAACCCGCCGTTGGCCCGCAGGAAGTTCCCGTAACGGGTCTTGAGCTTCACCTGGACGCCGTCCCTGACGGGCTCCCACTCGACGGAGGAGTCGAGCCTGGACGGGAGGGTCTGGAGGACCTTGCGGCCGGTGACGCCGAGGAGCAAGGGGTGGTTGGAGGCGGTGAGGTACTTGCCGTGGCAGCTCCTGAGGCGGATGATGGTGTCATACTCCGGGACGACCTCCACGAACCACTTGGCACTCTTGGAGGAGCCGTTGCGGTCCTGCGTGACGGACTCCTCGTCGTCTTCCGCCGTGAGGTACTTGTCGTGGTGGCTGCGGAGGCGCACCGCCTTCGCGCGGTGGAAGAAGTCCATTGATGGAAAGTGAAACTGCTGAACAAGGGTGGATTCGGAGAGAACGGATGAAAAGTGTGGGAGCTGCTGGGAAATGATGCGGACTTGGCTGTTTTATCTGTAAGAACAACGGTGCCCCACACTTTCTTCTTCTTGTTGCTTCTTTTTTTTTATTATTATTTATATTCTTTTACCTGTTTTAATGGGAACTAGAGTTATATAAAGTATAATTATAATTACTTTTCAAAATGGGAAAATAAAAAGTGTATTCAGTTTTTCTCTTTTACTTTTGAAACAAATTTTCTCGGGAAAACAAAATCTCTTTTACATTTAGGTATGTAAAATTAGTAAGAGAAAAAAAATTGAACTCTCCATTTTTTATAACTCTATATTTTAAATTTTAAAACATTTTTTTTAGTTAACAATTCATATTTATCACCAAGGATGATGACAACGTAATGGTAAAAACACATTATGATCACAAGAAGATGATGAGTTTGACTCTAAGAAAAAATATTAGTTAAGAAGACAAGTTTGATTACGTTCGAAAATATTAGTCTTTTTTTTTTTTTATAATAGAATCGAAATATTTTGGTAACACCCAAAAAAAATTTAATAATTCATATTTTAAATTAATATTAATTTCTTTTTTTTAATAACATTATTTATATTAGTAAAAAAATATATATCATACTACTAAATACATTAATTAAAGTAATTTTATATCACAAAAAAGTATTTATTTATTCTTGATTCCTGTGGTTTTTTTTAATCACCAAAAGAAATTGTACAGTTGAGAGTATTTATATCAATCACAGTTAGCTGAGCTGACGATTGGTAAAGCCAAGACAACACGGTTGGTGGACGCGGGCATTAGGTGTGGCCTAAGCGGTACTCTAATCAACTGTGTGCGTTGAATTATAAGGAGAGAAGTTCCGTGTGGTGTGTGCGCGTTGTGATTCCACCAAGAGTTGGCCCCTTGAAGAAGGCACAACAAGTGCGCAGTAAATGAAAGAATCACTGCTTAAAAAATCATAATTACTCTTAGTTGATTTAAGTATTTGAATATTTACTTTTTGAATAAGATTATAAACTCGAATCATATAAATAAAAAAAAATTAATATTAGAATTTTTTTGTGGATATATATTAAAATAATTTTATCCTATAATAATCGATACAATTCTAGTTAATTTAGTTAGAGTTGAGAATCACGTGAAGAGGTGTACGATTCTCCATAAAAAAAATGGACATAATATACTATGAAACATGGCGGATCTCATGAAATTGGCTAAGGGCTTTGAAGATGAAAGAGAATGGAGATGGCTATATATCACCCATGAAGATGGCACTTATGCCATGGTACCTCAAACCGGAAAAGAAATTAACAGGAGCATAACGATGAGCATACAATTCACATCACATGAGAGAGAACACCCTCTAAAATATTAATAATTAACATCTTACCTCGTGACATGTAGAACTAAAACATAATATACATAGTGTTGTAACTTGTAATTAACTGCTATGACATTAAAAAATTCTCAAGTCGTTATCTCATTGTCACGGTGCAATAACATTACTGTTGCACTCACCCATAATCTTTTATAATTGTCTTTCAATAAAATAAGATATGCTTTCCCTCATTTTTAAAAAATATTATTTATATTTATTTTAATATGACATATCTTGTCAACACACTATTTAAAATGAGATCTCCTTAAGACATAAATTTCATTAAATTTTAATCAAATAATAAATGTGTGTCGATATGATATCTCACACTAAAATAAGTGCAAATAACAAAAATTATTTTTAATAAACTACTCTCAATAATGAGTTTTAGTGCATGTTTGATTTTTGTCCCGAATGTGCAAAATCCATTTTGAATCCTTAAAGTGAGAAATTTACGTTTCTTGTAGGAGCTAGATTCAATTGTGACATTGTTTTCAATGACGGTAATAATCACTTACCAAAATATAAGAAAGGTAATGCTTATTTTTGTCTTTAAAAATATAAATGCCACAATTTGTTTACAACTAAGTTATTGTCACAATATTATCTAATATAACAAATTAACGAAAATGTGACAATACAGATAACAAATTAAAGAATTAATTTAATCTATGATATACAACTTTGGGAATTAGAAACCAAAATTTTAAATTTTAAAGATCATACTGACTCAAATTTATATAAAATAAGTATTACCCAAATATGAGAATGCTTATGTATGCATTTTTATTTTCTCTATATGATCTTTAGGGTTTAGGGTTTAGTTTTAAATGTAGAGATAAGATATTGATAATCTTTATAAGTTTAAGGTAATCCTTCTTCTTAAATTATTTTTTGGTGTTAAATTAGATTAACTAAATTTTTAATATAATATTAGAGTTTATCTTAATAAATAATTATTCCTTTCAAGTATTAGAGATATCACTCGTGAGTGGGAGAGGGTGCATCAAATTCCACATTACTTAGATATTATCTAAATAACTTTTATAAATTTAAGACAATAATTCTTAAAATTAAACAGAAAACGCATACTAATTTAGCCAAATAAATATATGAAAGTAGATTTGAGTATAAAAACCAAAAGTTGAAAAGTAATAAATAACAAAGAAGCAAATTGGAAAACGGAGAGGCGCACCTGGAGCTGCAACTTTGAATATTCCTGGTGATGACTCGGCATCAGCGAATTAGAAGAAGAATCAGAAACCGCCGCCACTGGAATATTGGACGACACAACAACACTAGTAGCGTTCCTCTCCTTGAAGAACAAGGACCCCATACTATTGCTCTTCTCCACAACCTCCACCCCCCACAGGATCCAACCGTGCGTGGTTGTGCTATGAGGATCATCGTGCGTCACGGAGTTCCTCCACGGAGGGGTCCCACCATTCCCCCTGAGGTAGGTCCCACACCAGCTCCTCAGCTTCACGTGGAACGACCCTCCTTCCCTTATGGGCTCCCACTCGTACTTCCAACCCAAACCCGCGTCCATGCCCGACTGGACCACCCGGTTGCCGGTCATGCCCAACAGAAAGGGCGTGTCCGTGGCCGTTATGTATAGGCCGTTGCAGCCCTTAAGCCTCACACGGTGGCTCTTCCCTTCCACCAGCTCCACCTCCCACGTTGCGTTCCTATTCGACCCTCCCCGCCTCTGCCGGAGCTTCTCGCCGTCCTCCTCGGCTACTAGGTACTTGCCCAGGTGGCTCCGTAGCTTCACGGCCTTGGCTTTGTTGAAATACTCCATTACTAGCTTCAAGGGTTTCAAAAAGTTGCACGCGTGCCTTTTATATATAGATAGATAGATAGATAGAGGGTTAATTATGTGTGCAACTGTTTCTTATATTGGTAATAATAACAATGACAATAATGATATTATACTAGAGGATTTTCTCTGCTAGGGAGTATATTAAATTGTTTGTATGTTAACCGAACAAATATATGATGGAATTCAGAGGTTAACCTTATCTTATTTGAATTAAGTGGTTAGGGTGGTTGTTTGGTTTTCTTACATGGTAGGCGGCATAAGACATAAGAAGATAGGTACGAAGGTTCTTATGTTTGGATGATCAGCCAACTCGAGCAGCAAAATATGATTTTAACCATGTGTTCGAAATGGAAGTTTGAAAGAAAGAGGAAGTTTGAAAAGAAGAAATGGGAGCTGAAAAAAATAATAGAGGAAAGTTAGAAACAAAGTTGTCAGGTGGAGGCAGACTAGGATTAGAGTGGCGTTATTAGCATAAGCGAAAAAGTTACACACTCACTTTTATATTATAAATCCTACCAAAGATTCATAAGAGCCGTCTTTTTTTTTTTTTTTTCCTCGCATCAGAGAAGATAAGAGCAGTCATTGAGAAGGAAAAAATGGTGAAAAGAAAAAAAAAGCAAAATTATTATGATGAGAAACGACCTCTCTTGTGCTTGTATAATTACGATCTCTTTGAATAAATCATTATGTCATAAATAGGGTTATCAAAATTGGCCCACCCACGAGCTAGTCTGTTAAGCCGTATTAAAAAGATGCACTTTACATGTAAAAAATAGATTTGTAAAAATTTAAAATAAATAATCTGACACGTTTAAACCCATGGGCTAAACGGTCAGCCCAACAAACTCGCAGGCCAGCCCGTTTATCTGAGAAACTTTTTCTTTTTTTATTTATTCAAAAACGTTTAAAAAATAACAAAACTACTGGCCTAATGGGTACTTAGCCCAAAAGCCAGTGGCAGGCCCAAAACCAAAAGCCACACTTTTTTGTTTTTTAAAAAGTTACCAATTTTTTTTCCCCTCCCTTCTTCCTCCTCTCTCGTTCCCTATTCTTCTCACTTCTCAGTGGTCATCTTCTTTATTCTTTCTTTCTTATCAAACACACAGCGACCTCACTAAACCCCATACACACATGGCTAAAAGCTCACTCATTTAGACGTGAAACACACGCAAACTCACCATTCGTGTCGCCGTTTGCTCCCGTCACTGTTCGTTCATGTTATGTTTGTTGGTCCGCATCGACGTACGTTCGCGTCGCTGGCCGTTTGCGTCGCTGTTTGCATCTCCGTTCGTGTTGTCGGCCATTCGCGTTGTTGTTTGCATCGCCTTTCTTGTCTCCATTCGTGTCGTTGTCCAAGTTGTTGTTCGTGTTGTTGTTCACGTCACCATTCTTGTCACTGTTCGCGTTATGTTGGTGTTCAATGTTCATGTTCTGTTCGTGTTCATCCTTTGTTCACGTTCCTTCATTGCGAGCTCTTTCCCTATTCTAGCAGGTAAGCATTTCAAGTTGAATTTTTTTGCTTTTGATTAATTTTTCACAAAATGTTATATAATTATATAAGTAGGTTTTTAACGTTGTGTTTTACTATTTTGGTTAAGATTGATAGAAATTTGATGAAATTGTTTTGAATGTTTGATGAAATTGTTCTATGATATTTGACTGTTTGATGGAAATATTCTTGATGTTTGATGAAATTGTGTTTGATGGAATCGATGTTTGAATGTTTGGCTATAATTTTTGTGTTGCATTGATCAATGATTATGATTTGAACTTTTGGTGGATGAATGATAATATTATGATCAAAATATATTATTGCAGTAGTTACAAGTTATGAAGGATGAGTATGTGAGAGCGTTTACGCATCCTAGTGAAACTGTTGTGAGCATTTTTTTGGATTAAAATTCAGATGCCTCTAATGTTTGGAATAGTTTTACCAAATTAAAAAAGGAGAAAGATGGTAAACCAAGGTCCCAATGTAAGGGATGTGAAAAAATTTACATAGGTGGGGATGGAGTATATAGGACTTCTATACTAACACGTCATACTCGTAAGTGCCACAAACTTCCAAAATTCAAGATGTAGGTCAAATGTTGATTAATGAGGCGGGAAGATTAAGAGATAGGACAGTTAATTTCAAGATTTTGCGTGAAATGATATCATATTGCATAGTTGAACATGATCTCCCTTTCTCGTTTGTTGAATATAAAAGGGTTCGGGAAATGATAAGGTATTTGAATGCTGATGCAAAATTGATATCTAGGAACACAGCTGCAAATGATGTTTGGAAACTTTATCTTCAAGAAAAAAGATAAGTTAAATAGTCTTTTAGTTAGTCTCCCTAGCAAAATTTGCATAACTTTTGATTTATGGACATCTTGCTCAACTAAAGGTTATTTAACTTTGACTTCCCATTTTGTTGACAACAAGTGGAAGTTAAATAACAAGATACTCTTATTTTGTCACATGCCTCCTCCACACTTAGGACATGAGTTATGCAACAAGTTGCTTGAGTTGTTGAGTGAATGGGGAATAGAAGACACAATTTTCTCTATTACCTTAGATAATGTCACATCCAATAACAATTTGCAAGAATTACTCAAGGCAAATCTTAATGTAAGTTATGACTTGTTGTGCAATGGTGAGTTCTTGCATGTGAGATTTGTTGCTCATGTATTGAACTTGATAGTTCAAGAAGGCTTGAAAGTGGCTACTAATGTTTTGCATAATATTAGGGAGAGCATCAAATATGTGAGAGCGTCGGAGGCAAGGAGTATATTCCTTATGTTGGCTTGAACTTGGATGTACCTACAAGATGGAATTCCATATATTTGATGTTGGAATCTGCTTTAAAGCTCAAGGGGGTTTTTCTTATACTCATTTTGAAAGATAGAAATTATAGATGTTATCCAACTATTGAAAAGTGGGCAATAGGATATGAAATTTGCAAATTTCTGTCTCTTTTTTATAAGATTACTAATTTGATATTTGGACAATCCTATCCTACGTCAAACTTGTATTTTATACAAATTTGGAGCATTGAGTGTTTGTTGAGGGAAGCCACACAAATTTATTGTGAAGAGATAAAGAACATGGTTGGACCTGTGCAATAAAAGTTTGGTAAGTATTAGAGTGAATATTTCATGATTCTTGCTTTTGGGGCTATTCTTGATCCTCGTATGAAATTTCATGTTCTGAAATATTGTTTTGAAAAAATTGATGGATCTACTAGCGAAGAGAAGTTGGAGAATATCAAGAGGAAGTTGTACTCCCTTTTTTTATGAATATTCAAGAAGTGAGACACAAAATAATGCTTCTACAAGTTCAACTTCTCATATGAGGCATGCATCTCCTCCTTAGGCTGGATCCTTTAGAGAGAATGATCTACATGCATTTGATGTTCTTAATGTAAGATTTAATCTTTTTATTGTTTATTTTAGTGTCATTTTTTGTTATTTTGAATTTTTCTAATCATTATGTTTTAATTGGTGTAGGAGTTGAAAAGCTTTAATTTTCAATTTAATGATGCAAATAAAAAGTCTTCTTTGGATATTTATTTGGATGAGTCAAATCTTGATATGAATGCCCAAGTTGATGTATTGGAATATTGGAGGTCTCAAATTAAATCATCAATGGCTTGATTTAGCTAGTATGACTTGTGATGTCCTTAGCATCTCAATAACTACAGTGGCATCAGAATCGTCCTTTAGCATTGGCGCTCATATTTTGAACAAGTGACGCAATTCCCTTATCTCAAAAACTGTGCAAGCTCTTATTTGTACTTGTGGCTGGATATGCGGGTTTAGTTTGGATGGTAATGTTTATTTCATATTATTTACACCTATTTACACTCTTGCATTAGGATATTATGTTGCTTAGTTATATTGAATGAACATGTATTTGTTTTCTTGATATTTTGACATTAGATTACTTAACTAATTTATTTTTGCTTCATCTAGTTAGCTTTGAGCTTGATTGCTACTATTAATTGTAGATGATGATGATGAAATCCCCACAGAGATGGAGAATGAGAAAGATAAGGAAAACGGTGATGGAAATGTTTTGTGATGGTTGTCATTTGATACTAACTAGTAACTACTAAGTCATACTTTTCTATTTCTTATTTTTTTTATCAACTAACTTTGATGTTTACACATGTATATAGGTGATGAGTGGTTGAACAAGAGTGAAAGATCTTCAATGAAGGCCTTGAATGATTGAACAATGAAGATTTTTTGATTGAACAAGGATGAAAATTTTAAAAGTTTCATGTTGTTAACTATATTTAGATTGCTAGATAACTGAAGTGCATGTCATAGATATTAATAAATTTTGCATTCCATTGCTTCAATGAATGCCTATAAGTTGATATATAGCTTCAACCCTTGTTTATTATTGATTAATCTAAGAGGAAGAGTTCCAATTGTATTTTTGATCAATAATATAGCCGACTCACATCTATGTTATATACCATCATTTAATTAATGAAAGTCGTATTAATTCATGAATCGGATTTGATAGCTTTCAAGAGTTAGATATTTTTAGGAAATAACAAATAATTATGTTAGTCATGTGTCTTTCAAGTTTTAATTTACAAGTTACATGTCAGTCATGTTTCACTAGATTTTTATCTATCCGCTACACAAATAACTAGATTACATACAAGAAAACAATAAAAATACGACACAAACCACCCCAACATATATTATGTTGCATTACAAAGGGTGAAGGCCTCTCTACTGTGGTCATCTGTCACTCACAACTAACTAGATTACATACAAGAAAACAATAAAAATACAACACAAACCACCCCAACATATATTATTTTGCATTACAAAGGGTGAAGGCCTCTCTACTGTGGTCATCTGTCACTGTCCACTTCATGTGTGAGCCTTCAAGTGCTCTAACACCATCCATATCATCGTACTGTTTTTTCTTCCTACCGTCCTATTTAAGCATCTCCATCTCGTTTAAATTAAAGCAAGATAGTTGAAGGAATAAAAAAATAACATAATATCGTAATCAATAATTTAAATTATTTCTTTCTAATTAATTAGTAGATAGATGATCAAAAATAGATAAAAATAACCACACATACTTATTCACTGCCTAATATTTAAAACAATATAGGCCAAAATCCTAAATTTTTTTATATAAAAAAAATGACTGACGGGTTGACCCGTTTAGGCCTGTGGGTTGACCATAAACGAGCTGGACTCTAAAATTAGACATAATTCTGGCCCATTCCGTTTAGGCCCGCAGGCCCAAATGGACTGGGCCAGCTGGGTTGACACCCCTAGTCATAAACGTAGTTTCAACAATAAATCGTGTATAGTCATATAATACCTTACAAATAAAAAAATTATTCAATAAGATATAAATAAATTAGATTTTTATTTTCTAACATTATATGTTTAATCTCATGTTATTAGTTTTTAAATAAGAGCAGCATAATTTCAAATTTTCCTTGTTACTAGTGGAGTAATGAATAACCAAGACCGTGAACTATTCCATAAAATATTGATGCAAGTCAACGTTTATAAGGTAAGCCAGAGGACGTCAAAGCTCAAGGGGACTGACCAGGCGAGAGGCAGCATGCAACGGATCTGGTCACGATCAAGCTGGTCTTTGCGCTTAGCCGCTTAACACTTTCCAAAATAAATAACAATGGCAGTTAACTTTCATTTTCTTCTATGTTGTGTAGAAAATAAACAACGGCTCAGTGCCCACGCAATTTTATAGGAGCTAGGTAGGGATAATATCACTATGTTGAAGGTGAAAGAAATAGCGCGCTATTCTTCTTCTCTTTGGTCGTTGCAATTGGCATTTGGGAGTTGCCAAGAGTGAAAACATGTTGAAGCTATGTGAACAAATTTGGCAGTAAGAAATATTGCACCTGTTTATTAGACATCACTAAGAAATATTGCACCTGTTTATTAGACATCACTACGAAAACACTGGAATTTACAACACAAGAATTGATTGACATACATTACTGAGAGATCAAATTTTTCTTATTTTTATCTCATTCTTCAAGTATTCCATTTTAAATGTCCCTATTTGATGTTAAGGGTCTATTTAGTACCATACATATATCTAGGTCTCAGAGGGAAGGAGGGGGCGAGGCCTACTTTAATGATCGAGTGGATAGTGAGGCAATTACTTAAATTACTTTATATTATTCAAATAAAAATAATAATAAACAATAGCCACTGGAAAGATTTCTGCACCTGGAATCCGTCAAGTGGGGATATTCCCCCAAGTTCACAAGGCCTAAAAACTGGAAAGTAAAAAAAAATGCGAATATTTGAAGAATCAACTGATGATTAATTGGCAGTGAAGCTAGTAATGTCTAAAAATTCTCAACAGAACAAAATTAAAGGCAGCCCTATGATCAGACCATATACTTACATCAATACGGCACCAATATCGTAATCAACTTCCCCAGAAAAGCTGCCTGCATGTACAGTGGTTGCATACCATAAAAAAAATACAATCCACTATGCTCGGTTTACAATCAACAACAGATTTAGGGAAGAGTGGAATTACAAGAGTGGAGCAAAGCCACATCCCTCACCGATTCATTAAAGAACAGAATTACACAGAAAGGATAAAGGCCTATGCTAAAGATTACAAAACCAATCTTCATACATGTGAATAATGACTAGACGTGAATTTTGAGAAAATAACAAAGGTCCATCTTACTTTGGGGGAATTGAAAGACTGCTCTCCAGCATAAAGGAAAGATCATGCATCTGTGACATCAACATCTCCACGTCATCACCTTTTGACCCTACTTGTGCAGTGGAAACATCTGTAGAGTTTCCTATCACAGCATCCACATCAGCCACCCTGAACATGCAACAGATGGAATAAATTTATACTTTTAGTGCACAAAATGTCAATCAAAGATCAATATGTTCGTTTGCAGAATGTACCAAAAACTGCATCAATTAACCTGAGCCTCGGTGATAACATCTAAAGCCTACCCAGTGATCTAAATGACAATGCAATTCCAAGTTCTCCAGTGCTTTCAAGGTACAAGTCAAGTATAAACATTAGGAACTGTGTTAGGAATAGAAGAGAAGATAGAGAGGAGAACAGAGAGAGCAGAACGAGAGAGATAGGAGAATGGAAGGTAAGAGTCTATTCTCATTAGCATGCCTTATTCCTTCTGTACAATCAGCTTATATAGCTGAGTCCCCCCCCCCCCTTCTAATTGCCAATTTGGCAGTTACAGCTTAACAAACTACTATGCAACTAATTTTCCCCCTCCCAGTGCGTATCAAACTGGGAAGGACAGAGATGTTTAACGATTGAATTTTAAATGAAAGATACTTATGAGAATGACCCTCTAGTTTGTTCCTTCCCACACCCTTCTCCAGTCAACTTCTAAGAGGTAAATCCTTTGAGTCATAAAATGCAATGCAAAGAACTAAGCCATCAGTCCAAATCCCATTCAACATGTCCATCCAAATAGAACATTATTCACAATAGATACCCTTCCCCCACTTCTCAATTAGAAAATCCGATTGGCTAAAACATAGATGCATGAGTTTCCTCTCAGGAATTCAACTGTATAGCCACTCATTGAGTTGCATTATAAACAATATCACTAATGTCATATAAATGATTAATACAAGCTAATATCACTAATGTCATATAAACAATTAGCACAAGCTAACAATGTTGGAACTTGGAATTACACTCTAGTCCACGTCATACTCAAAGTGGTTGAAGACCTGGATTCACTTGTGCATATTTTTCAAAAACAAAATAATGCAACTGACTTAATATCAAGGTACCTGTTTGCAGAAGTAGATGCAGATCGTGCATTGGTTGCTGCATGAGAACTCGGTGAGTTGCTAAACTGTCCTGAAAATAAATCATGCTGTGAAAACCCACTAAAATTAACATCATGCGAGTTGTTTGATGAGCCAAGGAAATTCAGTTCAGAGGTCTGCTCTGAAGAAGTCTGATTCACAGTTGGTTTCCAATCAGTGCTGGAAGAATCTTGCGTAGCGGTCATGCTTGTGAAGCCATCCCAACCATCAAATGAATTAGCAACTTCTTTAGTAGCCATGGTATCAGTTGACTTGCTTCTGCTAAGTTGCCATTGGTCATCCTTCATCCAATCATAACTTTGAGCAGAAGTATTAGCACCTAGTTCCGTTTTCGTTTGATGAAACTCAGTAGAAGTCTCAGATTTCCCAGTTAACCCATTTATCTCAGAGTTGGAAACACTACTGGAAGGATTTTGTGTAATAGAAGAGCCAGTAAAATCGTTCCATGCATCAAATGAATCATCAACTTCATTAGTAGCCACATTACCAGTTGCCTTGTTACTGCCCCCCTGCCATTGGTCATCTTGCATCCAGTCAAAATTTCTAGACAAACCACTAGCACTTTCTGCTATTTTTGTACCATTGAGATCCTCGGAAAATTCAAATTTCCCAGTCTGGCCCATAATCTCAGGGTTAGAAGAATTGCTAGAGGAAGATTGTTGGTTGGCTGAGCCAGTGAAATCATTCCAGGCATCAAAAGTATCAGCAACTTCATTAGTACCCTCGGTATCAGTTGTCTTGTTATTGCTAGCTGGCCATCTGTCATCTTGCATCCAGTTGAAATCCTTAGTAGAAGTGCTATTACCCTCTGCTGTTTTGGTATCATCAAGATCAGCAGTAACTTCAGATCTTCCAGTCTGCCCAGTTGTCTTTGAGCTGGAAATAATACTAGAAGGATCTTGCGTGCTAGCTGAGCCAGTAAAACCATTCCACGCATCAAAAGAATCACCAGCTTCATCAGTAGCAGCAGTAGCAGTTGTATCACTACCTTGCCACTGGTCATCTTGCATCCAGTCAAAATTTCTAGTAGAGGTAGCACTGCCTGTTGTTTTTGTATCATTAAGATCAACACCTGATTCTGGTTTTCCAGTCTGGCTAGGTACCTCTGAGTTAGACATTTTCAATCCATCAACCTGAAACCAATCATTTTTTGTAGATGCAGAAGGATTGAAATCATCATGCTTCTTTACACCAGCAGAATCCTTCCAGAATCCAGAAACCATATCCAATTCAGCGTTAGAATGACCAAATGATTTGGCCTCTTCATTAACTGGACCAAAACTAGCAGACTTAAAGTTGGCATCCCAACCCGAAAATGAATCATCACTTTGATCTTCTGTAGATCCTGTAGCCACTCCTGAAGGTAGGGCATTCTGAAACAAACTAAGGTTTTCATTAGCTTGGAAAGCATTACCAGAAGCAGCAGTATGACCAACTTGTCTTCCAGAAGCCAAGTTCTGCTCAAAGGCATCAGAATCAGATTCCCTTCGATCGAAAAAACTATCAAGATCAACTCCAGGCAAATTCAAATAACTTTTTCCCTGGAACGCTGCTGAATCTGAACTACTAGACAGAGTTCTCTCAGCCTCAGATGGCCATCTAATTTCTAAATCTAGTAGCTCAGACAAGGGAATCTCATCTTTTGATTCACTCCTTCCTCTGCTTGACGAATTTTCCTCTGCCATCGGTGCCACCATCTCCTGCAAAACAATGTCTATACAGTTAACACACCATAGCATCATTAAAACAATATGTACACACACACGTATAATATGTATAACTTGATGAAACACACTGCCAAAACTAAAAATCAAAACAAAAAATATAAACTGATACAATTTATAATTTTTGCATGAGAATGGATAAGAATACATCAGAAAAAAAAAATGCCACCTACAATTTCTAATTTCGAGCAGAATCTGATTATTCAGAATTGATGAGATTGAGATTACCGATCCATCGAGCTGAAGGGAATCGAGCAACCATCGATAGCCAAGGGTGTTCTTGAACTTGATGGGCTCGGGAGGGAGGTCCCTGTGGGGATTAGCGCCGCAGAATGCGCAGAGGGAGGACTGGACCCCACGGAGGAGCCTGCCGTTGCAGTTTTTGCATCTAAGGTAAGGGGGAGAGGGATCGAGCTTCGCGACGGTTTCGGCGACGGAAGGGAGCTTGGGGAGGGCGTGGTGGTCCTCCTTATCGGGGTCGTACCAGGAGAGGTTGGCCTCTCTGCGGAGCAAGATCTGCAACTGCTTTATCTGATCCAGTGGCATCTCGAACGCCATTGTTAGGGTTTCGAATTTTCGAGTTCTCGATTTGAAGTGTCTCTCTCTTTATTGTTTGTTGTTGTTCTACTTCTTCACTCTCCCTGTCGCAGAAGCGGTTCGGGGAAGAAACGAGAACGGTGTTGGATTCGCTTTAACGATGTCGTTTCCGTAATAAAAATAATTGATTGGTGTGATTGTGAGTCACTGAGTTGGATTACAAATGAGAAAGTGGAATAAAATGCAAATTTTACATCAGAGTAAGTGCTCACGCAGCATAAGTTTATACTTTTTTTTTTCCATTTAAAGAAAGGATGCTTTAAAGTCAACATTTCACCTTAGAGGAGGTTAAAGTGAGATTTTTTTTTTTTTATTTAACGGTGAAATTCTTCCATTTTGCTTTTGAGATATAAATTTAAAAGATCTAAAATAGTCTAATGACAATTACAATTAGAAAAGATATCTCAAATATAATGTTAATAAAATACAAATATATTTTTACCAACAAACTTAATTTGTACCTATGTTATTTGCCCGAAAATTATCTATGGAGTGTTTTAATTTGAAAAAAGTATTATGTTTTTTTTTGCAATAAATCTAAACATATCTTTGTCATTTGTCATCAGATCTTACAAAAGAAACATTCACAACATGGGATCAAACAACCACAAATGAGATAATAAAAAAATATTATATGTCATTTTAAGAAATAACAAATTTGGATAACAATACTTACTATCGGAGCCAATTATTAGATAAAGAAAATCTTAAACAAAAAAAAAAAAAAGTGGTGTTACCACAAAAGAAAAAAGATGGAAACCCCTGTCACAAACACTCACAAAAATGGAAATTAGAAGAAGAGAATAAATAAAGAAAATAAAGATTAGAGAGTATATAACAATAGAAGTTTATATTTTGACTACTTATATGGAATAATTAATGGTAGATTTTCATACATCCTATATAAAGGTGAAATATCATTTTATAAGTGAGAACCCAATTTTACTTAATACTCAATTAATCACTAAAATTTCTTGCTTAAAACTATTTTTAAGACAATAACAAAATAATTATTATAATAATATACCAAAATTATCGAATGAACCTTTAAGAACTACACCCTAATAAAATTTCACACCCCTTAAACGTTTCTTAAGTGTAAATAAGGACTTTCAACGTTTCAACTTTTAAATCATTAAATTTTTATCCAATTATAAATAAGTATCATTAACTTTTAAACATTTTAATTAAATCCATAAGTTATTATAATTATTACTTATATATATATATATATATATATATATATATTCAATTTAGAGTTTAACTTTGACGTAAATTGAAGAAAGAGCAAAGATTGATTATTTTTATTTGGCCTAACTGATTTTTAATTCTTTAAATTTCTATAAATATGTTTTTATAAAAATTAAAAAATATAATATGATAAAAATTGTAATAATTTTGAGATTGGCTTATTAGATACTACACCATGTCAACAAATTCAACTCTAAATTGAACAGAATAACTAATCATGATAATTGATAGTGTAATTTAAGGATCTCATTCAAATATTTAAAAGTTAGAAATATCTAACTGCAATTAAGTAAAATTTTACAATTTTAATTAAAAGATTTAGAAATTTGAGATTATTTACAACTAGGCAAAAAATTAAGAAATGTTAATGTTCTTTTGTCTAAAATTTAACGGGACTAATCACCTCAAGTTAACCACCTTGCAAATATAGCGAAATGAGAGATGACTATCATTTTGTTTTAACTTCAGCATATAATGGGGGTTGAAAAGGATGATGTTTAGCAAAAGCAAAATAGGAGAGGATGTGTATGTGAGTAGAGTATTATTTTTAGAGACATGAAAGAAAATGAAAAATTTTAAGAGATTAGATCATAATTTTAACATATCAAAATTATAATTAAGTTTTTTTCTCTAAAATTTTTCATTTCTTTTTTTATTTTTTTAAAATAAAACTCACACATACATCCTAAGTATATGTAAGAAATAGGCTACTTTAGTAGAGAATGAAAACACCATCCTCTTTTATAGATATATACATTATGCATGACAATCCTATTATGCTATATTAAGTGTAGTACTCTATAAATTAGGAAAAAATCCAATTCCATCCATATAAGTTTTTACTTCAGGCAATTTTGTCCTTAACAAAAAAATTTAGCCAAAATTGTTCCTGTAAAATCTAAAAGTTAGTCAAGTTAGTCCCTCTATCACTTTCTCTACTAGGGACAACTGACGTGGCAGATAATGGAATGATTAACCGATTTTTTTATTTTTCATAGATGATTTTGGCCAAAAAAATTTACACAATTATGAGCCATGTCAATTGTTGCCGTTAGGAAATTGACAGAAGAACTTACTTGGCTGACTTTTGTATATTACAAGAGCGATTTTGGTCTACAACTTGTGTTAGGAACTATTTGGGGATCAAAATTAAGGGATACAAAATCTTGTAATCAAAGACATCTACTTATATATTGAAGTGTTTGTGTTGCAGGTCCAAAAATATCTCCATGTGGTCTAGCTCGTATGACATCGTGTGGCTCAAACGGCCAATAAGATGGACTAGCCTGTGACATGGAACTATTTTTGTGAGTGAGTTGGTAGAATTTTGGGGAACCACTACTGCCCCTCTGTAACACATGCTCATCAGATGGGGCCATCAAGACAACTCGTTTGGTGAAGTTCTGCTTTTTAACCTGACGATGCGTCCTAGAGACCACCCCTAATATTCATCTACATGTCCAAGCTTACCCATGTTTATACCAATAAGGAAAGATCTCCAACACTAGCAAAAACAATCTATTACCTAAACAATCAAACAAGTCATTGTCTATTGTTAAGGGCCATAGCCCATAAACCAATAGACATAAGATGCTCTTCTCCATACTTAATGAGTAGTCATTATCACTTGTTGTTTTGACAAAATCAAATAACTTTGTCTTATTATGGAGAAAGATGGACGAGAAGCTAAAAATAAAAAGGAGAAGATCCAAGGCAAAAGGGATATAACAACTATCCTAAAAAACAAGGAGAGAAACACAAGAGAGACATAGAGAGAGTAACCCATGAAGAACACCTTGAAACCCTTAGGCATAAGGTTAGGAAAGTATAGTTCTAGTCATTGATGCAAATTTCGCACGCTGACAAGTGTACTAGTTCGTATAAGTAATAAGAGTGAGTATTAAAACTCAAGTTGTCGAACCCATGAGGATAATATTACACGTTTGATTTTAATGAATAAATTATTAAGTTGATTTGATAGAGAAGAGGTTGAAGATATAACAACAAACATAAAATAAACAATTAATTAAAAGATAAGAAAGAAAGAGATGGGATGAGAAGAACACTGGGGCTAATGAGTCACCTACTCTAGACTTAGGTGGATTCATAGACAAAACCACACAATTATCCTAATACAACTATTAAACAATTATTAATTTATCTTAATTAATGGTTAGGGTTCTTATCCTAATTACAAGTCTCTCTCAAGGTTAAGCAATTTCTTCTCCTAGACCGAATACCTAATCTCTTAGTGTAAACTAGCCCTATTTGAAACTTGAACGGTTTGTGAATTTCCCACACATGACCACACAACTCGCATAAATTATCTATAATCTTACGCTAGCCTGTGGTTAATCTCACATGAGCACTTTTGTATTTCTCCTCTCAAATTGCATAAACAAGGGGTTCAATTAACTGGTGATAAAACAATTAAAGCATTAATAGCAATGAAAAAAAACTTAAGAAACATCAATTGACACTGAATAATAAACTAAATTAAAATAACATCATCTAAAGATGTTACATAAATGACCTAGCAAGGGACTTTTATATAAGAGAGACATAGAAAACAACACCATAGATGACAAACGGCAGTAGACAACGAGTGAGAGTGCAAAGCTCTCGTGTAGCACCCCGACGACGGCGCTTCAGTCCTAGTTAGCACCTCTACAGTTGCCTTCTCTTCAATTCTGATTCTCACATTCCTTTTGGGTCACTGAGGTTGTATTTATAAAGTCTAAACCTAGAATTAGGTAAAAAATAACACTGAAATTTGGGTTTTTTTACAACACTGCACTGCGACAGTAAAAATGTCATAACTTGTGCTACACATATCCAATTGATTTGATCCAAGTCTCTAATTAAATATAAAAGAAATATATATAACTTTGTAGTTGGAGCCAAGCTGAGATTCATCCTCAAGAGATAAAGTTTCAACATATCTTCACCCAACTCTTTCCAAATCACATTCAAAATTTTCTTTTATCATCCAAATCTTATCTTCAAATCTTTTCTTTAATATCATCTTTTATCATTTTCCAATCTTCAATGATCCTCTTAGGATTTGTTTTCCTAAAGTTCAAATAAAAACTACAAAAAAGAGATAAAACCAATAAAATCTAAATAGTTCTACTAAATAGGTCTTGACGGGGAGGCTGAAAAGGGTCATGTTGTGCTTAATAGGTGAAACTCAAACTGCATTTGTGGGCAGTCATCAAATCCTCAATGGTGCGTTAATAATGTGTGAGACAATTCATTGGCTCAAGAGAAACAAGAAGTCGACAGCATTTATAAAGCTTGATTTTCAAAAGGCCTATGACACGGTTAGATGTCTTTCAAAGCATGGGATTCGGTCTCAAGTGACGAAATTGGGTGAAAGAATGCATAACAACAACATCTATGTCAGTCCTTGTTAACGAGGTTCCTTCAAAACCGTTTACATGGAGCGTGGTCTACGACAATGCGATCCAATGTCACCCTTTCTATTTATCTTGGTGTATGAGGTCCTTGATAAAATTATACAGAGAGCAGTGAATGAAAATTACATTGAATGCTTGCTGGTCAGTTGGGAAAATGTGGCAATATCTCATTTGTAATTCGCAGACGACGCGGTTCTGTTTTGTCCGCAAAGCAAGGCAACTGTTAAAAATTACTTGATGCTTCTAGATTGCTTCTGTTCAATGTCTGGCTTCTGAATAAACTATGGAAAGTTCGCAATTATCCCTATCGCTTGTGAGTATTAATGGGTGAACATAATGAGCAAGATTATGGGGTGCAAGATTGCTTCCATTCCTTTTGTGTACTTAGGTATTCCAGTTAGGGCAAATCCAAAATGCATGTATACCTGGAAACTTGCGATTGAGAAGATTGAAGATAAGTTGAGTATATGGAGATCCAAGTTTCTCTTGAAAGCTGGTAAAATTGTTTTGATCAAATCTGTAATTAATAGCCTCCCGCTATACTATTTGAGTATCTTCCAAATGCCAAAACAAGTGCATAAAATAATAATAATAATAATAATAATAATAATAATAATAATAATAATAATATTAGTCTGCAGTGTTGATTTTTTTTGGGGTGATGCAAATGGAAACAAGGGTATGCCTCTTATCAAGTGGATTTAAATTCAACTTTCTAGGGAGCTTCGTGGTTAGGTGCGGGGGACTTGGCTACCAAAAATTCTGCTTTGTTATTTAAATGGCGGTGGCGATTCTCAAAAGAAGACTGGCCGTTACGGAAGAATGTCATCCGCTCATATTGAGGCCCATGGGATTTTAGATGTTGTGAATAACAAACAAATTAGCAATCGGGGTTTTCGAATGGAAGTTAACAATGGAGAAAAAAACATTATTTTGGAAAGATCCTTGGCCAGGAGAGAAGAGGGTGAGAGATTTATTTCTGCGATTGTATTCCATTTCTTCTCTACGGAAGTGCTACATTGTGGAGTTTGGCTTTTGGGATGGTACAATGGATTTGGAGCTTTCAATGGCGGCGACAACTATTTCAATGGGAGAACGAGCTACTTGGCCATCTACAGAATAATCTCCTGCTTGCTAGGTTAAATAATAGCCTGGTTAATAAAGTCGTATGGAAGTATGATAAGCGTGGCGAGTTCTCTGTGAAATCTGTCTCAAAAAGGGCAGATTTATTCTTGACTCAATCTCAAGAGGTAAATAGCTTTAATTTCCCAGCACAAGTTTAGAAGGGGTTGGTTCCTCCACGAGTAGAGTTGTTGGTTTGGTTTGTTGTGTTATTAAACACCAAGAATCATCTCATTACACGTCATATTTTACAAGCAGATGACGTACGTTGTGTCCTTTGTGATTAGTTGATCATCTATTTTTTAAATGTAACTTTGCTCAAGAGATATGGTCGGTATGATTAGAAAAGTGGGCAGTTGTACGGGTTTCTCCCGATCATGCTAGAGATTTTTTTGAAGCATGGCTAAATGCAAGCATCCATCGGAATTATAAGCAATAATGGTGGACAGCCTTCTTTGTAATTATTTGGATCATTTGACGCATTAGAAATAAGTGCATCTTTGACAAGAAACAACCGGGATGGAGAATCGGTGACTGTTGGGTGGCGACACAAGTGAGAAAGACGAGGTTGAGCTGTGAGATGCAAGTGAGAGTGGTGAGCTGTGAGATGCAAGTGAGAGTGGTGAGCTATGGGATGCAAAATACGTATTTCATGTGGGCCAATAAATGTGTTGGCTGTAGCGGCATCAATCTTAGTCACCAAGACTTTTCCTACAGGAAATATACCCGATGATAGTAGTAACGTCATGATTTGCATTAGCAAATTAGACCAGAACAAGCCACAAAGTGTTAATACAATGACATTATGCTACTTTGTAATAACAAATACTGGTTCTGTCATTGGCACAAAGCAATAGCTATTTGACTACTACTTGAGAAATTCTTTCCTGGAAATGAAATTATGCACCACATCCATCATCTACCATTAAAATAGTATCAGAAATGATGCATAGTATTGGGAGCCACAAAAATAAAAGGTAGATAATGAATGTGGGACACAATCATGTCTTCCACGGCAGAGGTAAGACTTTCTCCTAAAACTTAGGGCATTCTTATGTCTATGATTGTTACCTTGTTGGAAACGCGCACTCCAACGTTCTCATATACCATCCTAACTTCAAGCCTCTTTGCTAGTTTGTATCCTCTCTCCTAAAACAAATTTGAAGCAACAATCGTATGCAATCAACTCTGCTACTTGAGACCCTAAGCAGTAAAACAGATCTATCCAAAGCTGCCGCAAGAATGTGAACTCCACCCACTTCCCTCTTCTTGATTAGCTTCTCTTTCACTTCAATTGCTGTGTTTAAATTATCATGACTGACAGATTTGAACATTACAGAAAAGTTTGAGATCTTAAACCAGATTCAAAGAAAAGCCCTACTAAAGAAAGAAATTACCCCTGCTCAGGTTTTATGTAGGTCACTTTTATAGAATATATTGCCATTAGTAACAATAACAAAGTTGTATCAATTTTAATCCCTTCTATTAAAGTTACGTTTTAATCTCTTGCCAAAAGTTTTATTTTTGGTTCTATGCTCATTGATCGTGAGTCATTAGACCAATATTAAAAAGCAGAAACTTGAATAACAAGTTGTTTTTAAAATTAATAACTACAAGTTACCAGTTCAATCCCTATCTAAAGAACAAAATACTTTCCTTCCTCTTAACTAGAGAATGTGTCAAAAAAGATAAACAGACCATCTTCTCTTCACACATTACTGTATAACAGAAGAACATGTTTTCCAAATCTCAACTAATATTAGAACTCCTCATTCTTTCTACTAGAGGGAGAGAACTGACCCACATCCCGCGCGCTAAAAGTGTGTCTGCATGAATCAGGACTCAGCAACTCAGGTGGGTGGCTTTCCTAGTCTCAAGCCTTGCATCCCATCATCTGTTGCTCCCTGCTTCTCGCCTTTGTCCCAGCAGTACACTCATCATATACAAAATTAATTCTACATTGCCCCCTCACCCTACCAATAAACATTGTAAATTGTATCACAATTCAAATATATATAGATACACACACATTTATCAGGAATAAGATTTGTACCGGATGAAATGGTTGCTAAAATCTAAATTCACAATATTTAGAGCCCTTTGAAAGCCTAGCTAATTCTTCATAAATTAGAACCCTGTCCTCCTGCGGCTTCTTCGTTAATGATAAAGCAAATTGGATTGTCAATGTCTTCAACACACTAGAGTTTCTACACAAATATTCCACATTTTCAAACTCTTGTTTCTCAGCTGAAAATCCTTTATAGGTAAAGTGGGTGAGGCAAGATGAAAGACAACTTGGAACTTCTTCTGACTTGGTCCACAATGCACCAGCAAAACATCGTCTCTGTACATACATGACTACTCAGTTCATAGTGTCATAAGGTTATAAAGTACATACATGACTATTTGTTCATAGTGTTATTGAGTGCGACCAAAAAAATATTACGCTTAGCATACCTCAATGACCAGAACTTTGAGCTTAGCTGACTTTTGAAGAAGGTTTGGGAGTAAATCCCAGTTAGAAATTTCAACAAAACACAAGCTAACCAAATTGGGAAATTCAGGAAGACAATGATGAAGATTAGAAAGCTGCAATTAATAGCAAACATTGAAATATAGATTAAATGGAGTATTATGTTACTACTAATATAAATGTCAACAAATATATTTAGAACTAATTAATTAATTAATCAGTGGATCTTACCTTACGCGTTGAATCTTCTTCAAATTCTCCATCTAATACCCAAATACTCAAATACAAGGATTTAACGTTAGAGAGCCCCTGAAAAAGATCGAACAAACATCCCATATTTCTCCAACACACAACCATGGAAAGCTCTGCTTCCATCACCTTATCCAAGTTCTTAATTACATATTCCGTAGGACGAAAGCCCCTAAAAGAGAGATACTTAAGAGATGCGGCATCTATCTCAATCCGCGTCCTTCCCGGACTATGATGCTTAACACTGACACATAACTTGTTCAATTTAGGAGCACAAATGTGCAACACTTTGTAGTATCCACATACGCTCAACTCTTGAAGAACGGGGCAACCGGATAGAAGGGTCGGCACAAGTGCATCAAGGTCATAAACTGCTTCTTTCATATCTAAAATCTTAAGCGAGGGTAACCATGTATCAGGGGAAGGAGTGAAGGGCAAGTCACCATAAAGTCTCAAGGCCACCATTGTCTCAGAACTGAAAATGCTAAGAGGCTCCACAGGATGGACCGGAACCGGGTCCACTCGACGGCCCGGAAATGTAACCTTAAGTTCAAGCTCAAGCTCTTGAGCTTGGCACTCTACTGCACCACGGATCCATGGTGCTAAGTAATATGGTTGGGAGCTTGAACCACGTAGGCGAAACTTTCTGATGGCTTGTCCTGCAGGTGGTTTGCGCGAATCTAATACTTTGTTAACAAAGGAAGCAAAGCGACGGATATCTGGTGGTCTTTGACGGAGTGGGTAATGGAAGGAAACGTCAGGGATCATAGTCCAAAGTGATCGCCAAGACCTCCCTAGGATGCAAGTTCTGCATGCTTCTTTTGTTTCCAGAAGGGACAGAATTTTGCAGATTACGGCCTCTGGAAGATTGCTTAACCTGTCTTGTCCGTCACTAGTACTGGGTGAAAGTGAATGTGTTTTCCTCTTCGATTTCCCCATTCTCTCAGAGAATGTGTGGAAGATTGATTGATTGATGGTGAATGGTGAATGGTTAGGGGTTTGTGAATTGTGGATTGATTGATAACGCAACAAAACTAGGTTGATTTTCTAATTATCTCCAAGTTTGAGTTTCAAAATTGGGGGAAACTGCAGATACAGATAGGGTCAAATGAAAAAGATGGAGAACTTACAGAATGGGGTGCGTCGTTCAGCCCTTGGTCAGGGAGGCTCCAAGAGCGTCGCGGATCGCTGGCTCGAAGACGAAGCAGCAATGGTGAAACTTCAAGGTTTATTTGAAATTTTTAAATAAAATTTATTTGAATTATAAATTAATTATTATGTTTGCAACCAATTATATAAAATAGAATGAAACTGATTTAGATATTAATTATCATGTTTAGAAATCATCAAAAATAGAAATTGATTTTATTTTGTTTGATTAATTTACATTTTCATCCTTGTTAAAATAAGAATTGAAATTTTTATAAAAATATTTTTTAAAAAATGTATTTTTCAAAAGTTTATATTTTTTAATACTTTTATTTTTTAAAAAAATAATTTTTATAAAAAATAATTTTTTCAAATGTTTTGGAATTTATAAAAATTTATTTTTTGAAAAAATATATTTTTTAGAAAAAATCAATTGGAAAATAAAATTTTGAACAAATTTTTATTTTGGAAAAAAATTGGTAATTTTTTTAAAACAAATTTTTGGTATTTTTTTTGGAAAAAATATTTTTTTTAAAGAAAAATCTTTTAGAAAAAATTAGGAGTAAAATAATCTTTTATAATAATAATTTTGATTTGAAGAAGATGATAGAATTTGTAAATTTAGTTGGTTGAATAAGGATAAAAATTAAAATGAATTCAATTCAAAACAAATCATTACAAAAATGATAGAATTTCCTTTTTTTAGGTTGCCTGCCCGGTATCCAAGGCTTAACCTTGACTAATCCGGGTCGACCCGGGTCACACAGCTGGCTATGGCGGGTGAGTCTCCCAGCGGGGAATAACTGCGTACACAAGGTCTCGAACTCGGGACCTTGCTTAAGCGATACCAAGTCGCTTACCACTTGGACCAACCCCCGTTAGTAAAATGATAGAATTTCTAATGTAAGCAACTTGAATCTCATGGATTTAGGAAATCAAATTAATTCCATTTTTTTAAGATATCAAACATGAAAATTGATTTGCAAATCATATCATTTCCAATCTTGTTTGATTCCAAACATACCTGAAAGGAAAATGCTAAAGACAGCAAGGGCACAAAACGGGGAAAGTCTAGTTGATCTCTCAGTTCATTATGGTTAGTGTGCTTTTTATCATATAAAAAGGGATAATAATAATAATAATAATAATAATAATAATAATAATAATAATTAAAATTGCAAATGAATTGTAAATTGCACTTGAATATGTAAATGAGATAATTAGAGAAATTATAATGATAAATGAAACTTCAATAGTAATTAAAATTTATAGTTTCAAGTACTACACATGTGACAAATTCTTATTTTTCACATTATTTTTTCATAAATTACAAATTATAGAACTTATTTTATTTATTTATTTATTTCTGTTATAATTAACTCTGCAATAAGATTGGTTCTTATACTGACCGAAATTTTGTATAATTGATTTGTGAAATATGCATATGATGTTGGTTAATTGATGCTCGAGATTATTCAGTAAATAACACATTAATTGCTATTAAAATGCTGATTGCTATATAAAAACGGATTTATAAACACAATTCTTCTTTTTTCTGTAAGGTCTAGATTTTTGTTTGTATTGTTGTTGTTTTGTATTCATTTCAATTGTTGCTACCCATTAAAACTAATAGATAAACGTAATTCGTCACTACAATAAGATCTTCTTTTTTAGTTCGTATTTATATTACGTTGCTCTATTCTTTTTTTTTTTTTCTGCTTTCTTATGATGTTTTACCATTATTTTTTACAAATTTTTCTAATGACAGGCCTTATAACGATAATAGCCATATCCGACTTGATCTAAAACTCCCAACTCCCCCTCTCTCAACCACCTGGTAGTTGCTTTCTTTTTTTAATTATATTTTTTTCGCATTCGTTACTCTACCCATTCTAATTTGTTAGTAATTTCCCTTTTTTTTTACTTTTTTGTCAATAATTTTTTGTTAATTGATAAATTTTCTTATCCCATTCTATATCATACTTATTTTTTATGTAAATTTTTTATTTATTTTAGTATTATTAGGATTCTCTTCATTAAATTGCATAAATATACAATTTATACTATAATTTAATTTGGTGACGATTTGATTCATGGACCATTCTTTGGGGATGGACGAGAGTCATTTGATGGGATTGAAGCGATCGAAGTTGCGAGCTTATTAATCGATAATCCAGAATGCTTGTGGAAATTGTGTAATAATGTCAGCTATTCGAGATGAGAAATCTGTTCAAAAGGAGATTTGCCTCATCCCCTGCTTGCTCCATCTGCAAAGATCATCTAGAATCCATTTAGCATGCTTCTCTCCTCTTCCCATGAATGACCTCTTATGGTCGTAATGTGTATCTATCACTACACTAATACCATGGTTGGTATATATAATCTAATATTTATTTTAATATATATAATATATTATATAAAACATAATCTATTTATCAAAGAGACGTAGTTTAAGTGACACTTCCTCAACACTCAAAATATTAAAATTTAACATTAGAGAGCTCTCTAAAAAGGTTGAACAAACATCCCGGTTTTTCCAACACACTACTATTGGAAAGCTCTACTTCAATCATCTTGTCTAAGTTCCTAATTACATATTTCGTATGATGAAAGCCCTTAAGAGAGAGATGGTTCAAAGATGGGGGGCATCTATCTCAAACTATGTCCTTCCACGATTATGATAGTAAATACTGATTAATTTGTTCAATTTACGAATAGGAATTTGCAACACTTTGTAGGTCCACATATGCTCAACTCTTCCAAGAATCAGACAAACAGGTAGAAGGGTTGGCATAAGTTAATTTGTTGTTTTCATTTCTAAAATCTTGAGTGAGGATAACCATGTAGTAGGGGAAGGAGATTAGCATAGGCGACCTTTTATTTTTAAGCTTGTCAATCTCAGAATTGAAAATCCTAAAAGGAGGCTTCGATCCTCAACTGACAACAATAACATAAACTTTAATCTCTTCAACTTGGCGTTCATCACTGATCCATGGTTTGAAGTTATGTGGTTTAGGGTTAATGAACGAGGATCAAAGAATAGGTGTAATCTTCTAATAACTAATTGTTGCGAGCAATTCAGAAGTACCGAGGTAGCTTGCAACTCTGACCTTGAGTTGGATCCAAGAACTTGATGGTGGTGAACATGGTGGTGATGAGCAACATCCTTAGCTGACGGGGGTGATATCTGCAAAAGTCACTTCGACGTCAAAGTTCATATGTGAGTAATTATGTGGTGGTGATGGTCTGAGACCTAACTTGTGGAGTAGTAGGAGGCTCCTTTTATAGTGTAAGTATGAATACTTATGATTATATAACATTCATAAGTTTTATGTTGAGTTCCGTAACGCTCATAAGCCTTATAAGGACTTATGTCGAATTCCGTAATGTTCATAACGCTCGCAAGCTATTAAGCAAGGTGAGGATGAGAAACCTGGTTAAACTTCTAGTCATGTATATCAGACCTAAGTCCTTGTCAGATTTAGTTTGTAACACTAATTAAGCTGGTGATTTGCGTCAATCTATTTTTTTGTTTACAAAGCGATCAGAGCATGCAAAGCAGTGAGCATCATGTCGTGGATAGAGTAGGTTGTAGTAATGGAAAGAAACACATTGGTATCATAGTCCATAATGATATCCAACGCCTTGATAAGATACTTGTTTTGCATGCTTCTCCTGTTCCTAGAAAGGAGAAGACGTGGCAGAGTACATTATCGAGAAGATTGCTTAACCTATCTTCTTCTGAGGGTGAAGGTGCATATTATTTCACGTTGGTTTCCCATTCTCAGGAAGTTGTTTCAATTTTAGTTTCTTCTATTAAAGTTATGTTTTAATCGTTTCAAAAGGATCTTATACATGACAATAAAAGAAAAAAAGGGTCTTATGCACTAAATCGATCTCTATGATCATTGATACTAAGGCTTATGCGAGATGTATGTTGTTTCTTTTATTTTCTGATTACATGCTCAATGATTGTGAACTAACTCCCAGAAATTTAAGATCAACGATAAAAATTAAAAAGCAGAGACCTAAATAACAAGTTACTTTAAAAAATAAAAACTACAAGTGACAGGTACAATCCCTATGTAAAGAATAACATGTTTTCCCTCCTTCTACGTAGATAATATCCGGAAAAAAAAAATCAAAGGACCATCTTTTTCTTATTCTTCATGTAACAAAAAGAAGGGAAAGAAAAAAACATCTTCCTCCGACAATGACTAACATAACAAGTGCAGCTCCATTATTATAGCACTAACCACACCCAACGCGCTAAGAGTGCGTGCAAAAATTAGGATGAAATGGCATTGGCTCAAATTTAACTTCACAAGATTTAGACTTCGGAATCCTTGCTACTTCTTCATAAATTCGAAGACTCAATGTTAATGATTCAGCAGGTTGGATTGTCATTGTCTTCAATACACTCGAGTTTTTGCAAATATATTCCAGTTTTTCGAACTCTTCTCTCCGTGCTAAAAAACCTTTATAAGTAAAGTGAATGAGGCTAGAGGAAAGACAATGGGGCACTTCTTGTGGCTTGGTCCACATTACATCACGAAAATATCGTCTCTGTACATACACAATTATTCAGTTGTCAAAACATTATAAGGTATAAAGTTAAAGAGGAATACTATCTGTACACTAAAAAGTTTCAATCAGTCTATCAGATATTACAGATGTGTAAACAAATATTTTATACACAGATAAATAAATATTACTAAACCGATAAACAAACATTTTTACGTATGAAAGTGAGATAAAATGGGACACGCAACACATTAGATGTCGAAAAATAACTATCACACTCTCTCTTGCCCCCTTTTACACTCTAAAACGTGCGCATTCACGTTATATTGTAAATAAACGTGACAAAACAAATGAACAAACGTTAAAAGAACAAATAAACAAACATTATGAAACACAAAAAATAAAATAAAATGAGACCTCACTCACTTTCTCATAAAAAATATTACACCACAAGTAAACAAACATTACAATACTCTAAAACAAACATTACAAACTCATAAACAAAATATTAAAACATACACAAACAAACATTATAACGTTCATAAACAAACATTACAATACAAATAAACAAACATTACATATCGCAAAAACATTACAAAATTTATAGAACATCAAGAATTAGAGAAGAATGTCTTTGTTTATATTCTCCATAACGTTTTAAGAAGAAAAAATAAAGACGAACTCCAAAAAAGAAAAGAGAAAACAGAGAAGAAGAAAACAACATAATAAAAAAAAAGTAATTACAAGTGAAATAATTGAATAAAAATGAAAGGAGAGTGTGTGGTTGGAGTGAAAACCCTAAAAGAAAAAAAAAAGGAGAAGAGAATGAGAAGGAGAAAGTGGGTGGAGGAGATAAAAAATCAATATTTAGTGTTGACAGTGAATATATTATTTTTTAATGTACACAAAATATTTCCATAAGTTAAAGGAGTATAGAAAAAAAAAAATAACCCTTAGCCTACCTCAATGATTAAAACTTGAAGCTTTGGTGACTTTTGAAGTAAACTTGAGAGAAAATACAAGTAAGAAGTCTCACCAAAATGCAAGCGTGTCAAAGTGGGAAACTCAGGAAGCTGCAAGTAATTGCAAACATTGAAATTTATACGTTAATGTTGCTACCATTAATTGAAATGTCAGCAGATGAGAGAATCTTACCTTGCTTGCCGAGTCTTGTTCAAGTTCTCCATCAAACCAATTACCACGAAATCCAAATGGCTCGTGAACACACAAAAACAAGGATTTAACATGAGAAAGCCCGCGGAAAAGGTTGAAGAACCATCCGTTATCTCTCCGATCAAGTTCCACGAAAATACGTGCTTCTGTCAAGTTGTCCATGTTCTTAATTACACATTCCCTAGGATGACGATGGCCGCCAAGAGAGAGATACCTAAGAGATGGGGCGTCTATTTCAAGATGAGCGTGTGTACCATCACCAAGAGTGGTGGTAGTGAGACTCAGCTTGTTCAATTTAGGAGAAGGAATGTTGAGGTCTCTGCAGTGGAATCCACCCATGCTCAACTCTTCAAGAGCCGGACAAGCAGACAGAAGGGTGGGCACAAGTTTATCGAGGTCGTAAAATGCATTTTTCATATCTAAAACCTTGAGAGAGGGTAGCCATGCATCAGGGGAAGGTGTGAAGCACAACTGACTGCAGAGTTTCAAGGACGTGATTGTCTCGGAATTGAAGACGCTGAGAGGAGGAGGCTGCACTGTTCGAGGGACACTGATGTCAAGGTCGAGTTCAAGCTCTTGAGCTCGGCACCCTATTGCACCGCGGATCCACGCTTCGAGGTCCGATTGATAGAAAACAGAACGGCCATCATAGAGTAGGTAGAATTTTCTGATGCCTTGTCCTGCCGGTGGCTTGCGTGAATCCAATACTTTGTTTACGAAGCGATCAAAGGATTTGGAGCGATCGAGTGGGCAGTAGTAATGGAAGGAAACGTCAGGAAGCAGAGTCCAGAGTGATCTCCAAGACCTTGATAGGATGCTTGTTCTGCACGCTTCTTCTGTTCCCAGGAAGGACAGGATGTGGCAGAGTACACCCTCTGGAAGATTGCTTAGCCTGTCTCCTTCTTCTTCTTCTTCTTCTTCTGAGGGCGGAGGTGTTTTCCTCATCGCTGTCTACGACTCTATTTTTCCTTATCCTCTCAAGGCTGTGCGTTTCAAAATTAACAAGATTCTATATACAATAAAAGTGTAAGAAGAAGAAGAAGATACTTACAGAATAAGATACTGTCCAGTGAAGGGGAAGCGGCGGGGTTGTGGTGGCTGTGCGCCAAAGTGAGGGGCTGCCGACCTACCACGATGGAGGCGCTGGGGGACAGCGAGCGCAGAGCAGCAGGGATGAAAGGATTCATGGGGGGTTAGGGCAGCACAAAACAAACGTTTTGGGCTTTTATTTGTGGTAACTAAATTTTGCCCTTATTTGTAGAAGGCGTTTTACAAATTTTAAATTTTAATTTGTTGCCTTTTTTACGCGCAACTTTAACTTTAAATATTGTCCAACATTTATTTATTTATTTATTTATATGTATGTGTGCGCGCGCATTTATACATTTTATCTTTAAGACTTTTAAATTGTGGACAATGCCCCATTTTGTCTCCAAATTTTTTGAATTTTCAAAAATAATCAAAATTTCAATGGACAAGAATCAAACTCACACAAGAGTATAGAGAACACTCCCTCGCCACTGGGCTACCAAGACGTTTTTATAGTCTCCAAAATTATATACATTATATATTTCATTAAATTAAATCATATTTTTTTTCATATTTACTTAATTGGGTGAATAATAAAGACCACACTTGAGGCTTGGTCAATTGAAATTACACATAGTTCTTGTAAAAAAGTAAACACTTCACCCCATGAAGTTTAATTAAATGATGTTTCATTCCATTTTACTGAACATGTCACCTAAAGACCGAAGTAAGCTCGTATTATCAAAGAAAAAACTCAAAATTAAACTTTATTCAAAATAATACAGTATTTTTAAAAATAATTATTCAATTAAAAATTTAAACCTTTAATTTTTTAATAATATGATTTAAACTTAACTATTTAAGATTATTTTAATATATTATTATTTTAAATTTATATAATATTAATTAATTTTATTTAAAAGCTAAAAAAATCAATATTATTGAATTATTTAAAGATATAATTCATTAATTTGTTTTTAACGACTTTTTATTTATTTTATGACTTCTATAAAGATGATATTAAAAAAATTAACTTTTAAAAAAATTATTACTTTACAAGCTTAAGCTCAAAATTTTGAAGATGATATTGAAAATTAATATTTTTTATCAAATATTTAATTTAGACTTAATATAATTTAAACTAAAAATTCTTAGCAAATTTCCTAACTTATTTTCTATTATTGACTTCAAATAATCTAATTAATATCATAAAGAGTGTATATTAAAATAGAAGACACTACTAGAAAAAAAAGCTTTCTACCAATGGATTTATCGGCGGATTATAACCAAATATCAGCAGATTTTGCCTCAAAAAATATCTGACGGTATAGAGGTTGTAGGTAACTAGTTACCGCCAGATACATAATTTGACGGTAATTATTGGCCGATATATTCGCTGGTAAGTTGTTATAGGAACGATGTCTTTGTGATAGTTATAGATGGATATATTCATCAGTAATTAGTTTTATTATAATAATATTATTTACGATACCGACGGATATATCCACCAAAAATATATGAAATTAAAAAAAATAAAAATAGTTTAAATATATTTTTAGTCCCTATAAACATGGCACCACACATGACATGCCATGTGGCACATTTAATGATGTCACGTGTCATTTAACGGTCACATCAGCACTTAACGTCTCCTTCTAACGTCAGGGACTCAAACCTACTCAAAAAAATTTTTTAAGGACTAATTCCTAATGAAAAAGTGTTGGGGATATGCTCGTCATCCTCCTTCACTTTTGAGCTATCAGACATGGAGAAGTCTAACAGCTATGATGATTTGTCTGCCTGTATATCTAACCACATGCGAGAGAAGCTGGAAGTCATCTTCTTCTTTATCTTCAATTTTTCCTTCTTCTATTGCACCCGTTGTGTCTTTATCTATTCTCAAAGGCAGGTCACCTCTTCTTGCAGCTGCACAACCTAATTGTGGAGTTCAGCGTTGAGGCCATGAATGACTCGGTGAACGTCATCCTTAGTGGGCACGGCGACAAACCTAGAAGCAGTGCTAGCAGGAGAGCATCTTCAGCATCCCCCTCTCCTAGTCATCTTGAGGAGAATTGCACCTCGGTCATATGTGTGGTTTCTGTTTATACTGCTAATGACCTCCAACCATAGTGTCTCCTAATCAACTTTTGAGACGTCAGCTCCACCTTCATCATCGCCAAGGCTCTGAATCCACTGCAACCTTGCCTCTTCCAACTTCTATTCAAATATTGTTTATACAAAAAATAAATTACATAGTTAGCAACACAAGTTAATTTACAATATACATGTAATATTGAAACAATTCATTATTAAGTAAATGAATACTTTCCGCCGCATCCTTGGCAGTCTTCTAACCATCCTTCTTCAGGTGAGTATGCTTAAAGAGCTCTGACTCAGAAGGAGATTTGCCCAACTCTAAAGTCTGCATTTCATTAAATAATAAATATATATTAGTAAATTAAATTATAACTTGAATAAATTCAACCAAATAATTAAATTAACAAATTTAAAACTAACATTACCGTTCTCTCCCTCGTGGAGTGTAAGGTAGCAAACCTTCTAGTATGCAACCCCTCTTGCTGAATGCCTCGATGCATTGGCCATCTAAGATTTATCTTTAAACATATGTGGCCCAAATTTGGGGCAGTGCATCGAGCATCTCCTCATCAATATAATTTAGCTATAATTCCGGATTCCTTGATGAGTCTATCATCATGAAGGAGGGGTGGGATTACCTCGGGGTCAGGGTTGGAAAGAAAATGCAGATTGCCATTGGGATTAAAGGTCTCATCTCATCTATGTTCTCATAATCTAAACATTTGAAGTTAAGGGAAACCTTAACCCTCAAGGAAAATTGACTGCTGCAGCCACTTAGAAGCTTCAAGCCATTCTTTTGCCAGAACTACAATCGAGAATGTTCTCAATTCAAACACAGACAATGCAATGTTTTCTGGTTTGACAATCAATCAACATTTGTTGTGGAATGTCAGGTATACGCCATGAAACCTCTGCTATCACTTGTTGGGGACTGAACTGCTAGCTGCTTTCTTTGTCTGGGATGCAAAGTAAGCGCTTTATAGCTGAACGCATATAAACATCTTCTATAAGAAAGGATAGAGAGTAAAGGGTTCACTAACCCAATAGAGTAAAGACTTGTAGTAATGGCCTCAAGTTGAGAGGAGTTGTTGATCAGTTATATAGCATTGGGTTATATAATACTACATTATGTAAGCAAACCATTAACTTGATATTGAACGGTCATTAGTCATTACAAACAAGGTAACTACCCCAAAGGAGTAAAGACAAGAAAGATCATAGCAATTTGTTTTAGAAACTCATACCACAAGGTGAATTTTATTTTTTTTACAGAGCTCATCACACAAGAAGATCATTTGCACGAGCAATTCCAACTCCCAGATTCTATTTCTTGCGAATAGCAGCTCTCCATTTGATCTGAAGAGGCTTGGAAATCTCAACAAGCTTGTCAGTCTGAGGTATAAGCCCCATCACAGAAGGGTCAGCAGCAAATCTCTCAGCCCACTTCACCAAAGCAGGAGCTTTTTCTTCAACAAGCACCTTCCTTCCATACAAACACTCTATAACACTGAGCCATCCAAGGAAGCCCCCAAAAGCAACATCAAGGAACCCAATCCTGCCTCCACCAAAAAAAGGCTTCCCTTTGCTGCATTCCCCAAAAGCATCCTCCATCCTCTCAACCACTTCTTCCATCACCTCAAAGTATGGCTTCCTCTCCTCTTCTCCTTCCACAGTTATAATGCTTTTCATGGAAGGAAACCACTGCCACGTTTTCACACAAAGAAACAAAAAATAAAATTGAGAAACCAACTCAAACTCAGAAACAATGACCTGATAGAGTTGTGCCTTGCTCACAGATAAGGTCAATATAACCTTCCTAAATTCCTTAAAGCTAGTTTTTGGGGATGAGTTAGGCTAACTCAATTATCTAGTATGGTATCCAAACCTATTGTAAGACAATTGATAGATCCATTCTAAACTTCACACATCTATAGACCTCGATGTGAGGGGTGCAATAGAGTCTCACCTTAATTAAAGATAACGCTAAGATAATCTTTATAAATCTAAGGTAATTCTCCCATTTTGTTAGCTTTTGTAATTCAGTTCAGCAAAATTCAATGACTAAAGTGACACTTTAATTTTTTTTAGAGACCAGGTTAGGTAACGAGACATTTCTGTGGACCAACTTGGAGATTAACTCTATCCAACATGATGACCAATAGAGTGAAAATCTTAAAACCCCATAAATGAAATAACAAAAAGGAGTTACCTTTTCATCTATGTAAGTAGCCCAAAAGCGAGCAACTGCTCTATCATAAGCATTAGAGGGGAGGATGGAAGGACCAGTGGACCAAGTTTCATCTATGTATTCAACTATTAACAGAGACTCGCAGATGGGTTTGCCGTGGTGGATGAGGACCGGGACTCTGGCATACACGGGGTTGGACTTGAGAAGGATATCACTTTTGGGGTTTAGAGTCTCTTCAAATAGTTCATATTCAATGGATTTGATCTTGAGGGCAATCCTCACCCTCAACGCATAAGGACTGGACCACTTATCAATAAACCTCACCTCACCGTTTGCCATGGAGATTGGGAGATTCAGAGTGTTCTGTTTTCTATTTGAAAGACGGCAATTGTTTTTGCGATCTTAACAAGTCAAACTTCTTCTTTGTATAACCATGACTGGTACTTTTCTTCTTTTTTTGTGTGGAATGACTGATGTTACTATGATAGCGTGCTCGGACGTGTATATTACTATTATTTCTTCTTCAAAACTTTCTTTAATAATAAATGAGTTTTAATAAAGATATATATAAGCTTAAATGCTGTTCATCAAATTAATTTAATCAAACAAGACTCTGGTTTTTGAACATTGTAGTAAAATTGTCCCATGTTTGACTTTTGAACTTTTAAAATTTTGTATATCACAATTACGGTGTCAATTCGTACATAATTTTCTATTTTTTTCTGATCAAAAGCATATATTTATGAATATCCTTTTTAATTGAATTGAAGAAAATTGCCCCATGCGTACATGACACAAACTAGAACACGCCTTTCAGTTCAATAGATCATTTTTTTTTTGGTTTCGTAAACGTAAGTATGAAAAAGGTGTAAACATGTTTGAATTGTTAAATTTTTTTTGTATTTATTGCATATGAATTACAAATAAAAGGATATGGTAGGATAGAGAACCTTCTAGGGAGGAGATGATCTATAAGAGAAGAGATAGAAATTTTAAGAAAGAGAGTACGATTAGACCAATACAAATTTCCATGCCTTCTAATTTTCCTCTTCTCCCTATTTATAATAAATTTGGTTCCACTTGCTCCAATCCTCCGCACATACACACATGTTGACCGTCATTATTTAATTGGTTTCGGTTTCCTCTATGGGTTTGATTAGAAGGGGCAAATTGGCCCTCATCATCTTAGCAAACTCAATAAGCCTATCTATTTCTGGCAGAACACCTTTGACAGCATCATGTGCACGGAACCTCTGAGCCCATTTAAAAAGCGCAGGCGTGTTTGCTTCGTCCAGCAACTCGGTCCCGGTTGTTATCTCAACCATCTTCATCCACGCCAAGAAGCTCCCGAATGCAATGTCCACGTACCCAATTTGGTCGCCCCCAAAATAGTCCTTGCCTTTGCTGATCTTGTTAAAGGCGTCTTCCAATAAAGTCAACCCTTCTCTCAGCTGCTTGAATAGCTTCTCCCTCTCTTCCTCTCCTTGTGTGTCTAGTCCTATTACAATGGATTTCAAGTTCGGGAACCACTGCAAAGCCACATTCAATTAACGCTTCAAATTTTCACTTGCATGGAAAATGAGAAAGAGAGTAATTTCCAATATTACTAATTACTATTTCTATAAAGTAAAATCTTTCCTGCATCTATTATCCTAACCAAATCCTCTCATAATCAAATGTTTTTAGTACTTCAAAACTAAAGAGCCCAAAGGCAGTGCCCACGAAAATCACGAAAGAGCAATCAAACCGTGAGTTTTAACAATTTAAATAAATTGAAAAATAAAATAGAAAAGTCAAACTTATAAACTGCTGTCCAGAATTAATCTTTTCCTTTAAACAAGAAGTTAGTCATCAATTTTTATAACGACAAAAGCCATTAACTAATCTGTTAACAAAAGCAAAACAAGTCAAAATTCATACATACCATTAGAAAACATAAAATCAGTATAATTAAAAAGTAAGGGGGATATGTGAAGAATTAATGGACACACTTGTAGATTTATACCTTGTCATCGATGAAAGTAGGCCAAAAGCGAGCAATAGCACGATCATAAGGATCAGAAGGAAGAATAGGTGGGTGAGAGGGCCAGGCCTCATCCACGTACTGCACAATCACCATAGACTCGCAGATGGGCTTCCCCTCATGGATCAGTACAGGGATTTGCTTGTTTACTGGGTTTGATTTAAGAAGAAGCGCGCTCCTCCTCCCAAAACTCTCCTCAATGAACTCATACTTCACCGATTTGATATTCAGAGCAACCCGGGCTCTGATCACAAACGGGCTCGGCCATGCCCCCAACAGCGTCACCTCGCTCTTTGTTGCCATGATCTCTCTCTCTCTCTCTCTCTCACTCAATTCAAGCAAATGAAATGCTACTTCAACTTGCAAGTCTTGGTGTGCGTATTTGATATTATATAGAAAATGAGAGGAATCCAACTACCACAGATATCCTTCTTTTTTATATTCATAGTCAACACAGAATAGCAGATTTCATATTTTTCAACAAATTACCTCTCCCCCCACAATAATTGGTGCGGAATTGTATGACCCAGTGCTCGGACTAATTTTCCTAGTTTGAAAACCATGCCATGCTATTTCTGAGGGAGGTGACGTTTTTGTTTAAGTGAATTAACATTTTTTTGGTGAGTCCTGCTGAGATAATCACTCACACGAGTAACATCATAATTACTCTCCTTTTTTTTTTTGTTTTTAAATTATTACATGTTTTTAGTTTTATATTTTATCAAGTTTATTTTTAAAATCATGAATTACTAGTACGTGGCAAAGAGAGGATTTTCGCGAGTACATGAGCAGGAAGGGGGAAGGGGGAAGGTAGCCATCAGCAGCCAGCAGGCATGTCTGACTTCCTGAGGGCTGCTCTTGCTATGTTACGTGGGTGCTGCTTTTATCAGAGTATTCCCTTCTCTGATGTGGAGTACCGAATTAAATTCCCGATTGCTATATTTTTAAAAAATAATAATAAATGAGATAATTAAAGCTAGACAACACCTTGATGATGCATTGTTTGTTAAACATCGTCAGACAAAAGAAAAATGAAGATATAAAATTAAAAATAGTAAAAATGTGTTCTCTACATTCCTCAATTTTAAAAATAAAAAAAAAATTAATTTAAAAATTATCTTCAATCGTATTACATGTAATTCTCTTCTTTCTGTATGCATAGAAATTAGTTAAAAAATCACACCAAAACACAAAGGTAATTTTAAGTTTTATAATTTTGTCTTATTCTCCAAATGTATTTGTGTCTCCACTCATTGTCTTATCTGCCTCTGTGTAGACCGATTGTTGCCTGATTTGCCTCCATGTGCACATGATGCGTGATTTCTTCAAACGGAACCACACAATGGCAAGTATACCGTGTCGTGTCAAAGCAGTAAAAGGGGAAGTAAGAGTGTTGTACCCACAGGAATAAGTTAAGCATTAAATCAATCAACGTGTGATTTGGACTAATAAGGTTAACAATTGAGCAATCAAAATCAGTAAGGTAAAATCAACGGGAGTTAGTCCAAGTGGTAAGCGGCTTGGTATCGCTTAAGCAAGGTCCCGAGTTCGAGACCTTGTGTACGCAGTTATCCCCGCTGGGAGACTCACCCGCCATAGCCAGGTGCGCGACTCAGGTCGACCCGAATTAGTCAAGGTTAAGTCTTGGATACCGGGCAGTCAACCTAAAACAAATCAACAAGGTAAAAAGACAAACTAAATAGAACAAGCGAGTGAATTGCAAGTAAAAGCGATTTGTGATTCAAATAGGTAAAGGATACTAGGGTAATGACTTCATCTTTCCACTCTATTTTACTAATCACCGGTCACTTCTAATTATTTGTTTATTGACTGAAGTTCCTAAAGAATTTGCTAATCTCTCTCGAGCAAGAACAAATTTCTTTCTATTAGAGTGACTTTTCAATCTCTTGTAATAACCTATTCTAAAGACAAGATTGAACGCATAATGAAATTTCAATTAGAGGGTCACACAAGACGATGAGTCTATCTCTAATATTAACCTAACTTGTGGCAATTGAAAGAGTATGATAAAAAAAATTAATGTCTTAATTTAAAATATACAATTATTATTTTTTAATAAAAATAGCTTAATTATGGTATTATCATTAAAGACACATTATTTAATGTACTAAGAAGTAGTACTACAATAATGAATTTCATCCGAAGGTATCCCGTCAACATACACTTCTTTTTCAAATTTAAAAAGATTTTCACTTTTATAGAAGAACATTGTAGATCAATCTTGATTTAAACATTAAGTTTTTTCTCTCACATACATTATGAGATATATACTTACAATTATGTGATGAGTGTGAACCACGTTATATAAATAAAAAAAAAAAGAGATTTAATATTTACACCAAAATTAATATACAAATAGTATTTTTTTTTTATAAAAATGTAATGAATACTTTTGAAACGTGGAACGATGCGAGGTCAAAATGTCTATTTCGTTGGGTCTCTTATTTTATTGGCCTAAATCGTTGGGGCTCTTATTTTATTGGCTTAAGGCCTCCTCAATTGACCGCAGCTATCAGTGCACATAATCAAAAGACAAATAATATATCTATAAATAAAAAATTATAAATCTTGAAATATATTTAGAAGAAAAGCTAAATATAAAATTAGTAGATTCATCACCTTATCTCTTTCAATATCCATCAAGGGACCAACTTCGTACATATTTCTTTCAATATTTTAAAATATGTTCAAGATATCTAACTCCCTGTTTTCAGGAGTATAAAAATGAAAAGTTAATTATAAATAAATAAAGGGTTAAATTAAAATCGAATATTTTAATATTTTTAATACTTTTAATATATTAAACACTTTTTATTTTTTTAATACATATTTATCTTTTATGAATTCTTTAGCAGGTGTCTTATATAAATAAATAAGTCATCTAATTTTCTTTTGTAAATATAAGAGACAAACAGCACACAGACACCATAAGAAAATACTAATTTTTGCAAGCCCAAAATTAACTTGTTGTTTGATGGCAGAGGAGTCCTTCCTTTGGCCCATGAAGTTCAGTTCTCGGACCCAAAACACAGAACCCCTTATTGGTGCTGACAAAAATATTCTGAAAACAAAAACTCTCTCATGGTGGTGGTGGATAATGAACATAAAAAAAAGAGCCCATGTTAAATGGTCAGAAACCATCGCCAAAATGCACCAGCCGGGAATCGAACCCGGGTCTGTACCGTGGCAGGGTACTATTCTACCACTAGACCACTGGTGCCATGTGGACGTAATTTCCAATTCTTGACTCCAATTTGTTATGAAAGGAAAACAAATCATACATTATCACAGGGCTCACATAATCACATCAGTGCAAAAGCAAAATCTCACTGTCTCAGCAAGAATAGCCAACAGTTCATGTCCAGCTGCTAATTTGTTTAATTCTATTTCATTTTACTCCCTTTAAAATCACTAATTTAAAGATACTTTTAATATTGATCACGAAGCTCTCTTCACACATATAACCAATGATCAAACCCTAACAGATATTGTGTTACCCTATGATCCATGGTTACTCCATTTTTTGAGAAAATACTCATACTAATATGTACCCAATACGGGTATGTCATGGGTATGGCCGAATATGTACCCAATTTTTCATTTGAATTTTGTATTTGATTACGGCTTAGGTACGATGCGAGTGCAACCCGGGTACGTGGCTTGCCCTGAAACTACATTATAACCCCCCCACCTGATGGAAAATTCTACACAATAAATCGACAACTCAATCAGAGCTATATGTAGCAGATAATAATTTTCCCAACTTGCAAGAATCTATGAGGAGCAATAACAAATAATGCCAATAACAATAACACACAAAAGGAAGACACGAGAATTTTTAACGTGAAAAATCTTCTCAATGTGAGAAGTAAAAAATCGCAGGCACAAGCTAGTCAATCAAGCTCTACTATGATCAAAATAAGGGTACAAGAGAGTCTCAATCACAGCACAAATTGTGCCCAATAATCAGCCAAAAGAACAAGACAATAATGATGAAATAGAGAATAAGATAAACCAGAAAAACCCTAATTTGCTGTTACTGTAGGCGGCCAATTTCTCACTGCTCAGGCAACTTATCGACGATCCCACCGTCCAGATTGAAGTATCATGTGTTCCGAACCTGCTATAAAAATTTTAGCCCAATCCAACGGTGAACGAAGCGGTGGCGGCGGATCAAAAATTGTTGTGCTGTCAAAAACGAGAAAAAACCTTTTCTCTTCTCCTTATTTTCTTTTCTTTCTTTTGTCTTCTTAGCTCTCTCTCTTAACCCTAACAACTGACCCCTCTCCACTATTGAGTGAAAATAGTGAGTTTGCAAATATTGGGCTTTTCTCCACATAAGAAGGGAGCCCAACCCAACACCCTCTCTCATTCTCTCTTCCAAATCTTCCAATCTCACCTCACCATTGAAAACTACCAACAACTTAGACAATTGCCACCAATGCAACAGAGGCGAGATCTAAGAGTAGTGGCAATGGGATCCAAGAGCAGTGTTGACGAGACTTAAGGCCATATCTGTTTTTTGGCGACCCTCTCCAGTGATTCCATTCCAGATCTCTTCGACTATTTGGCCATGAATCTCTCTAGTTAGCGATCTCACCCTTTCCGTCACATAATTCTTCTCTCCTGGTTTTATTTCATTTTATTCTTGTTAGTTATTTGTGGTTCGTTGTTGTTTGGTGTTCCATGGTCTTGGTTAATTTGTGTTCATGGAAAATTTTGAGTTGTGTTGACATTGCTTTCGAGATAAACAAATGGCATCTCTATTTTTATTTATTTTTTGTTTTGAGGTACTAGCAATAAAAAAAATAGAGGAATATAAAATTTTATTTTACCTTTTTTTTTTTAAATTATGTGGAATTTATAAAGTTATATATATATATATAATATTTATGAATTAGTTTATTTACATTTGCGTCGTACTTGTTTATCAAAAATTTTGTAACCTACACCCATGTTCATACCCGATTTCCGTACCGTGTCTATGCAACAAAGGTGTTACCCTTACCTACCCCAAGAAGCTACCAAATTCAATTTCATTTATTAACTGCAGCAATAAATCTAGGTGAATATACATAAGATCGTGGTCCATCAGCCAGTCAAGAAGAGAACAAAGGTCGGTGGGTTTAGTGGTTGAGAATGACACACATATGATTCGTACCCTTGATATTGTATTTATAAACTCTTTTGGATTACATTTCACTTCTATCGTAGCCAATTACTTTTAGAAATTTTAATTATTATATTATTAAATCCTTTTATCCAAAAATAGTTAGTTGCAGTAAAAGTTGATTGCAATCTCAAATGAATTTTATCCCAATTTTAGGGTTTGCATTTTATATATAGTCGTAATTTAAAAAAAAAATTATCTGTCACTTAGACGTAAAATTTTCAAGCAATTTTTCGTTTCAACTTGTTTAACTTTCTTTTTCTTTGACTATATGTTAATGTAATTAAATTCAAAATCCATTAAATAATTAACTAAATACATGTTTGCATATTGACCAAATAATTATTAAATATATTAATAACACTCATTTTCCTGTCTCTCGTTAACATCACCCTAAATAGTGTGTAAGACATGAGAGCATCCCCATCCCACTAAATTATTATTAATAAAATCTTATGTGACTTCTACCTCCTCTGATAAAACTGATATATGAGTGTCAAGACTCATATTCCAATTACAATTAAGACCTCATCAACCATGGCAAACACAGTACATGCTTTCCTAATTTGTTGAAGCAACATTTTACTTTGGAGTAGAAGCAGCCATTTTGGCCATTAGCATCTTAGCAAACTCAACAAGCTTCTCTGTCTGTGGCATAGCATCTTTAACAGCATCATGTGCACAGAACCTTTCAGCCCATTTCACAAGCTCAGGTGTGTTGATTGGGTCAAGCAACTTCACACCAGTTAATGTCTCTGTCACCCTAAGCCATCCCAAGAAGCACCCAAATGCTATGTCCAATAAACCAATTTGGTCACCACCAAAAAAGGCCTTGCCCTTGCTGCTCTTGTTAAATGCTTCCTCCAACAGTGCCAATCCTTGTTCAATCTCCTTTATCACTTTCTTCTTATCTTCCTCTCCTTGTGCAGCTCTAAGGGATTTCATTGCCGGGTACCACTGCAAAGTTACACAAGTTCCACGCTTTTAAATTTCATACTCCAAATCCTGCACTTGAAAAAGATCAGTACTTTGCAATTTTGGGTGACACAATTCTCGCATCAATTGTATGATAAGAATATAACGGTTAAATAGACTTTTTGGTCTCCTATTTTTATTTGGTTTATCTTTTGAAAACTAGTTGAAAATGCTGACGCCAGATCCATGTGTGCTGTCGCGCCAGAGTACTATTTGTGTCACGCCATCATTTTTTATTGAGGGATGAGTCAAATTCATATTGATTTGAAATATAAAGGACTAAAATTGAGCGAGATTAAAGATGGGGTCAAACCGATAATAAACCAAATAAAGATAAAGAATTAGAAAATCTATTTTGCCAAAGTTAATTTTCCTACATCTTTTAGATATCAAATGGATAATGGTTAGATCTTTAGTGTAGTCTGAGTCTCAGTTTGAGTTGGTAAACAAATAATGATTTCCGATCACTGTTCAGCAGACAAATATCAGTGACAAACCTTGCACGTTGAAGAATGATGATGATTATCAATCACATTATGCATCAATCAAATACAAGTGACATGTAACAGCTAGAGAATTTTGACATGAGATTAACCAAAGTTTGTTCATACCTTGTCATCAATGTAGGAAGCCCAGAAGCGAGCAACGGCGCGATCGTAAGGATCAGAAGGGAGAATGGGAGGGCCAGAGGACCAGGCATCATCCACATACTGCACAATGATCAATGACTCACAAATGGGCTTGTCCTCATGAATGAGAACTGGGATTTTCTTGTGAACAGGGTTGGATTGAAGAAGAAGCTGGCTTTTGGACTCCAAATTTTCCTCAAGGAACTCATACTTCACTGATTTGATGTTAAGAGCTATCCTAGCCCTCAACACAAAAGGACTAGGCCATGCTCCCAACAACTTTACTTCATCACTCTTTCCCATTGGTCTATTAAGGACTAATGTTACAACTCACTGAGTTTATTTTGGTATTTTGATGGCTATAAATAGAAGAATGAATCATTGGCAACAAGGAAGATTGGTTGACGAAGGGCTTCAGGAGGTTGGTTTATAATGTGAAGGTGGAATGATAGATGAAGTTGTGTACCAACCACTAGTTTACTGGGACAACTTGCTGGTCTCCTTTATTTGCTGCACCAAACCAATGTACACATAATAATGATGAGGGTAAACAACAGAGCCAGATATTCTGCTGGATTTTTAGCATATGGTTTTTTATTCCCAGTATTTGTGATTTGGGGTTTTTATGGGGTGCATTTAGGAGGTTGGATACGGGTTATTGTGCTTTTGTTTTTTTGGGTGCGGATTAGGCTTTTAGCTAAAAAAACTAACCACGTTTGTGTCATTGCACGCGGTTAACTTTAGAAGCTAACCATATGATATTACACTAATCCACACTTATATACCCTCGCACACCGACATGTGTCATTGCACTAGTTGTAGCTTTCAGTTGGGTGGCAAGCAGACTTCTCTTCTTTTATATATATATATATATATATATATATATATATATATCCTCAGCTAGGCTACTTTCATATTTGGGTGCATAGGCCAACATTTTTAGCTGGGTAGGAAGGGGACCTCATTTGTCCTATGTCCTCAGTTGCGCTTTGCTTCCATATCCGGTTCTCCATTTGTGGCAGTAAACCCAATCACTTAGTTGTGTTGGCTTTGCACTGGGTTTTTTTTATGGCTTAAATGATTTGGCCTTTATATTGGACTTTGACATTTGGCATAGGGATGTTGGGCATGGGTTATGGGCCTTTGGACTTTGATCTCTCATACACACACGTGTGTTCTCCCTCACATGTGTATGTCATTGCGCTCATCGAAGTCTTCAGCTAGGCGACAAGCGAACTTCTTTTTATGTCCTATGTGACTTTTTAAATGGGTTTCTTACTAATTGTCTCTCCCTCACATACCCTTAAGATATATACCATGTGAACAAAATGGAGCAGAAAAAGGAAAAGAGAAAACTTTTCATTTTTGTTGGTAGAATGTTTATTATTTGAAGTTCATTCAACATATGATAACAACATAGCAAAGAGCTTTACAAGCAAAAGAGTACGACATAGACCTACTAAGTACAACCCCTACCATAATGTTGTATTAGATATAGATGGATCTATTAAGGACTTAATGTTGTCTTCGTTCCATACCTTCCAATCCTAATTAAAGCATAGTAGAACTTGTAAGTTATAAGAAATTATTAGCAAATAAAGAAAGTTTTGGTAAATAAAAAAGGCAATGAGGTGGAAAAGATACAAATCTTACGAGGCTGAGGGCTTTCCCATCACTGCGAAAATTGGTGTTTTTTTCTTCAATAAAAATTTCTAGTAACATAACTCAAAAGTTGTATACATCCCGTTTTTCAATAAACCTTCCATTGCTCTCAAGAACATGTAACCATTGTATTTATTTATCACATAAAAGGACAAATTCTCAAGGAACACAAATATGCTAATATAATCATGTACAATAACACAGACTACGTTTCAACAACCTTTTGGTATTAACCTCATCTTCACCTTTATATATTTTAGCTAAACCAAAGTCTAATACTTTTGGATTCATCTTTGCATTGAGAAAGATATTGCTTGCCTTCAAATCTATATGTATAATTCTTAATCTAGAATCTCTATGAAGGTAAAATATGCGTCGAGCAATTTCTTCAATTATACTAAAATGTTTCGGACAATTTAAAAGTTTTGTTGGAATGAATCTGCAGAAAAGGTAAAAGTTAGAGCAACAACCATATGTAAACCTTATGCAGACACCAAAATAATATGCTTGCAGGAAGGTAAATTGGGATCAAGATGAATTTTTCATACTTTAGTATTCTAATTTTGAGTGATAGAATTGAAAGTGAAATATATAGAAATAGGAACTAACCAAAGATAAATGCACTAGAACTTCAATTTGGCATGAACTCATAGATTAGTATCTTTTCACCCCTTATTTATGGGCCGCTTTGATCGGTTTAAGTGTATACTAAACCAGCTCATATAAAGTAAAAACTCCCCAAATTATGCATACAATGAACATTAACATATTTTAAAAATATTTTTATAATGAACATATAAGGCTTTGTAGTTACTTGAAATTGCAACTCAAGTGGTATTTCTCTTTAAATTAAACAATTGTTTTCTTCTCTAACTTCTCAAAGTTGGGCAAGTTTAGTGCACCAAATAGTTGTGATTCTTTAATTCCATATTGCAGGCATCATATCTAATTACAAATATAATTTTTTTCCAAAAAAATAAATAAAATTAAAATTCAAATAGTAGAATCTGACGAAGGCTCATAATCTTCTCCTTAAGCCACATAATCTTTGACACCTTTCTTTGCAAACATTTTATTCTTGCACCTTTTCAATCTGCCAGCTTGTATGTCTTGTTATTACAACCAAATAACCTACTATAAACATATGAATTTGAAAGAAGTGAACCACTGCTATCCATTACAACACAATAGAAGCAATAAACCAAAGAATTCAAATATGTGGAATATGAGTTGTAACACAGCTTAAGAAGGCAATAGTTAGTACTATTTAGGTGTATAATGATAATGAGAATAGATGTACCTTAATACTTGCTAATCATATCATCGCTAAATTTGGCAGTTATGTAGGATAATTTGAATGTACCTTAATTTAAAATTTGATTTGTGAGATAATTGATTAAAGATGATTTTCCCCAAGATCTTTGCTAGCACCATATATAGCCCCAAATTTCCTCCTTCATATACAAAAAAATTGTCCAGAATGATTGCAGATTTTACACTCCCACAGACGTGATTGCTCCCTCAAGATTGAACAATCAAATCAGCATCCAGTAGTCATGTAGAGATGGTCGGACATTTTGGGAGTTTGAAATATGGAAAGGTCGATATAGCCATGGTGGCAGACATGGCGGTCAATAATTTGCTACTCATGCATATTAGCAGTGTGTTGTGGGGGTTGTGGAGAAGATAGCTTGACATCCTTTTAGTATGTTCATCCCCCATCTTAGGATGCATGGTTTCAATAAAATTTTATTATATTGCAACAAAAATAAAACTCATTCAACTCACGTTCAAATATATGCATACCCTTATCTTTAAACACTTATATTGAAACAATCTCATTTTATTAAAAACAATAAAATACTAACAAATTAAACAAAATTAAGATGCTTCAAGTAAAAAACTAATATATCATAATAAATTTACAATGACTTATACTACTCGTGCATTGCGTGGGCTTGTATCTAGTTCTCTTAACTTCCAATATTGGTGCTCTGATTTTTCTTATTTCTCTAGGCTAATAGCCATCAAGTTATGATGATCGCAATGCGTAATGAGCAGTACAAAGATGAATGGGATACAATTATTGTAATTGAGGTATATTCTTGACAATCTAAGAAATCATTTGTTTCTATTCATGTCCAAATAATATACTAAGCAAGGTGAAAACTAAAGATATTTTTATGAAGATATTATAAAGAACTTGTTGTAGTTGTTTGCTGATTTTTTACTTTTTGTTAACTTTTTGATGGATTTTGCATCCAAGGAATAGTCAATTGAAGATGTTACTTATGAGGTAAGTGTTTTTATTATGCTTCAAAGGTTCCTTTTTATTTTACTAATGGTGAGATCTTTGAATTTTTGAGTTTTTATTTTTGGTTTTACGTTGTGTTAGTGCATTATTCCCTAGCAATTGGATTTTGCTTCCTCAAGTTACCTCAGCATTTACTCCCTGATATAGATATTTGTAGTCATGTTTCATTTCTCTATATTATTAACATACAAAATTTCCCTGAGAAATTTGATTCCTTTTATCAATCTTCTTTGATTTGTACCACTACTTGCTATAAGCAATGTTGTAGGCCTTGCTTATTACTGCCATGGATATTCTTCTATATGGAAAAGGTAAAGAGGGAAAGCAATGTGTCAAGATGCTAAATATGAGAGGAGTGGGAGAAATAAGCAAGGGAATGATCTTTTACTTAGCTGAAAATTTGTGTTTTTTTCTTTATCATTAGTAACTTGATGGGGACATCACTGACTGACATCCATTAAATGCTCGATGTGTATGTCTTCTTACCTCTGTTGCTATGGCTTGCCACTATTGAAGCTTATGATGATTTCCCTATCTTATTTGAGTTATCTATTTCATATAATAGTTAAGCCTTTGAAGCTTCTATTTATATCGGTTATGTTTGTTGATATGTTATTCTTTTCAAGTTATATAACATGTATATTCTATTGGTATGAGCTTCTTCATTTGGCATTCCCTTCTTCCTCTTCTAGCAAAATAACATGTCCATAAAGATATGATTCCAAGGTTTTTCTTCTTTAATTTTCTGAGGCATGGGTGAGGTTTGCTATTTAATGATGACTTTTTTGTAAAATTTGATATCATGCTGGAAATAGAGTAGCCTTTTTGTTTGCTTTTTTGTGAACAACCTTTTTGTGTGGTTTTGGATTAAACCATTCTTCAATACGATGGTCTGTATCATTTGTTTTTGCTGGATGGAAGATCTAATCAAAGTATCTAACCAAATAGTGGGTGGCTTGCAATGAGAAAGCTCGTCTAATGTTACTAAAGTCCCTAAATCATCTCAACTCTTAGCATATGTGTAATTTTAAAAATTAAAATATAATGACAAACATTGTATGAATGTCTTAATGTGTGTTAAAGTGTTTCAGAAAAAATTAAGTCCAAAGTTTTTTTTAACAACTGAAAATCATTTCTTGATTCTTGACCCAAGTCAATTTTGACGCAATAAGGAAAATAAGAAAGAAAAAGCCATTAAGCCTAAGACTTGTGACCCAAAGAAACAAAACAAAGAAGCAGTTGTAGCCCAAGGAGAGAATCCCAACGGGTTAAAAGAAAAGGGAAGCTGAATTTTTTATTTGAAAGAGAAAAAGTCAAAGAAGAAATAGAACAAGGCTGACATGACAAGACTAGATAACATGGGAAGCAATGAATTTTCTGACGCAAAAAAATGGGTACAAAAAGCTGAGGAACTTTTTCCTCAAAGGAAACAAATAATAAAAGAAACAAAGAGAAAGAAGATGTGATGTGGCGTCAGAAAAGAAAAGAAAGGAAAATGAAAATGCAGTAGCAAAGTACATGCAAAAAGCTGAGGATTGTATTTTGGGAAAAAAAATAAAGAATGGAAAACGTGTTGTAGTGGACAAAGAAGAAAGAAACGGCTGTCACGTTTTTTAAAAAGGCAAGAAAAGACGGATGACCTGCGCTAGAGGCGTTAGGAGAGAGAAAGGAAGTGGTAGCATTTTTTTTGATGTAACAGTACAAATAAATGCTTTTGTACAACGGATAAAAAATGCATAGAGAATATGGTACAAAATGACTTATACTAACCAATGAGAGATAAACAACACATCAATGTTCAGAATTTTCAAACCTGTAACGGTCAAAGAAAATTCAGCATATAAAAGAGGATGATGTGACCATTCAGAGTTAAAACCTTGGCTTGTGTTGTTGAATGCATCTTCTAGTAACGCCAACCCTTCTCCCACTTCCTTTATCCACTTCTGCTTCTCGTCCTCTGCTTGTGATCCTCTGAGGGATTTCAAGGTCAGGTACCACTGGAGAGTTGCACAATTATTTCCACACGTAAATTATCTTTTCTCATGTTTTCAAATCTGGCTTGTGCACTTGAAAAATAACACACTTCTTATGTTTGTTATATCAAAATGTTGAAGACATCCAAGTCTTTTTTATTTTTCTTATATTGAAAAATAATATATTAATACTAGTATATGAATGTTTTTGCACATTTACATTTATACAGAGGTTAAATTGGGTTACCGCAGACTGCTCTGTGTCTCCACCTGATGGTTTGGTGGGAGAAGCAACCTACAAAAGCAAAGTCGGGTAGGTAGCAAGAACCCAATTTTGCTTTTCTCTTCTTTTTTTTCCTTCTTGATGCCTATAAATATTGAAATTGAATCATAAAAAATTTGAGACAGATAATAACTCACATTGTGAAAGAGTAAGAAAGAGAGGAGAAGAATATTAAAGTTTAAGAGAAAGAATAGAGTGGTTAGGAGGAAAAATGAAGAAGCAAATTAGAGTTGTTGATAACATAGCTGAAAGAAAATTTTAAAAGTTTTAACAATAAATCGGCGTAATTAAAGGATGTAACAATTGGGATTATAAAAAAAGGACTTGTAACATGATTTAGTGTGTCAAATTGTCACAAAAAGTAAAATTGGGTTGTAGCAATTAGATTTTGCTTTTCAAATCTCATTGTTGTGAAGAAAAAAAATCATATATCAATATTATTACTATCTAATTCTAATATTGAAATAAAAAATTCAAAACATTCATTTATCACTTATAGGTGGTAAATGGACAAAAGTTATATATATATTTAAGCTATGTTTGGGAGAGTGACCAAGGAGGGAGTGACAAAGAAGGGGATAGACAAAGTTAAATGAATAGTGTTTGAGAGTGGTCAAATTGGAGGGAGTAGAATGGCTAAATATTGACATTTTGTCCCCATGGCCATTCAAAGTCATCATATATTGATCCTCCAAATTTGTGGGGGGGGGGGGTTTAAGGAGGGAATGAAAGAAATTCTTCCTTGCACTCCCTCATCTAAAAACTCAAATTCTCAAACAAGTGAGTGACTCTAGTTTGTTCCTTCTAATCTTTGCCCTTTTCTCATTGTCCATTACTAATGCTTCCTTTCGTCATCAATAAAACTCTCAAACATAGCCTTAATCTATTATCAGTATGTGCTCCATTGGATGATATTATAAAGAAGAATTAAAACTAGTTTTCTTTTTTTTTTTCGGTAAGGATGAATATTTTTTTTTAAAGAAACTAGTTTTCTACGAGATCTCTCTAAAAGAGTAAAAATTATGTCATGATTGTAAAATTAGAGTTTGTTTTATAAACAAAAATTTAAGACAAGGGAATGACACTCTGGTACAAGGGAAGAAAAGTCTCTCGACTTAAAAGAACACTTAGGGAGGAACTTACATTTACCTCACCCAAAGAAGAAGAATGGGCTCGAGCATGCAACCTATCCTATGTTAAACCTTGTTTTGCTCTATTGGATAAACCTCTTGAGTCTTTGGGTTAATTACGTATTAATATTGATGTATTGTTAGTAAAAAAAGAAAGAAGAGTTTTGCATTCTCATCTAATAATGTCATACTAGCAAAATTAGTTAACTCTCATATGCATTACCTAAAAAGTATCACATATAATTTTTTTTCCGATAATTTCAAAACCATTTTTATTGCAAAACCTCGAAAATATGGGTAAGGATCCCCATAACAAAGATCCCCAAGCCACTAAGGGTAAAAAAATCCAGTAAGGTTGAGAAAGCCTCGCTAAAATCCTCCCAGAAAAAACCCAGTGGGTGAAAACCTTGCTTTTTTTTGGGAGGAAAAGTGCACCAACTCTACTTAATTAAGGCAACAAAATCAATACAATGTTCAAGATAAACAACACACAATGGATCAGACACAATTGTCATAACTTAACCACTATAACTATAGTCATTACCCGATCTATTTTATTCCCTGCATCAGAACGCACTGGCCTTATGATAAATCATTCTTCACTTAACATTATAATACCAATCCTTAAGACTTTGGTGAGTTTCGGTCACAACAACCATCATATGTAACCAAATTAATTCACACAACAAAATTATCAACCAACAAAATTATCGACCAACAAAATTATCGACCAAATAGTATCTTCAGAGCTTGTGTAATGCATTTTTCACACCCAACAAAACAGCTTATACAAGGACCCTCAATAAGCCTCCGAGACAAGCTCATCCGAAACGGAAAAAAGACTTAGAGAGTTGCCTCACTTCCTACAATAAGGTCAGAGTATTGTGGTGTTGCCAATCTTGAGCAACCAACCCCGCATTCGGCATGGCGTCAAGGGACATGGGCCATTTAGTACTACCGATAACACCCCAAATCCCCTCTCCCCCACTTCAATATCTATCAAACCATTTTTGCATCCAGAACTTTGCTAACGCAATTGCATTACCAATCCTCACAACTTTATCCTCAAAAATACACTTGTCTGAAAATACAATTTAATAAAACTTAGATCAAACCTAAATTTGCAATTACAAAAAAGATATTTATCGTATAAAATCAAAATAATAGCTTCTAAATTTTTCTTATGTTTTTTCTAGTAATTAAGCATTTTTCAAAAAAAAAAATCCCTAAACATAAATTAAAAAAGTAATAATATAATGACGACTAATCCAGCTTGGGTTGGTCATTGAAGAATGATGATGGTTTTCAATCACAGTAATCAGGAATCACCAAACAAGTATCAGTGACATATAACAGCCACATAATTCTTGACATGGGACTTAAAATTAACCCAAAAAAAAGTTTATGTTGATACCTTGTCACCAATATAGGAAGCCCAAAATCGAGCAATGGAGCGGTCATAAGGATCAGAAAGGAGAATGGTAGGTCCAAATGGGTTTGCCCTCATGAATCAGAACCGGTATTTTCTTGTGAAATGGGTTTGATTGAAGCTGAAGGCATCCAAATTTTCCTGTTGGAACTCATAGTTCACTGATTTTATATTAAACGCCACCCGAGCCCTCAACGCATATGGACTCGCCCATGCCCCCAATATCTTCACTTCACTCGTTGCCGTCAATCGATATGATCTCTGTCTTCAGATGAATTATTATGTTACAAGTTGCAACTCTCTAACTTGGTTTTGGTGTGTGCGAAAGATTATTGTTATAATTGATTCTAATTTTGGAATTTATCTTGCAGATTCTAATTTTTAGGATCCTTGTGTTAATTTTTAAGTGGTTAGGTCCTAACGTAAATGTGAAATGCTAGATGAAGTTGCGTATAAAACTATTCCATGTACCAACCACCAATCCTTCACGGTCCAAATTTCGAATATCATGTTCTTTTTCTTTTTCTTTTTTTTTTAAAAAAAGAGACATTGAGTGTCTTTGTTTTCGCGAAAATTTAATAAGTGACTGAATTTAATTTTTATGACTAGAAATTTTTCACTCAAGGTCAATCATTTTTTCACACCAGCTATAACGCTTCATTCAAGGAAACGAAAGATTGAGATTTCAGTAAAGATTATAAAATTCCAGCATTTATATCAATTATGAAGCCTAACATCATTGCAAAACTACACCAGAAAAATCCCTATTTACATCTTTCCAAAAAGAAAAATCTCAATTACTATATTTGTATCTATCAATGAGGTTGACAGAGGGATCCAAGCTACAGCACTTCCATCTTGGCTCTTGCACAGTCCCAACACAGAATCCTCAGAGAATCTTAGGTGTCCTGTTGAATTCGAGGATGTTACTACTTCCTCTGTGTATTTGAGTATTAGTATGATGATGTCAAGTGTTATGATGTGAAAGTTACATTCAACTAAAATACCAAGAAAGAAGCAGGCACGGGCAACAATTGCTGCCCCAGAAAATTGTGTCATACTTTGAGACAAAATTCAACTATTTTTTCTTAACAAGACATTTCTCTATAGCCTCATCACAGAGATCGAGAGTGATTTCCCAGTTCCCTTCTTCATAGTTTACATCAACAAAAATATCATATATCTCCTTTTCTGCAACCAACCCTTGTGCTCTCATCTCCTCAAATAGCTTCCTAGCCTCCACAAATTTTTTCCTCTTATAGAAACCTTTGATGAGAGCATTATAGGAAGCAGCCGTAAGAGTGAATCCCTTTTCAACCATTTCTTTATGCAAAAACCATGCCTCTTTCATGTTTCTAGCTTTACAATGCCCTTTAATCAAAATGTTGTAGGTGTTACTGTCAGGGATCACTCCTTGAGCATGCATCCCCTTATAAATATCAGTAGTGGCGCGCATGTTATTCCTAATGCAGTACTGCTTCATGAGAGAATTGAATGTTGTGGCATTCGGCGTTATACCCTTCTCCAACATCCATTTGATTAGTCTTTCACCATCTTCCAACATCCCTAACATGCAAAACCCATTCATTAGCACATTGAATGTAACAATTGTAGGTTGAAGCCTTTTATCAAGCATAACTCGCAGCAGCTCGTGAGCCTTGGCCATTTCCCCCATCTTACAATATGCATCCATGAGTGTAGTGTATGTATAAGTGTCAGGATAAAACCCTGCCAAATCCATTTCTTCTGTAAGTTTTACCGCTTGTACTATATTTCCTATCTTACAAAGACCATTGATTATCGTGTTATAAGTGCAGACATTTGGTCGGAGGCCCTTTTCGGCCATCTCAAGAAGAAGCTCATTGGCTAAATCTACCTCTCCGCGCTTACACAAGCCATCAACTAACGTAGTATAAGTGACAACATTTGGAGTCAGACCCTTCTGAACCATCTGGTTGTGAAGAGAAAAAGCCTCTTTCATTTCCCCTGCCTTGCAATGCCCATCAATTAGGGCAGTATAAGTAACTTCATCCGGTTCCAACCCTTTACTGAGCATTTCACCAAACAGTTGGTGTGCTTCCACCATCTTTCCAGTTTGACATAGCCCGTGAAGCATTGAAGTATGCGTCACCAAATCAGGAACTATTCTCTCACGCCTCATCTCATCAAAAAGTTTATTTGCAGCTGAAACATTCCCGGACTTGCAGAAACCGCTTATAAGAGTTGTATAGACTACATTATCAGGAAAAACACCCTGGTTTAACATCTCCCTCAAGACTCGCTCCGCCTCGACTACTTCGCCAACCTTACAAAGAAGGACAATTATGTTATTGAAGGTATACTCGTTCGGTCTCAATCCCTTTCTGCGCAACTCTTCCAAGAGCTTCAAGACCTTCTCTATCTCTCCAACTTGACAATAACCACTAATCACAGTGCTATAACTCACAACATCAGGAACATTCCTACTAAACTCCATTTGTACAAGCATGCCATGCGCTTCTCTAATCTTCCCCAACTGACAAAGACAATGAAAAATAACATTATAAGACATAGTGTTCCAACAAACACCGGCTTCCGGATACTCCCTGAACACCCTAATCGCCGTCTTGATCCCTTCGAAACCGCTCCCTAACCTAGTCAGAAACAAGTTACAAGAATCTACAGACATAACAACACCATAACTCGACAACTTATCAAACAGTTTCCCGGCTTCAAGAAGCATCCCTGCCTCAACAAGTACCTGGAAGAACACATCAAAGACATTAGGGTCAGCGCCCCAATACTTGTAAGTGTATATCAGTCTCTCAGTAAAAATATCAAACACGTGGCGGGCATCAAAATGCGGCTTTCCCCAAAACTCAAGTACGAGCCTTTGCGCCATCCTGAGATCCTTGGCGGCCACGGCGATCTGAACGACGATGCAGAGCGCTTCCAACGAAGGTTCTCGGCGGAGGCGAGACCAATGGAAGAAATCCAAGACGAGCTTGTAGTCGTTTTTGATGTCCATGAGGACCCAGATGAGGTGGTCGGGCTTGAAATTCGGCTCGTAGGGCTTCAGGATACGGCGGAGGGGCTCCGAGCGGCGCTGCTTGATGGTGGTGGCTATGCGGCGGACGAGCTCAGTGTCTCGGATTGCGGGCTTTCTTGGGGAGTAATCAGGGAAGGGTCTGGGATTGGAGGGACCAAAAGAAGAGATTTTTTTCACAGTGAGAAGTGTTGGAGTTTGAAAACACATGAGAGGATTAAAATGATGGTGGTGGTGATGGTGAAAGTAGCGGAAAGAGGAGGAGGAGGAGATAGCTGCTGCTACTCTCTTCATGTGAAAGAGGGGAACCCATTACCCCGAGTTTTGGAATTTCCAGCGCAGTGTCATAACGGGTTCAAATCAGCAAGTGAGAATCTCTGGCGGGGTTCAGTGGCGGAAACGTGAGATAGAATCGATTGAAGGGAGGCCCAATACGAGAATCACTTTTTGTTTATTTTTCAAACAGGAAGAGGGATATAAAGTGAGGAATGAGGATCAGAATGGAAGAAGAAAAACACAAGAAAGTGAGGAAGAGGTGTGAGCGGTGGGCGAGGGAACTCTTTCTTCGCTCTTTGGCGCTGAATTTGGATACTCGGTAGTGTGGTGTTTGCGGCTCTCTGTGTTTGAGGAAGAAGATGGAGGAGTCGGGGGCAGAGGACACGCACTGTTCTTGGTTATGAATTCTCTTTTTTATTTTTCATTTATTATTTATTTTAGTTAATATCCAAATTAATCCCTAACAAAAGTACTCGTTAATCAAGTTAGTCTCTAAAAATAATTTCAAGTAAATAATCAATTTGATTCCTTTCGCAAGCAAGCATCCATCAATGTAGACCCCGCGATTAAATAATCATCCAAGTGGTTGATGTGGCATGCTAAGTGTCACATATGCATGCCTACATTAATGTTGTCCTGACGTACTGTGTAAACATATCAAATAAGTCCTTTAGATATTTGAAATCAATCAAATTTGTCCCTCCTCAAATTAAAATCTAAATAACTCAAATTAGGACCCTAAACTCCTAACATTTGTGGCTTCCATTCGTATACGCAGTATTACTTGAAAGTCTTTGCTCCCAATAACTAAAGAAAATCTAGGCTCTGATACCACTTTGTTATGTCCCAAAATTAGGGGTGACCGCGCATAGGGACGTTGTCCCTACGAAAACTCTAATGTAAATAAAAACTACAAATCATGCGTCGAATTAAATAAATATTGAATAATATAATACTAAAATATGCATAATCATAATGTCCTCGAACAGGTTACAACTAAATTCTTAATTAAATAACTGAAATAATAGTAATGATAAACTAATCATGGTCGCAATCCCGCCTAAACTATCTATAGCATAACTAACTAACTACTATAACTGGGCAAACCCCACTGTAAAACAAAACTCACCAATTGACGGTAAATCCGACTATTGTTGAAGGAGAGGCTAGTTATCTAGATCCTTAGTAGTATCTTGATTTAGACAGAAGGGACATCACGGTACCACTCACATATCATATACTGACAAGTAAAGCATGGGTATATATAATTTAACTAAAATATAAAGGAATCAACAATAAATAAATAACATGTATTGATTATGCTCAATAAGTTTGAGTTATACTGAATGGTGCTAAGATCTAAATTTGTCCACCTCCAAGGGTCATGGGTAGACGAGTCTCAACCTATATCAAGGAGGAACAATTTTCAATCTTGCTTCGCCAGGACTGATTCCCTTGCGGAAGAATTGCTCATTTTGGTCTCTAAAAGTGTAAACTCGAGTCACTGTATTCCTTGAAATTTAAAATTTGACCTTTTAATCTTTGAAATTGTAAGTTACATGTCAAATTAGTCCCTTAATTCATTATCATTACTGTATTATCACATTTTCACAAATTTTTCACATTAAATGAGGATGTGATAACAACAGAGGTTATGTGACAACACTAAAGGTTAAAAATATGGTTGTGATAACACTTGGAGTTACAAATTTTAGTTGATATTGCACCTTTATTTACTACCATAATTGTTGTGACAACCTCATTTGCAGTTTCAAGTACAGTTAAAATTCATTTGCAGTCTCAATTGTTGTTATTGTCCCTTTTAATGTGATAAATCAACAAAAATGTGACAATATAGTATTGATAATGAATTGAGGGACTAATTTGACCTACAACTTACAATTTCAAGGATTAAAAAGTCAAATTTTGAATTTCAAGGACTAAAGGGACTAAAGTGACTCGAGCTTATTCTTTCAGGGACCAAAATGAGCATTACCCCATTCTTTGCAGTATAAGAAAAGGGTACGCTAAAACTGTTTTTTGGACTCACTAAGTACGCTAAACTCGGGACGAGATATAAAATCATAACAGTCAATTTAACTGGAATTATAAGTTTGCTACCCTAGGATGTGCATGGCATATTGATTATGAATCTTTGTTAGGTAGGTTATCTAACTATTGCGCATACATACTTAACTAATGGTCATCTCTTGATAACCTATATTACTACCAATTAGGAAGGACCTTGTACTACACAGATAATCACATATCCCTAGCATGTTATCTCTATCCATATATATATATATATATATATATATAGAACTCGCTACCTAAGCAAATAAATAAGATAGCATAATATAAAACACAATTGAGCCTATTGACAGTATCAAACTGACACAACCGTCAACGTACTGGGACCTCTGCTCACTTGAAATGGCTGAAGACTAAGGAGCAATGGCGCTAGAAGCTCTGAGCGACATAGCATTGCCACCTGGATTGGCCAACAAACACCACATTATGAGAAACTCAAACTAAAGGAAACTATCATAATAGGGTGTCGCTGTAGCGAACTGGCATCGCTACGACAAACTGACATCGTCACGATGATCATGGAATGCCATAGCATTAGCACTATACGATAGTGGCGTCGGGACCTACTATCCTAAGTCACCCTAAGAGACTAGAAACCTATCCTAGGTGGAGACATTGCTTATCCAGAATAGAATACTTGAGCAAAAAGTCCCAACATTGAATGTAACCTTATGACCTCTGAAGAAAATTAGCAACTGAAACTCGACTAGGGGGATCTATTTATAGGGGACAAAACCTCTCCCTCAAGTCACCATAGTTGATGTGGAACTTAAACTTTGGACCATTGCAACGGTAAAAAGACCACTGCAATGGTTAGATCTCACCGCCTTAGCCCCGTCAGCATCTCGTACCGTTGCAGTGCTCCTTTGCAGATGGGCTATCACATGTACCACTTATTTTTGATTGTGTACATATGTCTTGATTCATGCAAAAGGGGTTTCAAGGCAGGGTGTAGGCCAATGATTGGGCTTGATGGATGTTTTCTTAAAGGCTATTTTGGAGGACAATTGCTAGCGGTTGTTGGATAAGATGCAAACAATCAAATATATGTCATTGCATATGCCATATGTGATAGGAAACCAAAGAAAATTGGAAATGGTTTCTCACTTTGTTGCATGAAGACCTCGGCTACTACAGAGAGTATGGGTTGAGCTTCATCATCTCAGACAGAGTCATAACTATTTATTAATGCAATTTGTTTAAGATTTATGCATCAAGGACTGGCTTGATTGATTTTATGTAAACTCGGGAACAAATATAATGTATAAACAATATTGTTAGGGACTAATATAATGTATAACCAACACTAGCATGACTTGATGGTGAACTCGTTTTCAAGTCTTATTATTGATGGTTTTGGGAATCTAGATAAATTATTTTTTATGTGAATTGAATGAGTTCAGAGTTCATGAGTGATGTAATGCTTTGTTTTGTTATTGGAATAGACATAAAAGGAATGCTTGGTTAATCTTTTTAGGGCAGAACAATTGAGTTCATACTAAGAAATTTTTATTAATGCATTTGTTTAAGTTGTTTTCTTTTTTTTTATTTTTTATCATGGACTAATTTGATTGATTTGATGTTAACTTTGGGACTAATGTGATGCATAATCAGTATAGTTAGGGACTATTATGATGCACTTTATTAATTTTTCAGGGACTCATTTCTGCACTTCAAGAGGTCATGCCTAGTGCACCTCATAGGTTGTGTCATGCACCTATGGAAAAACTTCACAAAACAATGGAAGGATGAGTTGAGAGATTTGGTTTAGGAATGTGCAAGGTGTAAGACACCCGCTCACTTCAACAAAGCAATGGAGAGACTTGGGAGAATGAATGAGCAAGCTTGGACATGCCTCAACAATGTGCCAAGGGAAGCCTGGACCATGGCATATTTCAATGATTTCCCCAAGGTAGACAATCTGTGCAACAATTCCTATGAAGTCTTTAATGCAAAGATTGTAAAGTAGATAAGGAGGCCAATCTTGACAATTCCTGAAGAGATAAGGTGTTACTTGAAGAGGACTATTGCAACCTGTAAGAGGAAGTTTAACGGGTACAAGGGTAAGGTTGCACCTACACAATAGTTTAGGCTAGAAAATGAGATAAGAAACCAACACAAGTGGCACGCACATTGGGTTGGTGACAACGATGAACACAGGTTTGAGGTGAACATAGACAATTAATTGGAATCCTTTGGTAGGCATGTCGTTGCTGCAATTTTTCACCTAAATCTCACGGCTGAAGATTTTGTGGAGTCTTGATTGTGCATGTCTTCTTACAATGTCATGTATGACCATCACATTGAACATGTACAAGGAGCACAGTATTGGGAGAAGACACCATATGATGGACCTGTGCCTCCAAGTGTCAAGAGAACTACTGGAAGGCCAAAGAGGTAGAGGAGGAAGGATCCCAATGAGATTGTAGTGAATCCAACCAAGTCAAGAAGATTACAAGCTCCAGGACAGTGGTCCAAGTGTTGCAACACCACTCATAATGCTAGGGCCTGTCCAAATCGGCCACAAGGTGATGCAACCTCTTGTTCTTATTTAATTACTTAAACATATTCTGCTTACGTTTGATGTAAGTAATTAAACCATGCTGCTCTGATGCAGGACAACCTGTCGAGGGAGAAGCCTCTGCTGCTGCTGATGGTGTTGGAGAAGCTCCCGTTGATGGTGCAGTTGGTGGAGAAGCACATGTTGCTGCTGATGGTGTTGAAGGAGCTCCTGCTGCTGAAGGTACTAGTAGTGGACAACCTTATGTGGGCTTTAATAAGATCATAAATTTGCACTGTAAGCTTATCTAAAACTACATACTAATGTTTATCTCTAATTTTTCAGGTACATCAAGGATCAACACTTACTGATGTTGTGAGGTCATTCATTGCTTGCTCCGACTCTCAACACTCTTATCATATAATTTTCTAATTTGATCATTTATTGCTACAGGTCTCAACCATTTACTTTAGTGTATTTTTTATTTAATTAATTGAATCATTTTTACATAATTATGTTATCTTCGTAGGGATTTCCCATGGTGCCTCCACCACCTATGATGGGTGCAATCAGTCCTCCACCCGTGAGGGCACCAATGAGGTCTCCTCCTATGAGGGTGGGTTGCAGCTCCACACACACAACGAATATCAAGCCTTCGACCAAGTGCACCTGCACATGGGCTAGCATCTACAGGAGTTAGATCATAAACCTTTCAAGCTGTTAGTAGTGGCACACAAGCAAGATTTATGCAATTCATGCCCACTCTAGGACTCTAAAGGCCAACCACACCAACTCATCCACCAAACCAATAGTGAAGATGACAATGATGTGTTTGATGATGATGTACTTTTTATTTTTTATTTTCTGATTACTGATGCATGTAATTATGTGCTAGACAAGCTTATGTTATTGGGAACAAGGAAGTTGGTATATTTTGTGTGAATTGGAGTATTTTGGGGACAAGGAATTTTCCTTGTTGTGTCCACAAAAATTATGAACAATTTGAATTTAGTGATCACTATGTGTATTTGGCAATTGTACTGAGGATATTGTGTCCACAATAAACCTTTTGTAACATTAATGGCATTATGAATTTACTTTATTAATGTTAACTGCAGTTGTATTAATGATGAAGTCCTTCTGTTTGTGTATTTGTCTTATATGCAGGTTTGTGAATCATGTTTGTTACCATGTTTTTAAATCCATCTTTAGCTAGTAGAGATACATTTCCATTCTATAGCAAATTTATACTACTTAAAGCTCAGCCAATCTGTGCAAACACCATTTGGTTGGCTTTGCTATATATTATGATGAGCGCAGAGTGAATTTTGGAAAAACTACCGTCCCTGCTTTCAATTGTTACTACTCAATTTATTAATTTCCTCCAGAACTATCTTAGCTATTGAAATATGGCAAAATTTAAGTCCCTCGTGAGGTACCTGTGGAAAGCGGTTCCCTTGAAATTGAAGCCTTTATTTATTAGTACTGAAAAGCTCTACTCAGTAAGTTTTTTTTTTCTTTTTTTTTTTTTCTTTTTCTGTTGTCCGGGGGGTTGGATGAAGTCTCCTCTATTCTCAATAAATGTGTTTTTTAGCTAAAAATTTTCGGTACAAATAAGTAAACAGAACATAGTTTCACTCTAATATGAATAAACCAACATGAAAGGTTGACTTGAAGTCTTTAGATCATTCATATGTATAAATGAAAGATCTTGCAGGTTTGTGAATCATTTTTGGTAGGAATAATAATCTGCAGTTTACTATGCAGTCCATATTATGAAACGGAATCAGTGTGCATTCTGTGCATTGCATTTTTTTTTTTTGGTACAACATTATGTGCATTTCATACACCAGGGACTTATTGTATATTGTAGGGACTTATGGAATCATGTTTGCATCAAATATGATGCAACTTGCAGCAAATTGATGCATTTTTTTTTGGTTTGCAAACTGATCCATATGGGGGGATTAATTGTTTTTTTATAATGTGTTATTTAATTGATTAAATATGATTAATTGAGTAATGATGTATGATTAGGTGTTTAATTAAGATATTATGGTGTTAATTGATTAAATATTTTGCATACCCATTATTGCACACCTGTTGCACACCTAGTGCAATAAAGGCCAACGGTTACTTGAGCCCAACAAAACGGGAGAAAGGCTCAATATATGCAAACCCACTATTCTCACTTAAGAGTGGAGAGGGGCCAGTTTTTGGGGCATAGAGAGAGCTGAGAAGAGAAAAGGAAGAAGAGAAAAGAGAGAGAAGAGAAGAGAAAACTTTTTTTTTCTGGGAAGCAGTTTTAGATCCGCCGCCACTGCTTCGTTCACTGTTGGATCGGGCTGAAATTTTGTCAGCAGATTCGGAACATGTGTTACTTCAATCTGGACGGCGGGATTGTTGAGAAGTAACCTGAGCAGTGAGAAATCGGCCATGCACAGCAGCAGCGATATTGGTTTTCTGGTTTTTTCTTGTTCTCTATTTCATCATTCTTGCCTTGTTCTTTGGCTGATTATTGAGCACGATTTGTGTTGTGATTTGAGACTCTCTTGTACCCTTATTTTGATCATAGTGAGCTTGATTGATTGGCTTGTGCCCGTGGTTTTTACTTCTCACATTGAGAAGGTTTTTCACGTTAAAATATATGTGTCTCTTCTCTTTTGTGTATTTTTATTGTTGTCATTATTTGTTATTGCTCCTTATAGATTCTTGCAAGTTGGGAAAATTATTATCCACTGCATATTGCTCTGCTTGAGTTATCATTTCATTGTGTTGAATTTCCCATCTACACTCTCCCATTAAATCCTTCCGCACGACCAACCGTTCACTTTTCGCGCTCTCTTTTAAAACCTTTCTTCTCCCACACTCTTGCGACATAACCCTCTAGCCTTCCTCCTACGAACACGACCCTCTCGTCTTCCTCTAAATCACTACTCCGTCTCCCCTGCTTCTTCTACAAGAACATTGTTCATCTGTTACATCTACAAGCACCTTTCTCTCTGTATTTACTAGTAAGACCCAACCCTTACTAGTTCGTTTTCTTTATCCAAGTTACTCGTCAAACGAAAAACTTTTTCCATCTTTCCTTTTGTTATTTTTGCGACTTTTTTCTTCTCTCATTTGTTCGGCTAAATAATGGTTAGATCTTGTTGTTTAACAAAAGTTATGTCTGATTTAATGAAATGGTTGTATCTAAACATAAAAAAGGTTGCGTTTGAGTATAATAAATGGTTGTGTCTGAGTAAAATAAATGGTTATGCCTCATTCTCTACTATTGTTGTGTCCGACGTTGGCTAGTTGGTTGTGTCTGTCTTTCGTGGTTATGTCTAGCTATAATTAAGTCTATAATGCTCTATGGTTAGTGTAACGATCCCAGAAGTCGTTACCGGCACGCAAGAGACTAGTTCCCTTACGAAAGTCTTCTAGCGTGCAAATCATAAAAACGCTCAACTTTTATAAATAAAATGGAAATACTTTTAAATAAAATCTAGACATCACAATATAATATAATAAAAAGATCTTTTACAATATACAAAATATGTATAATTCAAAATAGGTAACACTCTGTTTGTAGTTCACTAGAGCACTCTAAAGACTGACATGAATATAAACTATCCTAAAGACTGAAATAACTGAAGAATACTTCATGACAACATTTGCTGTGTGCAAACTAGTGAGATTTACAAGAGAGCCTAGTAACCAACATTGGAAAGCTATAACAAGAGTTCTTAGTTTACAAGAAAATATCTTGTTATTGTTAAACAAAGAGATTTGAGAGGTTTCATTGTATCCTAGTAAAGTATCATCATCAACTCTTAGCAACTATGAGTGGGGGAAAATATCTCTCTACAGGTAGTGATTCAGACGTACCTTAAAACCAAAATATTCAAGTTTTTGATCATCTTCTACATACTTTTTTTTCTAACAAAAATGTCTATTCAGCATACTTTATATATTTTATATACATCGTATATATGTACTTACATGTACATGTATATACATAATATTTATATACTTTACACATGCTTATATGCATATACATGTATAAGAGTCGATTTAAATCCACTTTGTTTTTTAAAAAAAATAAAAAATAAATAAATTAAAAGTCAATTTGAGTCGACTTAAAATAAAAAAATAAAATAAAAATTGGGATTACAAGATAATCAATTTAAATTGACTCCCTTTATAATGAAATTAATTTTTTTGTGAATAATTTTTAAATTGATTCATTTGAGAAATATGTTAATTTTTATGTTATTAAGAACTTTGCAATGTTAAACATGAAAGGACATAAAATAGCTTTACGTTTTCGTTTTCGGTTGTTGTTTAAAAGATTTACCCTTCTAGTCATAAATAAAATATGTGCTGTTTGTTTATATTTTGGGCTCGTTGTGGATCAGCCCATTATACCATTTGGGCTATAGGCCTTCTTGTACAATTAGAATATTGGGACTCTGTCTACTAATTGTGTGATCTAGATGTCACTTAGACACGGACCAAAATCTGTTATGTAACTTAGACATCAAAAAACCAAAAAAACAAAAGAAAGAGAGAGAGATGAAATTAACTTACCGACCAAATAAAAACACAAATAAATAAAAGACACATTCACACCGCAGTATACTTTAGAAAAGAAAAAAAATCAAATCCTTATTTTTCTTTCCATCTTCTTCAGCGTCCCTTTTGTGGATATTAGAGAAGGGCTACTCGTTATTCTTTAGTAATAATCCTACCATTCTTTTTCATTATTTATAATTTTATCTATTGATTAAAAGGTTCAAATTAATTATAATAAGATCTAGAGCTTAGTTATCTAGATTTGTCGTTTCTTGAAACGACTTTTTTTTTGTTATTGTTATTTCTGTTGTGATTGTCTTAGTCCCTAGTGGGTGTTTTTGTTTCCTTGTTTTTTTTAGAACATTGCATATGAGAAATATGTTTAGATCTATGACAAAATGAGATGTAATACATTCTTTGAATTGCATCATTTTTTGTGTGATCTTCGACGTGAAAAATGTTTGGACATCGATAATTTTCAAGTAAGAAGTAGAGTTATAAATCGAGTAAATTCATAAAGCAAAATGTTTTTGTCTCTTATTAACTTTAAATTTAATGTATTTTCTTCAATTTGTAACTGCCGCTTGGCTTCTCTATAAATGAAACTTTTTATTCTTGTAAAAAAACACTTAGAAAAAGTCTCCTCAAAACTTTGCAGTAGTATGAAAAAGCAAAATGGATAGGAAAAGGGGCGGGGCAAGCCAGCTTGCCTATAGCTTACATATAAATAGGGTAGAGCGGGACAGACCAATTTTTTTTGTGGGCCAAAAATTCATGTTCGCCTCACAATATCTTATTGGCCCGCAAGTTGAAACAAAAAAAATGGCAATGTAACTAAAAAATTACACACACTACACCAAAAAAAAAAAAAACTCACATAATAGCAACATAAAAGAACTCCATGTCCACATGTAACAACACTAAATCATGGTTGGTTGCACGTAGGGATGAGAATAAGACGAACTAGGCTAGGCCCAACTCTTCATAGGTTAGGTCGGCATTATAATTATTGGGTCTAAGCCTAACTTGTGGCCTATAATAGGCTTTTTTCCTAACCTAGGTCCGGCTTGTCTCAAGGTCTGGCTTGATCTGTGGCTTGATTATAAGGTCTGTCAGTCTAGAAAATTAAGAAAAAAGGCAATGGAAGAATGAATGAAAAATTACATGTCCAACACAGTATTCCTTCTAGATTTGAAGATGAAACAATGAAAATAACTTGTAATTTTTTTCTTTACATTTTTAATCATTAACCTAAAATAGATTTGTAAGAAGATAAAATAATATATAATGAAACAAGGTCAAATGAGTAAAAAAAATAAAAGAATGCCAGAGAACATTTACGAACATTTGAGTTGAGATAAGAGATTTTAACCACTAAGTCAAATAGGTAATCTACGTTGAGACAAAAAGATGAACAGTGGCGATCCAAACAATTCATAGCTACGCCATCGTGAAGTCGAGGTAGAGGAAGATGAAGCTGCGGTGGACGATGTGGACTTATGGACGTGGGATGACGCAAAGGTGGATGACATTGACACTGGAAGACGAAGGTGTGCAACGTGGACGACGTTTGGGGGTCTTTTTAGGTGAAGTTGGTTGGCAAAGTTTCAAACTGAATGAAGTTACGTAACCTCTCCTTCATCTAATTAAACGAACAAATTGTCTAGCACAATGGAATACAGACTTGTACTTTTTTTTCTATAAGAAAACGTTGTAGTTAAGTTATAAATAATTGAATATTGAGCAGATACAACAACAAATTGTCTAGCACAATGGTTGACAATGTATTTTCACATGGTAATGGACACAAGTTCAAATCTATGTTTGAAGGCTTTTTAATTTTTCAAATTATAATATAAATAAGTATTAACTAGTCTAGTAGGCTTAGTAGGCCTTGCAAATAGCCTAGGCTTGCTTGACCTTTTATATGAATAGGCTTTTAAAAGGGCCTAAGCCTAACTTATTTTTTAAATAGATCTAACCTGAATAGGCCGAGTCGCAGGCCCCCTATTGGGTAGCTCCCTAGTTACACGTATTTTGTTTCTGCAATGCCTTAGGTTTGGATTCATGTGAGCCAGCTTGCCCCTCCCCGTTTCAACTTGCATTAGCCCACGAATTAAAAGGATCAGTCCGCGTGGGACTGAAAAATTTAAACATACTCAATTTGATTTCGTCCCTTAATAAATAATGAACCGCCCACCCTGCTCTTGCAGATTGGGCCCATTTTGCTATCCCTAACAAAAAGAAGAGAAATCTACTATTTCTATAAAATCTAAACCCACCAAAAGAATTGTTTTCAAGATTTGAATTCATAAATTCGAAAGCAATGACTTTATGGTTGTACCAAATTTCACTCTACTAGCGCCCTTGACAAGCACTCAAGTATTGAATAATAATAGCTAAACGTAGAGGTAGTTTTTTTTTTAGCATTGTTATATCCTTAATTTTTTTTTTTGTTTTTAAAAATATGTATATGGATGTGAGATAAGGTAGGGTTTTTTTTTAGACCGAGTGGAATAAGGTAATTAAAATACAGGAGGTATGCAAAAAACTGTAAACAAAATTAGCAATGAGGGTAAAAATGGAAAAACAAATATTGGACATCAAAGGTAGTTAAAATAGGGAATCTCCTTTATATATGTAATAGATTATTGACTCGATATGCATTACGGTCTAAAACAAATCTTGGATGCACATAAATCATTATGTATTTGTGCGTACAATTTATAATAAAATGTCATTTCACACAAAAATGTAATTGTGTGTTTGGGAATAGTCCAAACAACTTTTTTTTTGTTACAGAAGTTGTTTTGCTAAAATGAAGGATGTTTGGCAAAATTTTAAAAAAAATTAATAACTTTTAAAGTGAAAAAAAAAAGGTTGTTTTGCTTAAAAAAATTCAGCATCTAACTTTGGAGCATTTTCATAAAAAGTTTGTTTTGCTTTTATTATTAAAATATTATTATTCTCGTTTTACCTAAATTCACCCATTGTCATAAATATAATTTACTTTCTCTCACTAACTTTCATACCATTTTGATTAATTTATGATATAAAAGTGATTATTTTTAAACAATTTAAATAAAATAAATTATCTTCAAATAACTTTTCAGTTAAAACATCTAAACATAAATTAATTCTCATATAATCAATTATATAAAAAAATAATTATTACAATAAATTTAATTTTACAATTTTTTCAAACACATAAAAGCAAGTAAATTGTGAATTCTATACATTTCATTATTAGTTTTCAGGACCAACACGAGGAATTTCATGTGCATGCAACAAATTCTCGTCCAAGAATGATGTTAAGTTCGTTATTAGGCACAAACCCTTTGAAACTTCTGCATGCATATACTATTCGAACATTTTCGCAACAGCAAAGTGCCACTCCCTTTTGAAATTTAACAAAATAATAATCACGTTTAACTTTTTGCTAAGGAAGCTAATTTATCTCATACAACTAAACCAAGCGACAAAAATTTCAAAACCACAAGTCGCGCAATGATATGTGGACCTAAACAGCATAGGAGCAGAACTTAATTTGACTCAAGACGTTTGTGNAATATATATATATATATATATATATATATATATATATATATTTTATTTTTTTTTTATTTCAGTTTCTATAGCCTAAACTAAAATTATCACCGACGAGGACCTTGTAATTAAGTCACAGGATACCCTTTTTGACCATTGCCTTGTAGTACAGTTTGCCAGCTATCTCACCGCTGAAGAAAACTTTGTTCTTCATCATTGGAGACTATAAATGGCAGGCAGATAGCAGTTCACCAGCTTCCCCAATAATAATTATATTATACTAGTATTTTTCTTCAAGTGTAAAAATTCAACATCATGAATAGTGAATACCATAAAGAGATGAGAAATTCTTATATCTTCTTTTTTTTATATATTTATTATTTAACATATTATCATTTGTCTTTTAAATTATTGATTTTTATTAATGTGTCAAGCAGTATTAATAATCTAGAGCAACACTTAAGTGATGTATTCTCTCTTTTTAAGCGTTGTTTTTTTTATTTATATCTAGATACATTAACTTAATATATCTAGAAGTCAAAAAATGATACTTAACAAATGTCTTGCTCTGTGCATTATTAACAAATGTCTTGTATTTCTTTATATGAAACGCTGGATGTTCACTCTTAATTCATTTTTAAATTACAAATAACATTATTTTTCAAAAAGCTAATGCCATTGATAGTATTAATACCACACCTTCCCAACGGCAACATATATTTTAACCCTTGTTACATCATTTTCTCTTTGTATCAACCACTGAATATCAATGATCTCTATGCTTGTGCAGAACAGAAAAAAGAATCAAGCGTTTAAAAATCATTTACTTAAGTGGTTAATTAGATATATAGAGACAATTGAAAGACCTCTCACATGAGAGTTGATATTTTAGCTTGTAGTGTGGACAATATTTAAAGATAATGATCGATAATGATTAAACTCTAAATCATTTAATTATAAAAACTTTTATCTCTTTAAAAAAAATTGAATTATTTAATAAAAGACAATTAGATGATTTTTATATCTTATATATCTTACCATATAGCCACACAATTTTTCTTTTCTGGATTCTAAAGAGCAATTTGCCTAGGCTTAGGACACTGCCATTATTTGGTTGGTAGATTAAATGAGATCAGACCTATATCTTTCATGTCAACAAGTTATACTTAAAGCCTCACAGCAACATTAAGCCAGTAAAAGAAGAGGGGGGGGGGGGGGGA